>JAAGEH010000042.1:18946422-19018474 GCA_011751065.1 Lasiurus cinereus | reverse complement strand
CCCCCCCCAACTGCCCTCCCTTGCTGGCCTGGTCTCCACCAACTGCCCTCCTCTGCCAGCCTGGTCACCCCCAACTGCCCACAAATGCCCTTCCCTCCAAGCCATCTTGTGTTCACATGAGGGCAGTCATCTTTGGCCACGTGAGGGTGGCCATCTTGTGTCTTGGAGTGATGGTCAATTTGCATATTACTATTTTATTAGATAGGATTATTATTACCACCACAAGGGTCTAGCATCCTGACTAAGCTAAGAACTCCATGGATTCTTGCAATGAGTTCCATGAAGGGGTCACTGTCCCCCACGTGGCTGCACTGATTGTTCAGTCTAAATTAAGATAGCATAATTAGATGTTATTTAGATCCTAGATCCATTAAAAGTAGTTTTCTGATCCTGGCTAGGTAGCTCAGTTGGTTAAAACATCATTCTCATATGCCAAGGTCACAGGTGTGATCCTTAGGGCACATACAAGAATCAACCAGTGAATGTACAAATAAGTGGAACAATAAATCCATGTTTCTCTCTTTCTCAAATCAATAAATAAAAAATTTTAAAGTAGTTTTCCTTTGCTTGACTGTTTAATCTGTTCATTTGATAATATTTTATAATGCTTTTTTACTTGATTTGATACTCTCACTAAAAATTATAACTTAGACAAAATATTCCATAAGAATACCTGATGGAAATTCAGGTAAAAGTAAAATTCAGGGTAAGGACTGAGTAAAATATAATATAAAATCTGATTTTAAATCACTGCTTTCCCTTCTCATTCTCAAAATCCATGTAAATTCTGCAGCAACAACATTCCTAAGGAAGGTGCCATCATATAAGCCGATATACCTATAAATTATCTGAGTATCTCCATGACTTCACAGAATTTAACTGACATTCATGTGATATTAGTAACTCAATAGTGTAAAAGATTTATTTAGAAGCAAAGATGGAATATGGAATTCTAAAGGCTTCTATTTCAGACTTACTGTGTGCATATTATGAAATTTATAACATAAATAAATTCAAGAATCAAACCTACCACAAGAGTGTCCAAAGAATCAATCAGTGTCAGGGAAAATCTAAGAAACAAGTATGAGATACAAAACATTAGAATTCTGATTATTTTAGCCATGAATATATAAGCAGATGGATCTATATCAGTGGTTCTCAACCTTCCTAATGCCGTGACCCTTTAATACAGTTCCTCATGTTGTAGTGACATCACCCCAACCATAAAATTATTTTCGTTGCTACTTCATAACTATAATTTTGCTACTGTTATGAATCGTAATATAAATATCTGTGTTTTCCAATGGTCTCAGGCGACTCTGCTAGCGGTTCTCAACCACCGGAAAACACAGATATTTACATTACGATTCATAACAGTAGCAAAATTACAGTTACGAAGTAGCAACGAAAATAATTTTATGGTTGGGGTCACCACACATGAAGAACTATATTAGAGTCGCGGCATTAAGAAGGTTGAGAACCACTGATCTATATCCTACTGACTGGTAGTTTCTATTAACTACTACCCCATGCATCTGTAGTACAATTTAACCTATAAGGCACTGGAAGAACTGGAAAAGCCGTAATATTATATTTCTTTTCAGCTCCACATCCTTCAAAATAAATAGAAATATTCACTAGCTCTTTTTAATGCAAAAAAAATTAAAGCATCAACACCTTATGTCAATGACTTTATACACATTAAAAGTGAAATCCTTCTTAAACAACTCGACTCTTCTCTGATCTAAGAAGCAAATTAATTCTTTACAAAAGACAACAGAGGGAATAAAGAAACTTAATGTAACACTTAAAGCAGTCACTGATATTTGAGCAATCCCCAGAAACACGGCTGTACACTGCCTCTAAGAAGTCTCAGACTTAGGAACATTGAGATGCCAGCCATCCCTGTATTAATACTCACTTTCCCAAGGCATCGTCAACATCACCCCGACTTGGCTCCTCGCCTCTAATTCGACCTCTGCAGGTTAAAGGCATGAGTTCATCAGCTGGGTAAGCATGTTCCTACAAGGAAAATCTGAATGAGTCACTAGTGAGACAAATCATTTAGAGAACAAAACCTTTTCAGTTTTGTTTTGTTTTTTAAGTAAAATAAAGGCTAGTCAAAAAAAACGCTACCATTCTTAGCCTATGGAATCTTTATTTAAAATGTAGTTATAAATGTAATAAATGCTTTAAAAAATAAAACATTTCTTTAAAAACATGATAATCTGCTTCCCCTCCCAACTTCATTCAAAAGAGGTAACCACTGTTAAGATGGGAATTTATCCTTCCAGATTTATCTATATATATTAAAATATACGAACATATATCATTAAAAATTTTTATTTGCAAATAGGTTATGTCATATGAACACATTGCTGTAGAATAAGTTTACTTAAATTAGGGTGAGAATTTCCCATGCTAGAATTTTATAAATGTCTTTTATTCTTTTTAATAACTGCAAAGTCATACTTTAACATAGACTTATGTTATGGAGCACTTATATTTTAAGCAGTGATCTATACAATTTGGTTTAATTGTCACACAAATAGATTCAATTACCTCCATTCTATAGATGAGAAAACTGAGGCCCTATGTCATGCATTTGGCAAATGATAGATTCAGAACTCAAACATGACAACCTGATTCCAGAACTTCCACACTTCATAGTACCCTCTCTACACAGTATTGCAGAGTACAGACATGCTGAGATTTACTTATTTCTCTATTGATAAACAGAGGTTCAACTCAATTATTTACTACATCAACAATCCTATATAATAAAAGCCTAATATGCTAGGTGTCCAACTGTTCCTTCGACCAGTCACTATGGTACACATTGATCACAAGGGGGCAGGTGCTCCGACGGGTGGTTTAACTTGCTCCTGGGGTCCAGTCAATCGGGACTGGATGAAATGGGTCGGACACCCAAGAGCCCTCCTGCAATTCCTCCCCGGCCCCGATTGTGGGGTCCCTCAGCCTGGCCTATGCCCTCTCGCAATGTGGGATCCTCCTCGAGGAATGTTGGAGATCCGGTTTCTACCCAATCCCTGCAGGCCAGGCCAAGGGACCCCACCAGTGCACGAATCCTTATCTTTTGTACATGTTTGTATTGCTATAGATTAAAGCCCTAGAAGCAGACCCAATGGGTCAAAGATATAGTTATTTAATTTTTGATAGCTACTATCAAGCTGAAGACATCAACTTATACTCTTTCTTGTTCCTCCTATACTTGTATGCCCATATGATTCTTAATTTTTGAATTTCAGCAACAATATTCCTGATTCCAAGTCCAACTCTAGCCTAAACTCAATTATGTAATTCCAAACTCAAGGCATATTAGCAGCAGAAAAATAAAATAGAGGTCAGGAACACTGAACACATGGTCAAGTGAAAGGGAAAGACCCTCCCACCTGCCCCAAATAATTAAAGTAGGCTAGAGAATACAAAAAGCATTGAAGACTGCAGCCCTTTAGGTATTTTAAAAGTACAACAAATGTTCTGATATAATTACACTTCATGTGCAGCTACTAAATTCTGAAATAGATATTCTGTAATTTTAATATTATATGTAATTTTTAGTATAAATTCCTAATTATTTTAATGTGTTTTTTTACATGACAAGTTCCTACTTTTTCAGTGTTAATTCCAATAGAAATGTAATTTCAGAGGGCACACTATTTTTATTGCTTTACAGTTTCATATTAACACATTTAAAAAGCACTTAGAAGTAACTCAAAGCAATTTTAATTTGCTGATGTATTTCAAAAGATATCATTCAAATATTAATTTGATTTTTAAAAGTTCCTTTAAGATCAAGAGTTACTTAGGAAGCCTCATACTGCTATTTTTAGGGTTTTGCAACACACACACACACACACACACACACACACACACAATGATATCTGAAATTAAATATGAAACTCAAACCCTAAGCTTAGCCAGATAAGAAAAATATTAATAGCAATTGCAAACCAGAATAATCAAATAAGGGAGTTTTGAACCAGGTGTAAAAATACTTCATGTCCTCCAGTTTCAAGATTAAAGATAAAAACAAAACCACAGCCTTTTTTCAGGTTAACCACAAAGGGAGCTACAGTTGGTTTGCATAAATCCAGAATAATGCATACGTGGCACACAAACATCCTGGCTACTTGCAGTACAGTAATACTTTCTCTTCACAATATATTGCCAGAACTAAGGATACGTGATTCACATTGCTATGATTCAGAGCCATGACAAATATTTAATAATGATCTCTGAGAAACAAAGCTCAGGGGATAAAACAGTTCAATATAAACTAAATAGTACGTGTGCCTAACTAAAATCAAGAGGGAAAACAAAATAAAACAAAATATATTAGACTCTCCACATTAGATTCTAAACTTACTAGAGCTTTGAAGTGATAAAACTGAAAAACACTCAAGTCAAAGCAACATTAAAAAACTAACTTTTCATAAAACCAATCCTGAGAACTAGGCAAAACAGACTTTATTCTCCTAAAAACAATAATAAAATAAAAGTGTTATTTATAAAAGTGAGTTATTGAAAATATCCAATCTATTTAATTTCCAATAAAATTATGTACATTTTTAAATGTTTTACTCATTTTTAAATATTTTAGAAATATTAACAACTTCCCTTCTTGAGGAAGATACTCCTCCCTAAAATAAAAACTAATGGTATTTATTAAACCATCTATATCATACTGATAGAATATGTTAATTAATTATTGAATTTGCATAATTTATCAGTTCTCTCTTCATCTTGGATAAATTTTCCTATTCCCTTCTGTTCACTATTTATATTTACTTAGCAAACCATTTTTCAAGCATTTAGGACTGCATTTATTTGAATTTGATCAATGATAAAATTAATTGACCTCATGAAATGTTATATGAAATAAATGACAATATATAATAATGTTACAATGAAATAAAGTCCTACTAATAACATATATTTTTAGGAAGATTATCTCCATAAATGTAGAAAAACCACTTGAGAAAATTCAGTACCCTGTAATGATGCAAATTTTCAGCAAATTAGAAAGGAACTTAATCGAATGTAAGGCACCTATGAAAACAAATAGCTAATATCACACTTAACAGTAAAGAAAATTTTTCCCTAAGATTAGGAGCAAGACATGGATCTCACAATGCCTTTTCAACATAATGTTAAAAGTTCTAGCCACTGCAATAAGAAGAAATAAAAGGTACAAACAGTGAAAAGAAGGAAAAGTCTCTTTGTTTGTAAATGACATGATTGACCATGTGGAAAATGCTAAGCAATCTACCTCAAAAAGCTACTAGAAATAATACATGAGTTTAACAAGGTTGCAGGATATAAGGTTGACAGACAAAAGTTTTTATATTTCTGTATAATATCGATGGGACAATTGGAAATTAAAATTTGAAAATATATAACTTACAACAGTATCAAAATATGATTTATGAATAAATATAGCAAAAGATGTGCAAGATCAATGTTGTGAAAACTATAATACATCACTGACATTAAATAAAATCTAAGTAAGTGGATAGAGACACCATATTGGATTGGAAGACTGAAAACTGTTCTCCCAAATTGATCTAGAGTCAACATAATCTTAGTCAATGGCTTAACAGGCTTTTTTTTTTTTTTGTAAAACTGATAATATGTTTCTAAAATTAACATGGAAACTCAAAGAACCTAAAACATTTAAAACAAATTTGAAAAAGGACAAAGCTAAAAGACTTTTAATATCACACTCAAGACATTTGTGAAATTGGTGTGCCAATAAATATTTAGTTCAATGGGGAAAAAAATACAGGATCTGGAAAGAGACCCATGCATTTAAGGTTAACTGATTTTACACAGGTGCCAAAGTAATACAGTAGAGAAAGGGTATTCTATACAACAAACTGTGCTGGAACAATTAGATACCCACATTGAAAAACTATATAAATCAACCTTTACTTTACACCATATATAAACATTAACTTAAAATGGGCAATAGATCTAAAGAAACAAGCTAAAGTTATAAACTCCTAGAAGAAAACAAGAAAATCTTTGTGACCATGGGCTAGGCAAATATTTAGGTAGGATATAAAAGACATTAATCATAGAAGAAAAAAGGGTAAACTGGACTTGGTTATAATTTAAAACATATGCACTTCAAAAGACATTGTTAAGAAAATTAGAAAAAGCTAGAAGATAATGCACAGGTAAACGCAGTACTCACTGCCTCCCACAAGCACATCAAAATTACAACTCAAATACAGAACAATGATCATTCAGAACTGTCTGAAAGCTAGCTGAATGGAAGTCCTACAACTAGAGAAGTAAAGAAGAAAGCACAATGAGACCGGTAGGAGGAACTGAGGCACCGAACAGGTTGGTTTTATACCCACATGTGCCGTTTAATCGGGAGGGAGATCGTCACTGCAGAGGCCACCCGTGAAGACACCAGACCCCCAGCCCAGGGTTCCCAGCCCAGAGCTGGGAAGAGAAGTCCCTGTAACTGCGAGTGGTAAAAACCAGTAGGGAGTGTGGCTGAGTGTCTCAGAGGCTACTGGAGACTCAGGTGTTCCTTTTAAAGGGTCAGCAAAGGAACTTACTCAGACTCAACCGCTCTGAGCTCCAACACCAGGTGGGTTTTGCAGGACCCAGATACATACAGGGAGGAACTGAATTGTCTGGCATCAGGGAAGGAACTTGGGGGCAGCTTTCTCCCACAGAGGGGTGCTCTCAGGGATCATTGTTTCTGTGCTGGGACCACCCCTGTTGCAGGGCTGTCTGGGAGCCATATCTGAGTTTCCATCAGCATGGCCCACACAGTTCGCTCTGCCCTTATATTCCCAGAGGCCCTTGTAATCCCACTCAAGTTATTTGCAGTAGCTTTTTCATAGGAAGGGCATGTTCTGGCTCAGCTTCAGACTTGGCTAAAATCTCTCAAACAAGCATTAACTGGTGTCAGCATGCTACAAACCTATCAATAAAAGGCTCAATATGCAGCATTAGCATCAGCCCACCCTGATTCATAGCTGTGCCTTGCCTGGGCACTTCCAAACCAATACAAACAGCAAGCATCTACAGATGTCTCCGTAGCTCCTGCCAGGTGGTCCCAGCCAGTGGCTGACTTTGCACCTCTGAAATCAATAAAAATATATAAAAAAACACACAAAACTATCCTATTCCTATGTAAAAAAAAACAACAAATTTTTTAAAAAAGAAGAATTTATAGGGATTCAACAGTAGAGGATTCTGAGAATCAAATCAACAATCTGAAATATGAGGAAGCAAAAAACACTCAATTAGAAGAACAAAAAGAAAAAAAATCCAAAAATGTGAAGATAATGTAGGGAGTATCTAGGACACTTTAAGCATACCAACATTTACATAATGGGGGTGCCAGAAGGCGAGAGAGAGCAAGATACTGAAAACCTAGTTGAAGAAATGATAGAAAACTTCCCTTACCTGGTGAAAGAAATAACCTTACAAGTCCAGGAAGCACAGGGTGTCTCAAATGAGAGGAACTCAAACAGGCCCACACCAAAATACATCATAATTAAAATGACAAGGGTTAAAGACAAAGCAGCAAGAGAAAAGCAGTTAGTTAGCTACAAGGGAGCACCCATACTGAATTCTCACCAGAAACTTTGCAGGCCAGAAGGGATTGGCAAGAAATATTCAAAGTGATGAATAGCAAAGACCTACAACCAAGATTACTCTTCCCAGCAAAGCAATCATTTAGAACTGAAGATCAGATAAAGAGCTTCACAGACAAGAAAGTCAAAGGAGTTCATCACTACCAAACTAGTATTACATGAAATGTTGAAGGGATTCTTTAAGAAGAGGAAGAAGAAGATTAAAAATATGAACAATAAAATGGCAATAAGAGAGGAATCCAAGATGGCGGCATAGGTAAACACCTACACTGCTGCCTCGCACAACAATTTCAAAACTACAACTAAAAGACAGAACGGACATCATCCAGAACCACAGGAAAGCTGGCTGAGTGGAAGTTCTACAACTAGAGGGAAAGAGAAAGGCTCACGGAAACCCAGAGGAGCTGCAAAAAGCTGAGGTACGGAGACACGCGCAAGGAGAGAGCGGGTGCCGGAGTGCCTGGCTGGCTTTCTCTGGCGGGAGGGAGACGGAGACTCCCAACGGCATTGAACCCCTTCTCTTACGACACTAAACCCCAGATCCAGCCGAAACTCATACGGGGGGAGTTTGGACTGTGAAAAGGGAGAGGTGCACGGAAATTTAGGGGAACCGCAAAAGATCAGAGGATTGGTGGCGCACACGGCACTGCGCAGAGGAAAGTTGCTGATTGTGCCACTGGCTTTCAAGAGTGGGCGGTAGACAGACCCTCCCAACTGTGCCACTTCTAACTTCACTAAGCCCCTGTTTCGAGCGAAACCCTGGAGACCTAGACTCATGTGGTCCTGGTGCGCAGGGGAGCTGGAAAGGCAGCGGTTAGAGGCACTGCGGGCTCGTGCACAAGGACCGCTCCAGCCATTACCCAGTCACGTGAGACTCAGGGGCCGTGGAGGGCGGGGCCAACTGGAAGGCAAGGCGGTCCCTTAAGCCCTGAGACTCCACCCCTCCCAAGCTCAACAGAGGCTTCTGTGGCTTTGCACGTCTGGTATCATAAGGCTGAATCCAACACAGAAGTTTCCCTGGCATAGTGAAAATGCCGAGACAAGGGAAGGGATTACAAACAAAAGAAATGGAGGAAAAAAAACGACTGGATATAGAGTTCAAAACCACGCTTATAAGGTTTTTCAAGAATATGCTAGAAAAGTTGGAGAAATTTAGTGAGACCCAAGAGGAGATGAAAAAGGACCAACTAGAGATGCAAAAGATTCAACTAGAGATGGAAAAGGTCCAACTAAAGAAGAAAAAAGACCAACTAGAAATTAAACATACACTGACTGAAATAAAAACTATTATACAGAGTCCTAACAGCAGACTAGAGAAAGGCAAAGATCAAGTAAAAAATTTGAAATATAAAGAAGCAGAAAACATTCAACTGGAAAAGCAAGAAGAGAAAAGAATCCAAAAATGTGAAGATAATGTAAGGAGCCTCTGGGACAGCTTCAAGCATACCAACATCAGAATTGTGGGGGTGCCAGAAGAAGAGAGAGAGCAAGATACTGAAAACCTATTTAAAGAAATGACTGAAAACTTCCCACATCTGGTAAAAGAAATAGACTTACAAGTCCAGGAAGCACACAGAACCCCAAATAAAAGGAATCCAAAGAGGACCACACCAAGACACATCATAATTAAAATACCAAGAGCAAAAGACAAAGAGAGAATATTAAAAGCAGCAAGAGAAAAACAGTTCATTACCTACAAGGGAGCACCCATACGACTGTCAGCTGATTTCTCAACAGAAACAATGCAGGCCAGACGGGAGTGGCAAGAAATATTCAACGTGATGAACAGCAAGAACCTACAACCAAGAATAATCTATCCAGCAAAGCTATCATTCAGAATTGAAGGGCAGATAAAGAGCTTCACAGATAAGAAAAAGCTAAAGGAGTTCATCAACTCCAAACCAGTATTATATGAAATGCTGAAAGGTACTCTTTTAGAAGAGGAAAAAGAAAAAGGTAAAAGACAAAAAATTATGAACAACAAATACATATCTATCAACAAGTGAATCTAAAAATTAAGTGAATTAAAAATTTGATCAACAGAATAAACTGGTGAATATAATAGAATCAGGAGCACAGAAAGGGAGTAGACTGATAATTCTCAGGAGGACAAAAATCATAAAGCATCAAACAGACTGTGAAATTACAGCAGAAAGATTAAAGTTAGGTGAGGTAGATAAGTGATCAATCAAAGGACTTGTATGCATGCATATAAGCATAACCAATGATAACAGACACTGGGGGGTTGGGGTATGCCTGAGAGGGAGGGGGGGCAATGGGAAGATATGTATAAAAAATTAATAAAAATTAATAAAAAAATTTTAAAAAATGGCAATAAATACATATCTATCAACAATTAAATCTAACAATCAAAATAAATGAGTAAGAAATCTAATTAACAAAATAAACTGGTGAATAAAATAGAACCAGAGGCATGAAAACCTGGGACTAACAAATCTCAGAGGAAAGAGGGTAGAAGGGGCAGAAAGAGAATAACCAAAGAACTTGTATGCATATATGTATTAACTATGGACACAGACAATAAGAGTAGTGAAGGCCTGGGGCAAGAACCAGGTGGAGGAGGCAATGGGGAGAAAAAAGAGCAACATCTGTAATACTCTCAACAATATTTATTTTTTTTAAAAGAAAGAAAAAATAAAATTTAAAAATGCAAAAATAAGTACAAACTGGGAGAAAATATCTGCAAAACATACAGGGGTGGGAAAACATAGGTTTAGAGTTGTATATGAAAGTTTACTCCTGTATTATTACTTATTTATGAATTATTGTATTATGTATTATTAACCTATGCCTAACCCTGTATATGTGATAATTTTTATCTTGCCTCCGCCAAGTCATTAGTACCACTTCTAGACTCCCTTGTTTACAGAATTACTCATTTGGATGAGCAAACTATCAAAAAGAAACAGGCAGATTTTCAAATGGGGAATATGAAAAAAATAATCTGGAGATAGTGATGGTTGCATTATGCAAATGTACTTAATGCCACACTGTACACTTAAAAATGGTAAATTTCGTTATGTTTATTTTACCACAATAAAAAGTGCATTTTTTTAAAAATTAGGGAGCCCCAGCCAATGTGACTCAGCTGGTTGAGTGCTGTCCCTTGCCCCAAAAGATCGGAGGTTCAATTCCCAATCAAGGTCTGATCCTCAATCCTCAGTAAGAGGTGAGCAAGAGGTAGCCAATGTTTTTCACATCAATGTTTCTTTTTCTCTTTTCCTCCCTTCTCCCTTCCTCTCTCTAAAATCAATAAAAAATATTTAATGAAAATAAAACATTTTTAAAAAATTTGGGGGAAAATAATTTTAAGAAAACTCACACAAACCCATAAAGAAGTTACATTTTAAAATAGTTCTTTTTGGTTTGAACAATAAAAAAAGATGGTGTTTCGCCCTAGCTAGTTTGGCCCAGTGGATAGAGTGCCAGCCTGTGGACTGAAGGGTCCCAGGTTCGATTCTGAACAAGAGCAAATGCCTGGGTTGCAGGCTCAATCCCAGCTGGGGGTGTGCAGAAAGCAGCCAATCAATGATTCTCTCTCATCATTGATGTTTCTATCTTTTTCTTCCTTCCTCTCTGAAATCAATAAAGAAATAGATATATATTTTAAAAAAAGATGTTTCTTTGAACTGTGCTCTCACAAAATCAACTGTAGTAGTAGTTATTAGATATGATTCTACCAATTAAAATGTGCTCACCAACTCTTTTAGAGTTTATTTGCAATGTTTATAGCTTCACCAAAGTACAGTTTTTGCTTATAACAGTTTGAATTGTCTACAGTAGACAGGAAAAATACTGGAAGACAAGGATCAGATCAGAGCACAGGTCCAAAATGGTTCTGCATTTGGTGACCTAAATACATGTCATTTTGTCATCTAAATTAATCTGCAAACTGACCTCAGCACAAATACTGAAAACATGCTAACAGAAGCCCTAACGTTGCTGTAGTCTGGGGTTAAATAAGGGTATACAAGAACTGCCAAAATAATCAAATTTCATGTTATTTAGGGAAAAGAGGAAGCCAGCTGTGCAATTCACTGTAGATAAACTACAGTTTGACTGGGGCTATAGATTTGTCAAACATAACTGGAATTATATTAATATTTATGTCCATAACTGATAAAATCAGAAAATTCCTGGATGTAACACCAAAGGAGAGCAGAGATGTAGTAATCTATCTAAAGCTGGCAGAGCACGGTTACAGAAAAAAAGTATTAATAGAAAAGGAAAGGGAAAAAAATGCCCTCAAAAGGTACATGCCTAAATAGGAAATAATGTATACGTTCTAAGAAAGTTCTATGTAAAACAAGTTCTGAGTTAGAGCCTAGAGGAATTTTCGGAGGGCAATTTCAATCTCAGGCAGAGAATGAACGATGACAGTAGTAGTGATAGTAGCAGCTGTAAACTCATCTAGTGCTTCCTGTTTGCCGGACACCAGTTCTAAGCACTTGTATTAACTTGTTTAATCCTTACAACATTGTGAGGCAAGCAAACCATTTCAGAGAGATGAGGAAACAGCCTCAGGAAGATCAGATCCCCGCTGGTAGGTGGCAGAGCCACTTCAGGGTGTCCTGCTCCATTTCCACAGTCTCACTCTTATGTTCTAGTACCTGTCTTTGGAAAATACCACTGTTTACCTAGGAACCAAGAAAGTAGGGACTGCTCTAATTATAGACTACACTGGAGAGTAATATTAAAAAGAATGAGTGGAAAATGCAAAGCTTTCAACATTTATTAAAAGCCCATGTGCCAGCCACTTTTATGTTTTAGCACAGTAGGCAACCGACTACTATAAAGTAAATATAAAGACTTTTATACCCCCAAATTTGCCATAAACATGCATTTTAATGAAGTTTATTAAATGGTATATTTGAATTTAAAAGGCAAAGATTTATCACAATAACCAAATGTAAAACTTAAGCACTTTTCATGGCATCTTCACAAGAATTCAATTCAGTTCTTTCACACAAAAAAATAATAAAAAATAATAAGCATTTACATACCAGGCATCATGCTAGACACAGAACGTATAAAAGATGAATTTATTAAAATGGACCCTGTTTTCAAAAATTTTATACTTTATAACCCTTTGTAATTATCCTCATTTTACAAAGGAAGACACTGCTCAGAAGGGTTAAAATGATCTGTGTAGGTCCAAGCTATTAAATAGCTGAAATGAAATGTGAACTCAAACCCACCTCACTCCAAAACCCCTTCCTTTTTCTCTACAGCAAGCTGATAGTGCTTCTGAATGTGAGAACTAAAAAAAATTTCAACTGACTTCAAATAACAAACACAGAGCTCCTGCTCTCTGTTTAATATTTTAGGACTCTTTCATGTTTGTTGAGAACCTGAAAAGGGGAAGTGTAAATTCTAGACTAAACCTTGGATTTCAAAACTCACATAAATTCCGTGAGCATAACACAGGTACACTGTAAGATTCACTCATGCTGTAAACAGTTGAGCATCTATAAATAAATAATAGAGCAATATGCTAATTAACCAGAACGCCGGAACAGGTCGACAGGACAGGAGGAGGTGGCCTGCGCAGTGTCAGGGGTGGGGCGGCAGGGGCCTCTGCACACCTGCGCCGGGGGAGGGCCCGATAGCTGCGGCCATGGCTGCTTCAAAGGCTGGAGAGGGAGGCATGACCAAGGGACCGGCAGGGCTGCGGCTGCTGTGGACCCGGGGAGTGAGGCAGGGCCAGACCAGCGACTCGAGGGTGGGTGGTGCCACGTGATTTTGAATCGCAGGCTGGGCTCCTCGTTTAAAAATAAGCATTGCACAGACTGCAGATAGGTGGGCCTCTACCAGAAAAATGGAGGGGAATGTTAATTGCAGTAATTCCCAGTCTTTGAGCGAAATTCCTCTCCTTTATATTCTGTAGGTGGGTAATTGTAATAGAAACCCAGTTGGGGTTCAATAACTGTCCTCAATACCTGCTCTGTCACAAACCTACTTATTAAGTGCATTCTATAATGAGAAAAGTATGCTGATAAAACTTTCTACTATTTATATAAGTGACAAGATATTAAAGATACTGTGCTTTATAAAAGAGGATACTCTTCAAAGTGAGATGTATTGAATGGATGCAGCTATATGCCATTTTACTTAACTTTGGGTCCAAAGTATGCATTTATGAGATGGCTAAGGTTTGAGAGTGTAGCATGGATCCACCACTTGACCACCTCAAAACCATTCGCCTAGATTTGTTAAAATATGCTTTGCCCAAACTGAATTAATCAGGGATAAATCACGCACACACGAACACACACAGGTTTCCAGGACCAACAATCACCAGCTGCCCAAATACCAAAATATTATGCTTCCAAAATCTCTTGATGTCAATTTCGCATGTAGAGCAATCAAGCTGCCCTATGTGTGCCACTCTAAAAGAGCACCATTGTTTTTTTAAAAATAAATAATTTTGGGAAAAAAAGTTAAGGAAATGACTAAGATCTTAAGAAGTGAATTTAATGAGTGTATATAACTTCATCAACATCATATTCTAAAAACATTAAGTACTCAATATGTACTCTTAAAAATATTCAATATAAAAAGGAACAAGGATCAACAAATATAATAATACATATTTAAAAATACAAAAATGAAAAAGTATATGTAGTTAGATGTTATAATATTACTATATGAAGATATCTGAGTAATATATAATGAAAATGGATTCACAGAATCCCATGAAAAATATTTAAAAGCAGAATGAACTAAAGTTAGTTCTCTATCAAACTTTTCCCAACTACATTTTTATGGGCCTTACATAAAAGAAGATCTGTTTTTTAAAGTGTAAAAACAAGGTCATAAGCAGTAATTCTCAGAATAACTTGACTGAACTCTACAAAATTTTCTTTTGAGCTCTAAAATATGCTCTGTTGTTCAAAAGATCTCTAGAACTTTTTCATCTTGAAAAACTGAAACTGCTATTTCATATCAAGTGAGCACCAAGACATTTTAAAACATTATGGGTCAGTGTATAAGAAAGCAAAATATATTCAAATTGAAGCTCACCATGAGGACATAATTTGGACAGAGACTGCAAGTATTACTGAAAATAGGTTATTTATTTTATAAAGTAATTTCCTTTAAGGCCTGAAATTACATCTTATTCATGTTTACATCTACAATACATAGCTATCAATAAACATTCTTGATAGCATCAAAGAAAACAGTTTAAATACAGATTCATAATGTAATTCAACTTATTCTTACCTATTTAATAAGTTGGTTCTCTAAGAACCACTACCAGGAATACTCTGTTAGCTTACATTTGCACTGATTTTTAAAAACTTTTTTTTTAATGTGCTCCTAATTCAGGTTTCAAAATTCCCATGACTATGCTCACAAAATAATTTGTTCACATGAATGGTCTATAAAAATAAGCTTTCTACTTACCATATAGTTGCCATAAGCATGATCAAACATTTCCAGTACTTGATTCCTAATTTTAAAAGAAAAAAGTATATTCTATTTATTGTTTTCCAAAAAGTAAATGTTCCTTCATAAACATATACCAATAAAAAACAAACAAAAAACATTTGCTTGGAAGAGGACATAAGCAGAGTAAGGAAATACCCCAGTGTTAGTAGACAAGCTTTCATGAACCACACAGAGCTGGGCCAAAGTTTTAGTATTCCTTCCTAACAACTCATGTAAAATTCATCTTATAATTTTTCCAAAGAAAACTGATGAATGATACATGCCATGCAGAGAAGGAAATGTGATGCTGAAAAACAATTACCTCTTAACAAAATTATTTAACATCTGTCTTAAAAGGGGGAATATTGTTGGAGAACCCCAAAAAGAAATACTATTACTTAAACTATATAGTCTACCAAAAGAGAGGCACGGTGTATATATTAATATGAAATAACAATACTCTATCAAGCCTCTCTCTCGCCTCTTAAAACTGAATAAAATCATTAATGCATAGTTTAATATATATTTATTAATGTCTGTCACATTTTCATGAAGACAGATTTGATGATTTTATGATCTACTCTTAGCTTCTTAAAAAGAAACTGTCAAAAGTCACAATATTCACCTCTAAAATGAGAAAACTAATCCTCAAAAAGAGATTTGTGTGTTTGGACTGTTTCTCAATATCCCCAAATTGACTGTCCAGTGGAGATTCCTGATCCCCACACCAGGTTTACTAAATTAAAATCTGCAAGGTTGGGACCAAGGAATCAGTCTGTCAATTAAATGCTCTCAAGTTTGGGGGATTGAGATCTAAAGGAAAAACTATAAAGTTAAATGTTATGGCTAAAATCTCAATAATTAGCAAGGGAAAAATAGTTTAGTAATCTTTTATTAACTCAATATTATTTCTAAGTTCCTAAATTTCAAAAAATGGCTGGGAGTAATTTTATTTTGCCTCTTACTATATTGCACTTGCCAGTTTAAAAATTGTAATCATGGATGGATGAAAAAATGGTAATAATAAAGCTAGCAGACAGAAACGGACTAATTTCCAGATCCTGGCTAAAATGACCAGCAAAATCAAGCACATTCAAACTAGTGAACTGAATAAAGTAAGTCCTGACAACTTTTTAAATTAATCATATAAAAACACCTGACAACTAAAAAACAAGATCTTATCATTTTGCTAACACATTAAATCTTTGTGCTTATATGTATCATAAGATATGGATCAAGTTATCTCAGAATCCTTTTAGCATTCATTATATGCAGGTGATAAAGACCTCTCAAATTAGCTAATAAACCAAATAAATAAGAAGTTAAAATTTCCCTTTCAAGCAATGATATCAATAAATGGAATATGGGAATTCTATTTCCTTTCCCTGAAATAAAATTAATACAAGATTATTGCCAAGAAGTAGAAATTCCTGTGTCAATGTTAGTGCCTACCCATGTGTATTATAGTTAACACAAGCTTTAACTTATCAAATTTGCAAGCATTCAATTTTCAAGAATATGAATAAATTATGAATGCATACAAGGACACATTCTTTTCCAATCCTTACATTTATACAACACATGATCAGCAAATTTCACAACACATACTTCCAAGTGGAGATATTTGATGTCCCATTAACTCTCTCTCTCTTACTTTAACATAGAAGTCCCAACAAAGTCATATTAAAATACAGAATGGTAGGATAATTACTATATTAAACAAAAAATGTTTCTATAAAGTTTTATATCTATTCAACAAATTGGATTAAAATGTATTGGAAATCAAATTCAGAGTTTAAAAATTATGTCTTTTCATTTCAAAATAATTTCTACAAGTCAGCTTTTTCTAGTTAATTCACATTACCTGCCATGCCAACACACTACAAAGATTGTTTAATACTTCTTAATGAAAATGTGATTAACAACTGCTAGAACATTTAAAACACAAAAGAAAAAAAACATCTTATTCCAGGAAGACTAGGTGAATAATTCCAAAACTATACACTGTAAGTGACTGAGTAAATGCTTACTATTCGGGACAATTCCAGTCTTTATCATCAGTTTGGTTTGGGAGGAGACAAAAAGAGGTAGGGCATTCTGCTTATTATAAATCGTATTTGAGCTTAAAAACAATTCCATGAGTCAAGATAAACTTCATGAGTCAAAAATTTACTTTCCTGAAAATTTTCAGTGGGTAAAGCAGTCATGAAATTGTGTATTTGCGGTTTATAACTCTGGACTCTTGTTCTACACTTACTCCAGCGAAAGAAAATCTAAATCAACAGGCCTAATTACTGTAACTTTACTTGCAAAATTTGATGTGAATTGGTTGGACTTTTCCAGTTAAAAATTAACAATGGTCAAAAATGACTATTCTCCAATTAGAAGTTTTTAATTAAAAAAGGGAGAAAGGAGAGTGGTGGTCAAATAAGATGCTTGAAGCTTCTTTTTCTAAGTCTTAAGGAAGCGCAGGATAGTGGAGAGAGCATGGGCTCTGAGGTCATACAGACCTGGGTTTGAATACTGACTCCTCTATCTAGTAGCTTAGTGACTTTGAACAAATCAACCTTGCGTCTCAGTTTCCAAATCTGCACAATGGGAATCACACCCACCTCTCTAAGAAACAGGGAGGATTATAGAGATAGCATGTAAAATGCCTGGGACAGAATAGGAATTTCCAGTAAAACTGTTATCGATGATACATTCAATACATAAAGAAAAAATTTAAGGTGCTTATTAATTTACTGGTGATTTTTTTTTTCATAGCTGATATTTTCTCTTTTTTTCCATCAAGCTCTTTCATTGCTATTTTATTTAAAAATATAAAACTCTTGCCCTAGCCAGTTTGGCTCAGTGGATAGAGCATCTGCCTGCAGACAGAAGGGTCCTGGGTTCCATTCCAGTCAAGGGCACATGCCCAGGTTCTGGGCTCCATCCCCCATAGAGGACGTGCATGAGGCAACCGATCTATGGTTCTCTCTCATCATTGATGTTTCTATCTCTACCTCTCCCTTCCTTTCTGAAATCAATAAAAATATATTTAAGAAATAAAAACAGAAGACTCTTGCAACAACATAGACAATAAGGAAGTATATGAAATGAAACCTGATGGTTTCACCTCACCTTCTAACCCCAAAAGGTAATAAGCTTTCCATGTTTTTCTTAGCTTAAACAACTTTTTTTCTTTACAATCAGTGCTCTAACCCCTGAGATATAGGGCCCCCTGACAACTTTTCTTTAAAAAAAAAACAAAACAGCATAACATGGGATGGTACTATACTTATTCTACAACTTGCTTTAAAAAAAAAAAAAACCTTGAGAATACATACATCCTGGATAGCCTTCCAATGATCTACTTCCTCCTTAATGTCTGAATATTATTCCATAGTATGGATGCTCCAAGGAACAATTTTGTCCTTTCAATATGCACACGTGTGTACAGTTACCTCAATCTTGACACAGCTTTTATTTCTGTAGGACAGATTCCTGGAGGTGGGATCCATGAAATCAGGCACATAGGGCTTAAATTCCAGGAGTTTGAGCAACGTCACTCCCATCAAGGTTTTACTTCTCGCACCTCAGCTAGCCAGTGCTCTCTCCATATGTTTCGTATTTACTAACCTAATGATTAAAAAAAACAGCTGTCTCCTGGCTTTAGGATGCATTTCTCACATTTATGAGGTTGAGTTCCTTTTCAGGTTTGACCATTTGCAGCTCTTCTTGCGTGAAATGAGCTCTTCAAGTCCTTTGCCCATTTTTCTATTGTTCTTGGTTTTTGGTTTGTTTTCTTCTTCATTTGTGGGACCTAACGTGTACGAGGAATACTGATGTGAAGTATACCTGGTAACTTTATGCCGCTTTCAAGGCTGATAAAACTCATCTGACTACGGTGAGCAGGCATACTCAATCGGGGCTTTGGCCGGCACCATCGCGTATTGGTCTAGGAGGCAAACGGGGTGCCAGAAATGGCAACGCGTGTCAAGTTCGAGCCCCAATGAACGCCCCCTCTTGCTGTAACAGGTGTAAACACTATTTCCTGAACCACGGCGAGAGCGGCGACGCGCCCCAGCGGGAGCCGCCTCCCCACGTCCTCCGGGAACAGCCGCCGCCGCCGCAGGGCCCCCCGCGCCGCAGCCCCCGGCCCGGCCCGGCCACGGCCACGGCCGCCGCGCTGACCCGCCGCGCTGGCCCCCAGGAGCCCGCACTGTCCCCGACGGCCACGGCGACGCCCCGACAGTCCCCGGAGGTCACGGGCGGGCGGCGGCCCCCACCTTCCCGGAACCTGTCCACCCCGCTCGGCTTCTCGCCAGGCCCCTGACGTCCCACCGCGACCCGGGAGGCCGCGGCACGCCGGCTCGCAGTGACAGGCACCGTGCCCGGTCACAGCCCCACGAGGAAGCCCACCCGCCCGCCCGGCACCCTTACCCGAGCTTCTGCTTCTCCTCCCTAGTCATGGGCACGGCCCCCGCCGTCCCCATGGACGTGGCCGTCACCAGGCAGAGCGCGGCCGTCGTCGCCACCAGGCTCCATGGCGCTCGCTGGGGGGCCGGAGACCCACAGCCCCGGCCGCCTCCGGCTTCGCTCATGGCCCCGCGGTTCCGCGCACGCGCAGCGGCTACGCCCGGGCGGTGGGACACATTGTGGGACGCGCGTGGCCAAGGGGCTGCGAGCCGTGCCGAGGGCGGGATGCGGAGTCCAGCGAGCCGCCGCCGTCGCCGAGCTGTTCCGCGAAGCCACCGAGCCGGTCTCCAGCGCCAGCGCTGCCACCGCTGCCACCGCCCTCCGCCCTCGGCAGCCAGAGCGCCACCCCCAGCTTTCCGGTGTCGTAGTCTAGGAAACCACCTCCCCCGGCGCTACTTCCGGGTAGGGCTCCAGACGTAGAGCCCCAGGACCAATGGGGACCGGGTCGGAGAGGGGCTGGCTCCGCGGACAGGAGACAGCATTGGCCCGGAGAAGTGAGACGTGGACAAAAGGCGGGACTAAGGAGGGACTCTGTCTCTTGGGCCCGCCTCCGACCAGTGAACTTCCGACCTGAAGACTACCAGTCCCGGCGTGCACTGCTTCCTCCCCGGCTGTCCCGCAACCCGACTCCACCTGCCTGAGTTGCCACTCCGGGTGGGCGCGCGGCACCTTGGGACTTGTAGTCCCCCGAGGGTCCCGGGCGATTCCTCGGATCCCGCTTTCCCCGACTCCCAGCGACCAGCCCTCCCTCGGTGGTGCCAGCCCTTCCTCCGGGCAGCCGGCCAGCTCTTTATCCCTCTTTCCGCGAATGCCGTTTTCCGTGAAGGCCGGCAGAGTGAGGCTTGCATGTCCTTAGCTCGGTGCCACACTCTTTGAAGAACAGTGTGGGTTAGAGTAATCCTCTGTCCTCAGGGAGATTGCAAAATACTAACAGCAATAATAAATGGAGCCTTCGAAAGCAGTATGCTTCGAGTTTTTCTGGCACTCTCTCATGCACTCTTCCCAACCAATCTGCAAGAGAAAACTCAGGCTAGAGAAGTTAGTTAGGGAACAAGCCCTTGTCACACTGCTGGATTGGGTAAGAGTCCAACTACCCTTAAGACTCTGGAACCCCTTGCATGTAACCACCGCCTAATGCAACGAGGGTGAAGGAGAGCACCTGGGGCCTCGTATTTGATTGATAATAGTTATCTAAAAAAATCACTGCAGGGAGGATGGTGTGAGTTGCACACAAAGTTTAATGCAGGAGGTTGGAACTTGGAATTTATTTTTGATGACGTTGTCGCAGGTTGAACACTGGTAAAAGTGAGGCTAGGGTTCCTTTTCTAAAAACCACATTGTTATTCTTGTGTAATAATTCAGTGGGTAGGTGCAGCGTTTAGGAGGTTGGATGTGATCTCTAAGACCACAGGAAATGGCTTACTCATCCCGTCCGCAGCATTCAGCTCTCGGTCTGGAAATTTTTCCTCCTTGATTTCTGTCACCTTGCATCTTCCACCTCCCTCTCTAACCATTCAGGTGACACCAGTGACTCCTCTTCCTTCACTGCCTCTCTTCCCAGTATATTGAGGTTTTCTTTCTGTCTCTCCCCCGCCCCCTCCCCTCTCCTGTTATACTCTATTTCTTGGTGATTTCTTCCACTCATGTGAATTCAACCATTTCCCTGTGGTTGATTTCTCAGTCAATATCTATCCTGATCTCTAGACACACATTTCCAGCTACTTAGTAGAAATTCCCTTTTGTCTGGCCCAAGGGACAGACAAATGTCAGATGTTCCACTGGTTCAAATTAATGCATAAGAATCATCTTCAACCCATCCTCCTCCTTCATGGTTCGTGCCCAGTCAGTTGCCAAATTATATAGGTTCTGCTGCTACTATCACTACCTTTCTTTCAACTACTGCTGCTCAGTTCCAGGCTCCATTACCTGCTTCCTGAACCACTGCAATGCCCTCCTAGATTATTTTCTTGCCAACCTACTTTTCTGTCCATTGCTACCAGAATTGGCATTCAAGGACATCTGTAAACCCTCTAAACACGTCGTCTCCCTTCTTCCCTGCCCTGCCCTCAAACCCTACGTAATAAATAACAGGTTCTCATGAACTTCCTGTGCTATATACTCTCTCTGTCTTTGCTCTTATATCCCCTCATGTATCCCACCATCTTTGTCTGTAGAACCTTCCCCCTCCCCAAACCTTCTGATCATTATAAGTTATCTTCTCCCCTCTTCTTCCATTGTGTTCTGTGTCTTATTATTATGCTTTTCACAGTCAGCCATGTCCACTATATTATGACTGCTTAGAGGATATTGACATTAGTTTATTTATATGTATGTTCAAAACCTCCGGACCATGCCTCTTCTGTTACAGATGCTCAAAAATTGTTGGATATACTTGTTTCCTTATTCCTTCAGTTTCCTTATCTCTACAATAGGAGTACTACAGTCCTTTTATCTACTTACATGGAGGTTGTGAAAGCACATAAGGTCATTTCTGTATAATATTTGACTTTATCCTTTTTGATGGACCTGCAACCCTATATTGGCGCCATCCTGGATCCGCTTTGGCAGCTTTAATGATGAAGTTAGCTAAATAAATAATACCTGTAAATTGTTCTTGGCCCTGGCACAGAGAACATGGCAAGTTAAAGGTCAACACCCATCATCCAGTATTTGAAAACTAAGAACAAAGAAAACAGAAAAATAGTGACCTTCAGTACTAATTTTTAATGTGTAGAATTTTCTGGGTTATTTTTTTTCCCTTTGGCTTGTTTGTGTTTTTAAATTAGTTCTGCATTTTAAAAGGGTCTAATGAGAACCTAAAATACGTTCTTTGTTAACTTGCTAAATAATAAGCGTATTTTTTTTTCTGACTGAAATTCCATTTCTAGCCAATGATTGAGTCCATTTTTTCATTAACCCGCTAATCCCTAGGTAGAAAGGTTTGTGGGGCCTAAAAAGCATTGGAACTTTTATCAGATTCAAGGTAGAGCCCCTGGAAGTGAAAGAAAAATATGTTCACACGGTGCATTTTAAAAGAGAATCCATTTTAACCCTTTAATAGAGATAACAGAATTTCTCAGTTAATTGGCAGTTTATGCACACTGGAAAAATTTACAGTCATCCTTTTAAAACCTACACATTACTTTAGAACCTTAGTGATGAAAATGGCATAGGAGTTAAACAAGAGAGACCTTGGCCTGTTCTACTCGGGGGGAGAAACACTAGTGGAGAGCATTCAGGAGAAGGAGAAGGATTTTTAAAGAACATGGACAAGATTTTGGATGTATCACGCCCATTCAAAGTGATAAGAAATAAGACCCATATATAAGATGCCCTTTAACCAGGTAAGAGTTTGTTTGCACAGCCTTGTGACTTATGTAAACAGGTATGCTCACCTGGTGTTCTCTTTATTTACTTGCCGGGATGGGGATCAGGAGTTAGGGAAAGGGAGGCGTCCTGGTTAGAACCTTATGGCTCAGATACAGTCCCAGGAGGCGAGGACCAGCTGTGTGACACTGGCTAGACAGCAGCAGTTGTCCCTAAATGACTTGAATTATTTAATATGACAGATCTACAAGCTCCTAAAACTCTGTTGTGGAATTTGGGAGTGGTGCTTTTGGCATTCTTCAAGTCACTGTTCCTGTTCTCTGCTGGTGTGTGGCATTTACAGAACACTTTTCTTCTTGAGAACCCAACCTTGCAAACACAAACAAGGACAGTACGCACTCTCCGCTCACGACTAGAGACTGTAAGGCCCTGGAAAGAGTACTCCCCGGCAAAGGTAGCCAGTGAGTGGTGTGGACTGACTCGATGCTTGGCAGTCTGCCTGACTTCTCCAAATTCCAGAAAGAGAATAGGAAATGCAGATGATTTTCTACCCCCAGTGAAGTTCCCAGGGCTTTTTCTACCCGTCAATCATGATTTAAGATCTTCAAAACCACTTAAACCTCAGACTATTATCCCACTTCTCTCGGTGACACCTGCACCAGCTCTCACAGGCAAGTCATGTTTAACGTTAAGCTCACGCATGTGGTTGAGTGTCTCATTTAGCAGCCATTTACTTTATGGATCAGGGATAAAAAAAAAAAAAAAGGCAAGTCCATGGCTCTTCACAAGCTAGTACCTAAGTCCCCATGTGCACGACTAACATAGTTTTTACTTGACATTTCAGTTGGGACACATAGGTTTTAAGGCAGCATTGTTTGACAACATTCCGCACAGGTAGCACAGGTAGTATAGGTGGCTGAGAACAATGGCTCTGAGCCAGTTGTGCTACTTATTAGCTGTATTATCTCAAGCAAATTACTACATTTTTCGTAGTAACTGTCCTTAGTTTCCTCATTTCTAAACAGGAATAAGAATACAGTGAGGCCTCCATATCTGTGGGTTCCGCATCCGGGATTCAACCAACCACGGATAGAAAATAATCCCCCAAAAAGCTTACATTGTTGTTAATGTATAGTATGTAGTTGGGCCTGTGATGGTTGCATCTATAGTGAACATGTTCAGATTTTTTTTCTTGTCATTATTCCCTAAACAACAAAAGACAACTACTTATATAGCATTTACTTTGTACTTGGTATTCTGAGTAACCTAGAGATGATTTAAAGCACTCAGGAGGATGTGCATAGGTTATAGGCAAATACTATGCCATTTTGTAGAGGGGACTTAAGCATCTGCAGATTTCCATAACCCAGGGCAGTGGTCAGCAAACTGCGGCTCACGAGCCACATGCCGCTCTGTTGACTAATGAGTTTGCCAACCACTGTCCCAGGGGATCCTGGAACCATATCAAGGGACAAGTGTAGAACCCAACTCAGCATCTTTTTAGGAGGTTTAAACAGTTTAATTGTTGGAATACCTTCCTTACAGGAGTGTTGTAAAGATGATAGGATGATGTGTGTGAAATATCTAGCGTGATTTGAAAGAGCTCAATAAAGAGTAGTTATTAATACTCTCATTATTATGGGGTGGAAAGTTATGGCTAAGAGTAAGATTCTTGGGTGAATGTAGCTCTTCCACAGCCCTCAGGGTCCTGATTTTACATTCAGCCCTCAAACTTCTTTATCGCTTGAGCAACTTACTGGTCGGTGATGCCACTCACCAAAGTAGAAACCACAGGATGAAGAGCAGTTGGGGAGAGGAGGCTATATGATGAGTTCAGCTGGGACATGGTGAGTTTGAGTTTAAAGTCCATGTTTGACATCCAAGTGGAGAAATACGATAAGCAACTGGATGTATCTGAGAAGGAGAGGGAGAGAGGCGCGGGGGAGATATTCTGAATATGAGGTAGTTAGTTAAAAGTCATGGAACAGTCGTTCTTAACCTGAGGGACAGAGACCCTTAGGGAGTCCCTAGTTGCTTCAGGATGTTCATGTAATCCTAACATTGCATGCAACCAGCCCTCCCCCCAGAGTGTATTTCATTATAGTCTCCTAGAGGTTCGTGACTCCAAAAAGTCTAAGAATGGAGGATGAAAAGAGAAGGTTCAGGAAGGAACATGGGGGCTCACCAACATTTAAGAAGTGGAAGAATATCAAAGGAAAGAAGATCAGAAAGTCTGGAAGCAAACCAGAGAAAAGAGTCGCAGAAATCAAAGGAAGAGCAAGTGTCAGGAGGGAGTAGCCACTAGTATCCCAGGCTGCAGGAAGTTCAAAAGAGATAAGAACACAAAGGTCTTTATTTTATTTGCAAATTCCCTCATGGTGGGTTCTGTGAGCAGTGAACATTCGGCAAACGTTGCCAGGATAATGAATCCAATAAACAATTTGAGAGGAGTGAAGTATAAATGATACGGCAATAGAAGGATTAATTAGATTTGCTTTTACATGAAACATGAAATTAGACAGCACCAATGAGGCCACTTTATAAAGTCTGTTAAGTGGTGAACTACGTCAGTCTCCCAAGTAACTGGAGCCAACCTCATACAAAATAAAGTAGGCTGCCACTTCCATGAAGTAATCAAAAAGATTTGTCTCACCCTAGCGGGTTTGGCTTGGTGGATAGAGCGGTGGCCTGCAATCTGAAGGGTCCCAAGTTTGATTCCGGTCAAGGGCATGTACCTTGGTTGCTGGCACATCCCTAGTACGAGGTGTGCAAGAGGCAGCTGATCGATGTTTCTCTCTCATCAATGTTTCTAACTCTCCATCCTACTCCCTTCCTCTCTGTAAAAAAAAAAAAATCAATAAAATATATTAAAAAAGAGATAATGTCTCTACATAGTTCAGTACCCCTCCTTCTGCTATATTATACTGCCTGGAAAACCAATTATTCTGAAAGCATGCATATGTCCACTGGATAGTTACCTGGGAGTTGGGCCGCATTAGATGGCTAAAATGTTTGCAGAAAAACCATTAACCCCTCTGCTATCATGGATTGTTATCTTGATGTTAACATAATGATTTGTTGTTTGAAACCCTTTTAAGTTTACAAAGGTTTCATAAACACTGTATTGTATCGTTTAATACTAACAATCCCCCTAAGCAAGTAGTCATATAAGCCTTCCTGCTAACTTAAAAAATATAAAGTTCCTCTATCTTCTACAGAGATAGTAAAAAAGTTGGAACTCAGTACAAATGATAATGATGATAATGCTAACTAACCCCTTTCATTAGTTATGGTATGAGCCCAGGTGCTACAAGAAAGAAATCCCAAATATAATCATTTATACAAGAAAGAAAGTTGTTTCTTTCCCAGATAATATTCAGAAACAGGTGGGTGTTTCAGGGCTAGTAGGCAATTCTATTCCACAAAGTCATCCAGGAACTCAGATTGCTATGCTACCTGCTGGTAGGTGTCTATTGTAGAAGTTGCTTCACTAGCATCACATAAACATTTCAGCTAGACTAGAAAGGAGAGAGAAAAGGACAAGCAGTTTCCTTTATAAAGGATGTGACCAACCCAAGCCGGTTTGGCTCAGTGGATAGAGCGTCAGCCTGTGAACTGAAGGGTCCCAGGTTTGATTCTGGTCAAGGGCACATGCCTGGGTTGTGAGCTCTATCCCCAGTAGGGGGTATGCAGAAGGCAGCCAATCAATGATTCTCATCATTGATGTTTCTATCTCTCCCTTTCCCTTCCTCTCTGAAATCAATTTAAAAATGCATATATACATATGTGTGTGTATCTTTGTTTTTTTAAATAAAGAATGTGACAGGGGTGTGTGTGTGTGTGTGTGTGTGTTTAGTAAAGGATGTGACCAGGTGTGTGTGTGTGTGTGTGTGTGTGTGTGTGTGTGTGCGCGCCTGTGTATCTTTTTTTAAAATAAAGGATGTGACCAGGAAGGTCCACACATCATGTCCAATGCTCACTTCTCATTGGAAAAGAGTTACTCAATTGGTCTCACTTAGCTACCAGGAAGACTGAGATTTTTAGCCTCCAACTGCCATACACATGCCCAGTTCAAACCCAGGAGATTCTATAACTAGAAAGGAGCAGAGGATAGCAAATATTAGGAGACACTTGTCATTCTATGCCTAAGTCTTGCTTTGGTGGTTTTACAATCATGGTTATACTTAACAGTGAAGATGCAAATATGACTTTTTTATAGGTTCCTGGATTCCTAAAACTGGTTATCTGTGAAAAACCTGTCCCGTTTTACTTTTAATTTTGCTTATCATGCAAGTTTATCTATCAAATCCCTAAGTACTATCAACAAAAAATAGGATCTCTTTAGAGAGGTGTTTTTAAAAAAAATTCTTCTTCTGTCTGAGCCTTGAGTAAATTTTACAATTGCAGAGGTTGCGCCAGCTTATCTTGAGGACTTTCCTTCCCTTTCTCCTCTAAGATGCACGGGAGTAATGCGTCACTGGAAATACTGCAAGGCAGCTTCCCTTGAGAGTACTTAATCTCCTGGCGATGAAAGACACAGCTAGTAAACAGTAAAGGCTGTAACACTAGTAATTGCAGTTGCTCCTGGAATAAAAACAAAATTAAATATGGTTAAAAGTACACAGGGTTGTTTTTTACAGGTCCACTGTTGGACAGGTGGAGTCTGTTAGAAGTTTTTAAAAAATACTTAATTGTTGGCCAAATTTACTTAATATTAGGTTTTGGTGAGAAAGCAGGGAAATTAAGAAACAGGTCACCCAAGGAAGTGTGACTATATACTAGTCGAACAGAAGTGGTTTTGCCTATAGCTCAGTGGTTAAGTGTCGACCCACGCACCAGGAGGGGGCATCAGTATCTGTTTTAATTAAGTGGGACAAAGTTATTGCTTTTATTTCATTTAAAGGAGTGTCTCTCCAATTTTTATGGGTTTACTAAATTTTAAGGAGTAATTATGAGATGGTCTTATTTACGGAGATTTATTTAAAATGCTTTGTATCGCTGTAGCCAGTTTGGCTCAGTAGCTATAGTGCCAGACTACGGACTGAAGGGTTTTAAGTTCGATTTTGGTCAAGGGCACATGCCCAGGATTTCAGGCTTGATCCTTAACAGGAGGCAGTCAGTTGGTAATTTTCTCTCATCATTGATGTTTCTCTCTCTCCCTCTCCCTTCTTCTGTGAAAGCAATAAAAATATTAAAAAAATAATTAAAAATGTTTTGTATCAATGTGTTTAATCTCATCCCCTTAATAGAGTCTAGCAATTTTCAGGTGATTTTTACCCACCTAGAGAAAGTTTCTATCTGTGATTTTGATCTGGAAACCACTATTTTTCAAAGAATAATAAAAAAAATAAAAAAAACCAACAACAACAACAAAAAAGGCTTAGACATCAAAGGATATTCAGAAGAAAATTTTAAAAGTTAGGCTTTTCAGACTTCAAATAACCAGATGCTGTGTTTTCCCCCACATGTCCTGTTGTGCTTTAATGAGTGTGACCTCTCTCATATTTGTAATTTCTGAAGGCGTGTCAAGCAAGCGGTAATGGCCTTCAGTAAATGAAGTTGTCTTTCATGTTACACCTCCTGGGGGCTTCCTCAGTAGCACCTGATGGGAAGCAGAGCCTGGGAGTTTCTAACTCCCCACTGGGCAGTCTGCCAGCACTCGCCATGCCCAGGTGCCCGGCTCTCCACGGTGGGAAGACAGTGCCAAGGCAGATGCCTTGGTCTGGCAGATGCCAAGGCATCATCATCAGAATTCTGGGGAAGAAGATTGGCATCCAGATTGGAACTTCAAAGAAGCGGCAGAGCCCTTCAGAACAGTACTCATCAGGTGGTTATTTCAGGGATTTTACCTTGGCAACAATTTCTAGTAACTTCTTCCTTTGGGCTTTGTATCCCTCTCAATTCCGTACGGGCCTAAAGACAGGAGTAAATGCACCCAACGAGTCCCTTTTCAGGATACAGTTATGTATTAACAAACACACATAGTCACCAAGCAACCTCCATAATCAAGATCTAGAACAGTTCATGCCGCTCCACAACCAATCCCCCCAACTCCTGACCCCCAGCTGCAGGCAATGGGTGATCTATTTTTATCTCTAAATTTGTCCTTTCCCAGAAAGTCATATAAAATGAAGCATACTAGTATAGTAGGCTTCTTTTTTTCTTTTTGGTCTGGCCTTTTCCACTCTGCCTAATTATTATTTTTTTAAATATATTTTATTGATTTTAGAGAGGAAGGGAGAGAGAGAAACATCAATGATGGGAGAGAATCATGGATTGGCTGCCTCCTACACGCCCCCTACTGGGGATGGAGCCACAACCCGGTCATATGCCCTTGGCCAGGATCGAACCTGGGACCCCTCAGTCCGCAGGCTGACACTCTATCCATTGAATCAAACCAGCTAGGGCTCTGCCTAATTATTTTGAGACTCATCCATGTTACCCTCTATGTCAGCAGAGCATTCCTTTGTATTGTTGAGTAGTAGCCTATCAGATGGATGTACCACAGGACATGGACATATGGGTTGTTCTCTAGTTTTTGACAATTATTAACACGGCAACTATATAGACACTGGCATACAAGTTTCGTTGGCTCCTCTCAAGACCTCCATCAGTCCCAGCCATCCCACATAAACATACCATCTAAGAAAAACCACGCAGAAGTAGCTTCACCTCCGGTCCCCATCTGACTATTGGTCCTAAATAAAAATTATGGAGGAGCCGCTCTGGGGAATGGTTCCTGCCCCTGGATGCTTGGTGTGGAGGGAGGAGTGGCGAGGTTTATGCCACACTGAGTGCCCCATCTCCCCTGGACTTGATTTCTCCAGCGTCCCTCCCTCTCTTGTCTGAAGCTGTTGGTGTAGATAGAATACAAGCTGAGATTATAGACAAGGTCATGCCAGGCAAGGAAGCAAATACCTCTTTGGGCTCCCCCTCGCCATGTTCACCCTGCAAATCTGAGGTGTAGCGACCACACCCGCCATGTTCACCTCTGTTCGTCCGGCACCCACCGGAGTGCCTGCATATGATAGATACACAATCATCCTCGTCAGGGTGAAGTGGATTCGTGGACGAATGAGCAACTGTCAACATTGGTGAGTAAACATTGTTTTGCTTCTAAGGATAGAGAGGATGAATGTTTCACTCAGGGTTACCCGCTGAAAATAAATTTGTTTGAACAGCAGTTCAATTACGTCAAGAGTAATTGCCCATTGTATTTAGACATAATCTAATTCCCAGAGAAATAAGCATATGCAGTTTCAAAGCATAATTACATCTGACGTTAAGTGACTACCCTGTGGATTTCTTCCTGATGACAGAAAATTAAAAGTTCTGTAATTCAGGGACAGTGACTCACCTTCCGTCTCCAAGGGCTGATCCTCCCAGCTCAAGTGATGGCATTTGCTAAAAAGATGAAACCAGCCCCAGTCCAAATAAATATGACATCTGCACTCCTCTCCAAGGATGACCATTTTATTGGAATATTGGCACTTGGCAGAGTAAATACATGGTTACAAAGTGTCTTAAGTTTATTTACTTTGTATAGTGACCAAAAGCAAAACAAAATAAAATAATCAATCCACAGTGTCAATTTTTTTTTTCCTCTTGAAGTGGCTTCAGAAGGCAAATCCCAACCCTGTCTGTTCATGGTAAAGAGAAGGCACAGGCAGCCACTTTTTCTACCGAGTGAAACGGTATTACTGTTTTAGTCCGTGATGTCCTTCCCTTCCCCATATTAAAACTGCTGTGTAGCACATGTCATTTAGCACTTCCCCTGTATAATAAAAGTGTAGTATGCAAATTGTCCCTTGACCGGGAGGTGTCTGGGGCAGGGCTGGCTGAGGGGAAGGAAGGGAGACCCCTGCCAACAGCTGGCAGCCTGCAGCTGCTAGGGACCCTACCAGTGGATGAATTTTGTGCACTGGGCCTCTCTCTAGTAAAGAAATAAAGTCACCTGTCTGGGAGAATTGTGAAACCCCTAGAAATCACTGACTGCAACCTGGAGGTTACAAAAGCAGACTTGAGAATCTTCTTAATCAAATGTCAACGATCAAGCCTAATGACCTGCAGTGTTTCGAACTCAGCCTCTTTATAAAGCTTTTGGACAGATTGGAACCTTATCCCTGTGGTTCCAATTATTATTTTTTTTTTAAAGAGAGTTTACTCTCCATAATGCAAGGTGCTACTGTCTCAGCTCCATGCTGCAAAGGAGAAAATGACGAGCTAATTCTTTTAAAGAAAAAATATTATTTTTTTTGGGAAAGGTCAATAGTAACGTAACTAGTTTAAAGTTACAGAATTTTTGCCAAAACCCGTGTCCTGAGGTTTGATGCATTTCTCACAGATTTGTCCCCAATGCAGCCTGCAGAGAGAGAGGCTCTCCTACTGCTCACAGAAATCACGGTGACCTCGCTCCAACCCGGAAACCACTGGAGCAATACAAAGAGGTCCGTATCGAAAGCAACAAACTCATGGTCCTCGGGAGTGATTCCACCCAACACGTTACAATGAATGAGGAATATTTTAATTGCACTTCGGTTTCCGGTTCCCTCAAAAAATGGAACAGTCATCCTGCACCGTCCCATGACTCTGTCTTTTGTGAAATGTGTCCAGAAAAAGCCTTTGATTGTGCTCTCCAGTGCATCCTCCCACTCAGTGCCCGGTCCCCTGCGGCCCACAGAACGGGTAAGGCAGGGCACTGATGCTCATCCATCCAGTGCAGTGAAGTGGACCCGCCTCTAGGGTGGGGACAAATGACTCTGCTTTCCAAGGGGTCAAGAAGCCCTGAGGAGAGGAAAGAGAGGGAGCCGGGAAGCTCCTGCGTGGAGGTGGCCTGGGCTGTGACTTCCTCGCTTGCCACAGTCCTCCAGGAGAGAAGGCATCCTTGGCAGGGCTGGGCGCTGCTCCTTTGGCTTCCTGCCTTGCTGGGCAGAGCATCTGACCAGGTGGCCATCTGCCCTTTGGACTTGGTTTAAGTAAGGGAAGACTCCCCAAGGGCAGAAAGGCCAATTAAAAAAAAAAAAGTCTCCCTGGCTGACAGCAAGCGCCAAAAAGCCCCAGCACAGAGGAGCAGTGGGTGTCGGGTGCTCACATGTCCTGAGCCGCCTGCCACCGGCCAGTTGCTGGCTAGGCACTTCATGTGACTCGAAGAGGCAGAGAGCCAGGAGTCCAGGCTGTGTGTTTCTAGCAGGAAGCTCAGAGGATGACTAAGCTCTAAGTTTCTGTCCTCCGAAGGGAAGAGCCCCTGGAAGAGACATAACTTCCACAGTCCATGCTAACTGCAAGGATATGAGTGGATGTTGGGTGTTACAGGGACCAAGGACCTTCTGTATCTATAAGAAGATCTTTCCTAGCCGTGAGGGTCTAAGCACGTAAAGAACACTGTAATAGGAGACAATGTTGATACTGATTCTTTTTCCTCCTTAAAGACCCAGAAATCCAAGAAATTCTTCATGGGGAGGTGGAGAGAGAGAGATTGGAATCCCTGCTTAACTGGTTAAACTCTGGGACAAATCCTCTAAAGAACTGATATAAATTTACAAGCTGATGATGATCAAAACGAACTCTTGGGACAAGATGTTGTGATCTGATATTGAAACCTGTGGAAGGAAGGATGAAGATGTGGTACTAGGACTGAAGCTTTCAGGAAATAAACTGGTTATTTTCTGAAGGACAATGGAACATTCCTTTATTCAATCTTTTGGAGGTCCAGTCCACCTTGAACGTTAACACTGTAGGTCACAATCGATTTAGAAGATGTCTTTGTGTCTCTTTCCGCTAAAGCGTAAGTTCTGGGAGGAAGGGACAGATATTTTAACCACCGATCTCCAGCACCTGGGCCGTAACGGCCTCAACTTGCTAAATGACCGGACAAATGATTTCTACTTTGGTCACATCTTTGGAACTCGATGGTGTATATATACCTCGGCTTCCCCCTCTCGCTCCTTTTCCCCCTTCTTCTTTCTCCCTTCCTCCCTTTCCCCGCCGCCCCCATTTTTCTTATTCATTTTTTTCCATATATTCACTTTATTTCCTTCTGGGAGTGAAGCAGGACTTTTTTAATGGAAGGACAGGAAGCTTTCATGCCATCACAGAAAATATATTATTTGAAAATTGGTGTTTTCTTAGAGTAAATTCCCTTGGGCCTTTTAATGTATACTGAACAAGGCACATTATCTCCTCTCTCTCTCTCTCTCTCTCTCTCTCTCTCTCTCTCTCTCTCGGTATGATGCCTAACACAGCATGTGCATAGAGTATCTATTTCAATAACATGTGTTTAATTGGTAGACTTTATGCCCAATAATTTAGCTAAGCTCTTTCTCTGCACAATTTAAGGCTAATTTGGAATGCTTAAACATGCCAGAGAAATTTTCATCGGAATTTCCCCACAAGGTGATGAATTAATAAGAATGAACAAATCGATTAACAAGACGTTGAGAGCAGACTTAGTCACAGGCCCAGACAGTTGCACAGACCACCGACTTCCCTGTTCTGCTCAGCTTCCCGGAGCGCTCAGGCCCTGTGGGGCTGCCCCCCGCAGTGGTGCCTGCGACCCCCACCTACCCTTTCCTGCAGCCTGGCCGTGGGCAAAGGCCGAGTCCTTAATGGACAGTGAAGTCCATATAGTAGACGGCTGAAGTGGGATATACAGCATCGATGTGCCTTCTTACAAAGAATGGAAAAAGCCTTAAAGTGCTTCAGAAGAAACTGCAGAGCGTATTGAAAACCATGCTCCGACTCTTTTCTCTGTCCTCTAGGCGAGCCCCACTCCCGCCCTGGGACACCCTGGGCTGCCCCTCACCCCAAACACCCCATGACCCTTGTGATTCCTACGAAAACGCTAAAGCGGTAATTCACGGCAGAACAGCTCGGTTCCAGCAGGGTTTGCCGCAGTGCTCACGCCCTGTGTGCATCCCCTCGGATTTCATGCTACAGATTAAGGAATTACGTAATACTTTTTATTTGTTTAACAGTCCCATGCACCCCGTAAATGTACCCATGATTAACCCACTGGCTGGGTTTGTCCACCCCATTGTCCCTTTCACTCCTCCGAGGGCGGCTCGGGGGGCCTCTCCCGGGCATCCTCTTTCTGCGGACCCAGGATGTCGGTGTTTGGGGCACTCTCCACCACCCACTGACACTCGTGAACTCGGGGACCCTTCACCTCCTCTGCACCCACGCGGCCGGCAGCAGCCTGGGCGGGGCCGCTTTCCGCTCCCGCCGCCTCTTCCACAGCGGCCTGGCTCTCGCTGTGGCTGGCGGGGCCAGCATTTAACATGCAGCCTCCCTGTGGCCAGGCCTCACCTTCTTCAGGGGCGCCCCTCCCCGGGGGTTCCCCAGCCTCTGCCTGCTCCTCTGCCTGCTCCTCTGCCTGCTCCTCTGGGGGGCCCGGGCTGCTGGGGCCCTGGCTGAGCCCTCGGCAGGCTGGCTGAGCCTCTGCACACGCCCCGGACTGCACCCCACTGGCCCCGGCCCCGGCCTCGGCCTCAGCAGCGGGAGGACGGGCCTCCCCCGCCCTGACTCCACCGCCTTCTCTGTCGTCCTGACCGCAGGCGGCTGCCGGAGCGGCCTCCGTGTGGCTTCGGGTCGTTTCCTCTGCTTTTTCCATTTCCTGGGGAGCAGGGGGCTCCTGATGCGTATCTTTTTCAGTCTCCAGGGCGGCAGACACCACGGGTGCTTCAACGCTCACCGTCAACAAATTTCTGAGCTCCTGCAAGGAGCACGAGGCAGAGCGGGGCTGAGGCTCTGGCGGGGCGGCGGCTTCTCCGTCCGCAGGAGTCCCCGCAAACCCCAGCTCCGAGGAGCCGGTGCCCGGCGCTCCTGCTGGGTCCTCTGCAGCCGCGGGGTTCACAACAGGCTCACCCGAGCCTGAATGAACTCCCTGCGCGCCTGAGCCTGGGAGCGAGAGGCTTTCCCCTTGGGCCACGGGACTGGGGACCCCAGGCTGCGGCGGCTGCTCCCCCGGTTCGGGGAACACGTCGTTCCCCGGGCTCTCGCCGTCGGCAGCTCCCAGCAGAGTGGCCGAGGCGCTCCGGGCGGGGCTGGCCTGGTTCGACCCCCCGGGGGTCTTGAGGTCGGTCAAGCTGGACACGCTCTCACTGGGCAAGGCCAGGTTGTCTTCAAACAGGTTGTGCTTCTTCAGGATGGCAGCTTCCTTTATCACTGCGGCACCAGAACACAAAACAGCGCGTTAGCGCCCTGCCCCGGCCAATCGGCTTTTCTTGATTATTATTATTTTTTTAATTTTACCCAGAAGCCAAACTCCCTCTCTCAGCTTTTCTGGCTGTCCAGGTTTCTCACGTTCAACCTCCAGCTCACCTCCACCCTCTGCCAGGTAGCCCTCCCTGAGGAACACAGCCTCGTTCCGAACTCTGGAGCTCCGTGCTGTTCAGCGCTTCACACATTTCATTTATTCAAACAGCAAACACTGGCCACAGGCTGGGGGACAGGCTCTGGGAAGCCAAAGAGGAATGACATGCGGCCTTTGCTAGCAAGGAGCTCACAGTCCTTAATGGGATCACCTGGATCCCTCATGAGGCCCCCATCACATTTTAATGGCTCTTATCTGTGTGGTCCCAGTCTGTCCACCGTGACCGACATGCCTCCAGTAAGGAACTCGACTTATATTTCTCTACTTTTCCCCACAGTCCAGGCCTGAATGTGTAACAGGTTCTCAGTACTGAACATGCAGCGAGAGCCCTCTGGCCTGCTGTCTCCAAAATGGATTTGGGTACTTTTGCCCTAGCATCTTTTTTTAAAAAAAATATATATATATTATTGATTTTTTACAGAGAGAAAGGGAGAGGGACAGAAAGCTAGAAACATTGATCAGCTGCCTTCTGCATGCCCCCTACTGGGGATGTGCCTGCAACCAAAGTACATGCCCTTGACTAGAATAGAACCTGAGATCTTTCAGTCCACAGGCCAAAGCTCTATCCACTGAGCCAAACCGGTTTCGGCTGCCTTAGCATCTTTGCATAGATGTCTTTGCCACAAGCATTAAAATACTATATATGCATATATATATATTTCGTGTGTGTGTGTGTGTGTATACACACATATAATACTATATATATGTGTATATATATATAGTATTGATTTCAGAAAGGGAGAGAGTGGGAGAGATAGAAACATCAACGATGAGAATCATTGATCAGCTGCCTCATGCATGCCCCCCACTGGGGATCGAGCACACAACTCAGCATGTGTCCTGACCGGGAATTGAACTGTGACCTCCTGGTTCATAGGTCTACACTCAACCATTGAGCCACCGCAGCCGGATGCCACAAGCATTTTTTTAAAATATATTTTATTGATTTTTTACAGAGAGGAAGGGAGAGGGATAGAGAGTTAGAAACATCAATGAGAGAGAGACATCAATCAGCTGCCTCCTGCACATCCCCTACTGGGGATGTGCCCGCAACCAAGGTACATGCCCTTGACTGGAATCGAACCTGGGACCTTTCAGTCCACAGGCCGAAGCTCTATTCACTGAGCCAAACTGGGTTTGGCTGCCACAAGCATTTTTAACAAAAACGTTCTCGATGCATAATTAAATGGCTGTAAGGCAATTTTGCTGTTAAAAAAAAAAGATAAAAAAACTGGTGGACAGTGTGGGTCTTTGTGTTGCTCTGCTTTTATTTTCTGTCAGTTTGGTTTCATTTCTCCATTGGCAAAGAAGCAGAGGAAATACACAGTAGTGGTCTTAAAATAGGTGGCATTTTTTCCCGGTGGTGATGATTCTGGCCCCCAAGAGTTAACTGGTGGCTTATCTTGAAATGCTAAATTGGGCAGAGAAAGAGAGGCACCATGGGCCTCTGAGGGCACAGAGCTGAGCCCACATTTTCTGCAGAACCAGGACGAGACAAAATCAGCTATTTGCGCAGGATTGCCGTGAATCTGTGCACATTTGTAATGAATTCAAATATTTTGTATTTTGCAATGAAGTCTTTCTAATTTGGTGATTCAGTTTTAATGTACCTCTTTTCTTTGTCATAATTTTAACTTTTTTTACGACAAAATCGCCTTACGGCCAATTAGTTATGGGACAAAAAAAAAAAAAATGTTTGTGGCAAAAATGCTTGCAGCTAAGAAGCTAGGGCAAAACCAACCAGGCATTCCAGAATGAGGCTCTGCACCCCAGCTCAGTCTCAGAGGCCTCCACAGAAGAAGAGCAGTGATGATGGCAGCAGCTGGCATTTCTGACACTAGGCCTTTGCTTATGGTGTGCAGGCTGTGCTATGCCCAACAGGATCGCCTCCGGGCAGTGCTGCTGACATGAGAGACAGCATAGGTCTGCGCAGTCAGCATAATAATTTCCCAGCGGCTAGCAGGACAGTGGCCTGCTCTCATAAAATCAGCAGGCCATGGCAATATTTGGACAGAGAGCAGTCAAGGGCCTGGAGCCTTTTTCTTTTCTTTTTATAAATAAGGACTTATTGCTGTTGTTACCATTTTCCTCCCTAGATTAGACAAATTATTTCTTTTTCAGAATTTAAATTTTATTTTTCGATTACAGTTTACATTCAGTATTATTTTGTGTTTGTTTTAGGTATACAGCATAGCGCTTAGACATAAGCCTGTATTTCACTGTGACCCCTCTCCCGCTGCAATATTGCCAGCACCCACCTGGCCCCACATATAGTTATCACAATATTATTGACTACATTTCCTATGCTGTATTTTACATCCCTGTGACTACTTTGTAATTACCAATTTGTGTGTGTTTTTAAACTGAATTTATTGGGGGTAACACTGGTTAATAAAAATATATGGGTTTCAGGGGAAGGTAGCCTTTTTCTAACTCACCCCTAGGTGGTGTAGTGGGCTGGCGATGGCCTTGACTGTGCCCTTCCCAGCGAGTCCTTCCCTTTACATTCCTATCGCATTCGATGCCCTGTGAAGGGCTACTGCGACCTGGGGCCTGTGCTGGGCCAGCGTTCTTTGTGGCTGGGTTTTGCGATGCTTAGCATCCTCCCCACGGAGATCAGAAGTGTGTCGGGCCTACAGTTTTATGGATGACCCTCCATATCTCCATCCAAGTTTTCCTAGCCACACTCCTGTCCCGAGCAAGGCGGGCCTCCACAGCAGGCATTGGAGCCCTGGCAAGCCTCCCAGCATGCTCTGCTCTGCCATCACCCTGTGTCCTTTTCTGTCCCGCTAAGCGAAGGTGAGGAATGTGCTGGGAGCATAGCTGCTCCTGGGATCACCGCCTCCCGCTCCAGGCGGGGTCCTGAGCCTGTGACTGAGAAGAGCTCTTATTCCTCTCTTCTGGCTGGAACAGCTGGAGGAAGACAGCTGTTCATAAGCTTACTCTCTCCCAACCTCAGTTTTCTAACCTGTAAACAGAGTTTAAAAGGTCCACCTCACAGAGCTCGTATTTGTAATGACAGAGAGAGATGATGCAATGGGCTGGTGTAGCGTGTGCTTGCTCAGTCAGGGTTTGTGTCCCTTCTCGGTCTCCCAACACTGATTTCCCCTTCCCTTTTCATACCTATTGAGCAAACCTAGCTGGCCATACGGGGCCTCCTTTCTGGGGTGCTCCCCTCTCTCCAGAGCTCCCTCAAGCACCAGATGAACCTCCCTCACCTTTCAGGGTTTCATCAAGGAGCATCTGATGTAAAATCTCCTCGTACACGTTCTCAACATGGATCATGTTGGTGTGATCAGCGAAGATGAACTGCTCGTATTTCTGAAGTTCCTGGAGAGCAAGAGACAGAGAGCAAAGCATGAGATGCCAGTTCATGGCTTTCATATCTCTCTCTCTCTCTCTCTCTCTCTCTCTCTCTCTCCCAACTCCCACCTCTCTCTCCCACACACACACACACACGCCACCCACCCTTCCATTCTCTCTAAGAATCAATGGAAAAAATATCTTAGGATGAGGATTAACAAAAACAAACAAACAAAGAATCTGTCCCACTCCCAACCCCCTGTGGCACCACTCCTTATGCTGGGTACACACAGGGATTCGATCATCTTAAGGGGTGTCACTGAATCTGGGGTTCTCCTTTTTTTTCATAACCAAAGTATTTTCTTCTTCCTTTTTAAAAAATATACCAACAGTACTTTCCAAGGTATATGCCACACACAATACAATGCAAACATTTTAAAAGTACAGCTCAGTCTTACCCGGTTTGGCTCAGTGGATAGAGCATCAGCCTGCGGACTGAAGAGTCCTGGGTTCAATTCTTATCAAGGGTACATGCCCAGGGTGCAGGCTCATTTTCCAGTAGGGGGCCTGCAGGAGGCAGCCAACCAATGATTCTCTCTCATCATTGATGTTCCTATCTTTCTCTCCCTCTCCTTTCCTCTCTGAAATCAATTAAAAATATTTTTTTTAAATGTATAGCTCAATGATCTTAAATACATAAATAAATCCATGAAACCATAAGCCAAATCAAGACAGAGGAAATCACCCCCATGCCCTTTTCTAGTCTAATCATCCAGAGGTAAGCACTGATCTGATATCTCTCACAAGAGCTCAGTTCTTGTTCTTGAACTTTATGTGAGTGGAATTGTCCATTTTGGGGGGTTTGATTCTGAGATTCATCTATGTTGCCACATGTATCTGTAGCTTATTCCCTTTTGTTGATAGGACATTCATCATATGAATAAACTAAAATTGTTTATCCATACTACTATTGATGGATACTGAGGTTTTCCTCCCGTTTTTTGACTGTGAGGACTGTAAACGCGATGAACATTCTCGCGCATGATTTTTGTAGGTTTAAGGACCTCCTCATCTTGGAAGTGAGACTGCGGGTCCTGGAGTAGTTGTGTGTTTAACTTCCTTAGAATGGGGCTCCTTTTCAGGTCGTTGGGATCTCAAGCCAAGGCTCTTCTTCCCCCCACACTCACCTATTCCCATAAGACAACCCAGGCAGGACGCCAAGCCCTTGAACCCTTCTGCTTCCCAAGGGCCTCCGAATGGCCTGCCTGTTACCAGCTTGTGGAAGGAGCGGGGACCAAAGAGCACCAATTGCATCCCAGTGATTCACTCAGAGCCTTGCACCCACTGGTGCTGGAAAAGGGCTCCCCACATGTGGCTTTGGGGAGCCAGAGGCTGAGAGCGGGATTTGACATCTTTTGCCTGAAGGGGCAGGATTTACAGCAGGTCACCACATTCAGACAATGCTCGGTGCTAGGACTTGGGGGTCTGGGCTCTCATGGGGTCCCTTTATGTGTACCCTACAGGAAAGACAAAGGATTGAGAGACGGGACCATCCATGACTCCGAGAGGGTGGATAGCAGGAGCACTACCCAGGAGCCCGGGCGCTGCCCTGGACTGGCTGTGCGACCCTGGGCGAGCATCATCACCACTCTGCCCCTCTCTCTTCCTCTGTGAAATGAGGGGTCTGCTCTCATGTCTGAAACACCCTTTCCTGTCCCACTCCTCATTCCCCTATTGTGACTCTTCCCTTGGGACTGGGCAAAAGCAGGACGCTGCAGCCCTCCTTGCCCCCGCAAGCAAAGGAGGGCAACCTCTTCGGAACTGCAGCCAGGAGGAACTCTTCCTTCGAGGCCACTGCTGTGCCCATCACACAGCACACACCGTGTGTCTGCCTCGTGCCTCTATGCTATGAACCTCAGGACAGCAGGGATGCTGGCCTGGACCAGTGCCCGGATCATACCTGATACATATTTAATCCATGTTTGCTGAATAAAGGGGAGACCTTTAAAATTTCAACCAGCTAAATAATCCTGCGGAAAGGAACATTTATACTCTCATGACAATCTGCCATGACGTGTCTAGCTTTACAAAACAGGGACTAGATCTTCCATATTAAATAGATTGAACTGTGACATCTGTTTAATTCCCGGGGTCAATTAAATTGAATCCCTGCAGGTGGGACTTGGGGAACCAGCACTTTTTTAAAGCTTCCCAGGTCATCCCAACATGCGTCTTGTTAGTACCACAGACCTGGGAAACTGCGACTTCAAGAGCCAAAGGAAACACTTTAACGAGATAAAGAATTCTTCTCTGAAGCTGAAACTCCCTGATTTATCTGTTCTGCAAATCCAGATTTTTTTAAAAATATCTCCACACCAATACCATATCCTTCATTACAGAAAACTGTGAGTGACAGGTTCTTTGGAAATCACAAGAGCCTGTTACAAATTGGGTTGCCCTGGGCTGATGTTTCGAAAGAGGAGGGCAGATGGGAGACTTGCCGGACCCTTCACCTTTCACTTTTTCTGGAGGCTCCGAGGCCCCCAGACTGACTTTGGGATTAGAAAAGGAAAACACCCGCCGAAACCAGTTTGGCTCAATGGATAGAGCGTTGGCCTGGGGACTGAGGGGTCCCAGGTTCGATTCCGGTCAAGGGCATGTGCATTGGTTGCGGGCACATCCCCAGTGGGGGGCGTGCAGGAGGAAGTCTCTCTCATCGATGTTTCTAACTTTCTATCCCTCTCCCTTCCTCTCTGTGAAAAATCAATAAAATAGATTAAATTAAAAAAAAAAAAAAAGGAAAACACCCTAAGCAGGAAGTCCTTGCGCAGACACGTCCACAGGCGGACTGAATCACCCTGTAGGCGGCTGCACTTTCCACCCACGTAGGCCAAGGGACAGTCACCCAGACAGATTCTTCACCCCTCAGCAAATCCCTTTCCATGAACGAAATACACCCCCACAAAGAAATGCCAGGGAACTAGCTATGCTGGTGACACTCTGAGGAAAAACAGCATGTAGAGAATATAAAAATGATTGAAGAAATTGCTACAGTCAAATAACTCATGGAAAGGAGCCTAACGCTCCAATGCTTGGAGACTCTCTCAGCTGCCAAAAGGCCCTTTTTAAATTCGAAACGCTCTTTATCATCTGCTCCGAGAGGCAGCAGGCCTTGAAAATGTTCAGGTTCATAGATCATTCCTGAAATGGCCAAGTAGTGGTAGCAGTATTTCCCGTTTTCCCAGTGCATCACACGTGACCAGGGAGTGTGAGCTGGGTGCAGACTCTGCTGGTGACCAGCTCTGTGATTTGGGGCTCTCTTCTTACCCCTCAGGTCTCCTCATCGCTACCACCAGCCTATAAATAGCAACTCCTCATAGGGCTGTCCTAGGAACCACTGAGCTAATCCATGCAAAGTGCCCTGCATACGTGGTAAGCTCTCATCAAACCTTAATTGCCTCATGCTAATCTTCTCAATCTTTTTAAAAAATGTACTTTTATTTTTTAAAAAAATAGTTTTTCATTGATTTCAGAGAGGAAGGGAGAGAGAGAGAAACATTAATGGTGAGAGAGAATCATTAATTGACTCCCTCCTTCGCGCCCCCCACTGGAGACTGAGCCTGTAACCTGGGTATGTGCCCTGACAGGAAATAGAACCTATGAGTCCTCTGGCTCCTACATTGAGGCTCAACCACTGAGCCACCCTGGCTGGGCAAGTCTCCTCAATCTTAAGAAGACTACGGCAAGATATTGGTAGCTCCATTTTTTACGAGATAAAATCTTGGCCAAGAAAGAGGAAAAGTGACTCGCCCGAGGCTCGAGAGCCGATACCTGGATGAACCAGGACCCGACCCCAGGTCTTGCCCCAGCTTCCAGAGCCGGCTCTCCCATCACTCTGCTCTGCGGTCTAAGTCCCATTTCACGATCGTGGCTGTCACCGGTTGCCTGGGCTCCTAACAGCTTCAAATGATTTATTTCGTGGATTTTACCAAACAAACGTTACTGGACTCAACAGAGCAAATACCCTCCTGTAATCAATCATGTTACTTCGGATCTTTTCCTGGTGGTAGTGGCCAAGTTCCAGAGGACACGTTGGGCCTGGGAGTCACTCTCTAATGAGGAACATCTGGTATTCTCAGGTGTTCTAAGGCAACCCTTAGCTTGGCTCAAACTCAGATCATTCCCCTCAGAGATTGCTGTCTGGTCCAGGGCTCGGCAAATCCTGCCGGCTGCTGGGTGTTGTAGATTAAGTTGTGCTGAAACACAGATGTGCCCATTTGTCTACGTCGAGTCTGTGGCTGCTCTGGGGCAGAGCTGGGTAGTTGCAACAGACATCGTATGGCCCAGGAAACCCAAAATATTGACGATTGGACCGTTGACAGAAAACGTTTGCCAACCCCTCCTACCGTTTGCCAGCACACCCTGGCCAAAAGAAGTAAGCAAATACACATATGAGCCGTGCTTGAACTTCACGGGCAATGAGAGCAAGCTCTGCGGAGGAACCCAGCCCTTACTGGTTTGCAGGTGGACGCCAGGGCCTTCTGCACGGTGGGAAGTGTGATTTGAACGAGCGCCTCTTGAAATATCCTCTTCCGGATGGTGCTGCTGTCATAATCATATTGCTGTCAATACACAGAGAGAAACATATGCTAAACAGCAATACTGCAATCTGTTAACTTCGCCTTCAACAAAAGCCTCAGCCATCCACTTCATCTCCTTCTCCCTTTCTCTCGCATCGAAGGACCCTTGTGGCATTTCCAAGTCTCAGAGACCTTTCTAGGCAAGTCTCTCACACTCCAGGTGGAGGTCATGACTGAGAATGACCCGCCTTACCCTCCCCTCTTACAGATAGGGAAACCGGGGCAAGATCAAAATGGCACCTCCTGCCGTACAAAGAAGTCGGAGATAGAACCAGGGAGGAGTGGATTTGTGTTTCGTCCCTCCTATCCTGGGTGGGTCCTTGGGAGTGATGGTCATCTACTTCTTTCATTCTACATCCTAAAAGCAGGATCTGTGGGTTGTAATGGTTTCCACAAGGGAGGAGAGAGCCTGGCTCATAGCTACACCGACACCGTGGCATGTTAGCCAAAGAAGTTCAGAATCTAGAACAAGAAAGGTGATGATTCACGTTGTGCGGCATGGATCATCCAAACCGAGAGCCCCGAGTTTGGTTTTAGATGTCACTTTTAGGGGATCGCAGGCAAACTGGAGCAGAGTGACAGGCAGGTGAGCAGAATGGTCAGGCCAAAGAAAGAATGGTGAAGAAGATGGAGGCATTTATACTGGAGATAGCGACTTAGGGCTAAATTACAGCTCTATTCAAACAAGGAAAGGCTAATGGGTGGAAGAAGGAACTTAGCAAAGAGGGTAGAACTAGCTGGAAGACCGACCGCTGAGAACTTTGGCTTTATCAGGAAGCATGTTCTTCCCTTAAGCCTGTCCAGAGAAGAAAGGGACTGTGCAGAGAGGTATGAAGTGTCCTGACACTGGAGGTGATACGGACATTGATATCTTTTCTTTCTCAACTTCAAGTTCATTATTATGTGTGTTCCCATGGTAAATATTGCTTTTAATTTCAATGATTTGGTTGCCAGAGTTGCCTACTGCCTGTGGCACCTCAACCTCAGGTCTGAAATTTAGGGACCTCTCCCAGCCCCTGAGGAACTTTGCTCTGCTTCTCCAAGCACTTTTTAAGGCAACAATTTCAACTTTTTTTTTCATCTCATGGCACACATAAATGAATTACTAAGATTCTGTGGCACGCCAAAAAAAATATATATATATTTTTGTGGATCTGAAAAATAGATGTAACTGATTAATGTATGCCAGATGGCTGTTGTCGTGTTGGTTGTTGTCATTTTTTTATTTGACAATTTAAGGGAAAAGAGGTCAGTGCCCCTGATTAAATGTACAGGTACTGCATGTTTGAAAAATTCTTGTAGCTCACCTGTTGAAAATCACTGGTGTTAGGGAAGGAGGAAGTAAAAAATTAATGCATTAGTTCTAAGGATAATTTAAGCTCTCGGGTCACCATGGACTAGCCTGTTGAGCTTAAGTAAGTCACGTTTGCTCTTAGAGAGTCAGTTTCTTCATCTCTACAATGGGAACATATTCTACTTATCTCACAAGTTCTAGTGAGGATCAAATGAAACATGATAGGTTCAACCAAGCTTTAAAAATATAGCACATATATGTAAACTATTATTACAACTATTTTGATACATACTTAAACATTAAACACATTAAAAACGGAACAATTTAATGTGCCAATTTCTCTTTCTCTCTCCGGTAGGTATCTTTTCCTTGGAGTATTATTTCCTTTGCCATGAGGTGCCGATTTTTCTAAAATATGCTGGCTAGTTTAAATGTAAACTATTTACATTTAAGTAATTTTTATATTCCACGCAATACCCATCACAATGTTTTAAAAGTAAACTCGGATATGTCTCCTTCCAGCTGATGGGCAACAACGATAAGGACCTGTGATCTCTAAAATAGCCACTAGATGGCAGGAAAGGCATGAAAGACATGCAGGGGGAACTGCTGGTACCTAATAGTTCCTGGAACCCCAGGAAGGAAATAAGCGAAAGATGAGAAAGAAAATGGGGCGAGTAAAAGAACTTGGTATTTTCACTTAAAAAGAAACAGGGGCCAGAGTCTTGTTTGACACTGCCCACATGAAAAAGTGCTTTTTACCTTTAAGACGCGGAGCTTCACCTTCTCAATGGCGTTGGCTGTTTTAGAGGCCTCTCCTTGGAGATGTGGGGAAAGCAATTGCTCAAAAGTGAACACTGCATTCTCCATGAGCTAGAAACCAACGCAACACAGACACAGCCCGGTCAGAGGTGGGGTCACCTCCACAGGTCTGCCTAAGTCAGCTGGAGAGAAGCGAGGGGTGACCACCTCTTACTTTACAGATTTTCCAGGGGTGAGTCCTCACCCCACTGTCTGAACTGTGAAACAAATAGGCACATGGCCACAGTGGGATCAGTAAGAGACCGGGAAAATACACACACACATACACACACACACACACACACACACTCACACACACACACACTGGCATGTATCTATATACATGTATGCATCCTTTCTTCTCACCTCTTTCTACCCTAAACTGGAAACCCCAAGACTATGGGATTAAAATTACCTCCATCTCCGGTGGTCACCCCCTTCTTCTAACCTCTGATACCTGCAGCCCGGGCTTACCAAGATGAGGTGGGAGTCACCTCCAACTGTTTTTGGCTGCTTTGACTCTGCACAGGCACTTTCAGGTGGATGTAAGCTACCCAGCATCTCTCTCTCTCCTCCTCCCATCCATCTCCTCACACCTCCGCCAGGATGGGAAGGGAGGTGGGGTGAGGGCGTGGGGCAGACAGTGGCTGACCTGACATGGTTACAGGTTAGGAAACAGAAGCAGCTCAGATTTCATATTCTCTGCACCCGTACCCCTGTAAGCTCCCCCCGGGTTCGGCATTATCACAGGGACTCCGTCAAACGATTGCCCAATTTTGTTCCTTGTCCATTTTTAATCCCTCACAACTCAGAGGTTAGGTAATAAGCTGTGTCACTTAATCCTGCCTATAACTTTTAAGGAAAATAAATAACAAGCTCCTTTCTTTGCCAAGCCTGTAATTCCCATGGCATTCCACACATATCTTTCTCAGCGCATTCTCAACATGGTAGTGCATTTATCTAAGACTCTGTCTCCCTATCAGTTCCCTGAAGTGGGATATGGCACAGTGTTCAGCCCCATAAGCTGCCCTGGAAAAGCTGTAAAACAGAATTGTGCTCTTACGGCTTCAATGAGCACGCCCTCTCTTCATTGACGAATCGCTATACTATGGAAAGAGCCTGTGCTATTCATTCCTGTTCCTCATAGGGAAATAAGGAACCTATCAAATAAACACAAGACATCCAAATAGGAAGCTATGAGTGACTGACTGATTCTAGGTTAGGGGATTAATTGAAGCCAGTGGATCTCAATCCTGGATACATATTAGAAGCAGTGGAAATGAGTAGGGGAAATCTTTAAAAAATATTAAAATACGGCCCTGGCCCGTTTGGCTCGGGTGGTTGGGTGTCATCCCATGCATTGAAAAGTTGCCGGTTCAATTCCCTGTCAGAACACATGCCCAGGCTGCAGGCTCCATCCTCAGCAGGGGGCATGCAGGAGGTAGCTGATCCATGTTTCTCTCTCACATTGATGCTTCTTTCTCTCTCTCCCTCTCTACAAATCAATAAAGATATATGTCTAAAAATTATAAATTATTTTAACATTTTAAAACATTAAAATTTAAAAAATTATTGAATTATAGGTAGATAGATACACTTTCAATAATTAGGAAACAATTTAAAAAATATATATATAATCAGAATCACTGGAGGTGGGGCCTAGGCATCAGTATTTCTTAAAAGCACCCCAGGTGATTCTAATGTGCAGCCACGGTTAGAAGCACTGATTTGACAAACCAAGTAATTTTTTTTTATGTGCCTAGGCATGAAACAGCTCTGGCCACCAACACAGGCATCAAGCTAGGATGAACTAAGGACTGTACGTCTCCTTTGCCCGTGATGGATATAAGAGCAACACCACCAATCAGGTGTCTCCTTGCCCATTGCCAGGGGGTTGACAAACCATATAATTATTAATCAATGCCCCTTTATTTCCCTGGATGTTTCTGCTCCATGATGTTCTACTCCATGATGTTTCTACTCAATGACATGGAGGGAAGATGAAGCCAGCCAGGACAGATACAATGACACAGCCAATGGCCACGCTTCCTGGCTGCTTCCCTGCTGGCTCCGTCCTCACCCCCAGGCGGGCCCTGTGGCACCCACCTCCTGCATGTAGTTCTGTGTCCGCTGCACCACCAGATCCACGTGGGGGAATCTGAAGCGGCTCTTGAGATCCTGCAAGCGCTCCTGGAGCAGGTTGACTTTGATATAGCAAGGTTCCATCTTCACAGAATCCAGCGGGAGATTCATAAGATGGTCCAGATGCTGCGTTTGGGTGAAGGGAAATATTAAACCATTGAGACTGAGGAACAGTATTACACACATCCTGTATAACAAAAGCCTAATATGCTAAATGTCTGTTCCTTTGATCATTCAACCAGCTGCTATGACACACACTGACCACCAGGGGGTAGATGCTCTGACTGGTAAGTTAGCTTGCTGCTGAGGTCTGGCCGATCAGGACTAGGCGAGACCCGACACGCCCTGGAGCCCTTCTATGGTCCCTCCCTGGACCCATTTGTGTACTGGTGTGGTTTCTCAGCCTGGCCTGACCCCTCTTGCAATCCGGGACCCCTTGGAGAATGTTGGAGAGCCGAAGGCCAGGCCGAAGGACCCCACCAGTGCATGAATCTGTGCACCAGGCCTCTAGTATTCTATAAATTCTAAACAATCAAATGTATGTTTTTAGATGAACCACTTCGCAGATCACCACATCTGTGAGATCTTCAACATCTGTGACTTCATCTTCCTTTAGTTCAGTGGTTCTCAACCTTCCTAAGGCCGTGACCCTTGCATACATTCTTCATGTGGTGGTGACCCCCAATCATGAAATTTTGCTACTGTTATGCATAGTGATGTAAATATCTGCATTTTACGATGGTCTTAGGTGACCCCTGTGAAAGGGTCGTTCGAACCCCAAAGGGGTTGCGACCCACAGGTTGAGAACCACTGCTTTAGTGGGTCCCTGGCACAGCTCTGTTGCTAGGAAGAGGCTGGGAGAAGAACCAACTGGACGGTGGGAGGGCCCAAGGATGCACTCAGAGCTCCGATCTTCTTAAGCTCTTGATGGACTAACTCCCAACTCCCACTTCCAGAATTCCAGAACTAGGCAAGTAGGTCCTTTTGCACAGGGAATTGTTACTGGGCTCATAAGCTTCCACAGCTTTCTTTAATGAGTGACATCCCTCTCAGACAATCCCAGGCAGGTCAGGGTGTGAAGCCAGAGTCCCCACAGTTTTCTGAGGCTCTGTCAATATATACGGGACTTCCCTCTGCTGTGAGTTCTCCATGGTGCTAGTGGAGAGGGCCTGGGTGGTAGGAAGAGGCCTGGCTGGGGAGAGGTATCCCATTGTAAAAACTTGGGTTCCTCCTCCTCCTCTACTTTGTATAAGTGATGACTTGGCCAATGGGGCTTCCAGCAAGAGGACGGCAACAGACCCCATCTCTTAGAGACCCCAAGGGTTATCAACCCACTCACACACTATGACTGTTATTGTCAACAGAAGGCGTTTTAATTCCGAAGCTTATTTAAAAGTTATTTTTAAAATTGAGTGTTGGAGACCTAGAATAAACAAGACAGATAGAAAGATGCCGAAAAATGGACATTTGGGGAGTACAGGAGTGAGGGTGGTTTATATAGGAGAGACTGTCTCATTTTCAGGTCACAGAAAAGAGGAAGAATGTAGATTTTGAGGTTTCTCTAGGCAGAAATGTACAGCTGGCCCAGCTCTGGCCTCATGGCGCGGTTGGAGTGCTATCTCTTGCACCAAAGGGTTATGGGTTCAGAGTGCCTGTTGAAGGCAATAGATAGACATTTCTCTCTCACATAGATTTCTCTCCCTCTCTAAAAGCAAAGAAAAAAAAAGCATATCCTCAGGTGAGGAATGCATAAATAGATAAATAAATAAATAAATAAATAAATAAATAAAGCCCATTCTCCTTGTGTTTGTAATGGTAAAATATTACTCCCTTTGAGAAGGGAGTTACAGAGAGCTCCACTAACATGGAATCAATTATAAAAACCACCCTGTAAAACCTGCCCCTCGTCATACACTATGCAATGCGACTATTTTTAAGACACATCCATTAGCCAGACAAGAAAGGAAAAATGGGTCACCGCTTTGCTCCTAGCAGACTGGCGAAAGTTGAAACAAGTGATAACGCCCATCTCTGCTGGGAAAATGAGGAAGAAAGTCCTGCCACACACGACGGGGGGCAATGTACGTTTTAAATCCTTTTTGGGGAACGCAAATGGCAACATCGTCACATGAGAAATGAACCTTCCTTTCAACCTAGAAATCCTGTCCTAGGAATCTATCCCATGGAAATGAAAGCATCAACATGTACGAATATTTTAATAAGGTTATTTATCATAGCTTTGTTCTATGCCAGCAACATCTGGATGGTTGAATAAATCATACATGACATATTATGCAGCCACTATAATGAATGACTTAGAGCTGGAACAGTTAACTTGGAAATAGTTTCATGAGGCATTTTTGAATAAGAATACCAATAAGCAGCCTATATAGCATAATCCCATTTTTCTAAGACCAAGCAATCTAAATAAATAGCCTATGAATGTGTGTGTTTTGTCTATAATAATAAAGGCGTAATATGCAAATCGACTGAACAACTGAATAGCAAAATGACCCCGCTATGACATGCACTAGCACCAGGCCAGCCAAGGTGGGTGCTGATGAGATTGTTTGGGGTGGGGGGCTCACCATAGCCCCACGATTGCCCCAAAGAGGGAGGCCCAGGCGATCCATCGGTGGGCTGTGGTAGATGGGTGGAGCCTTCTTCTGCCAGGGGAACAATCATGGGGTTCCTGGACTGTGAGAGGGAGCAGGCTGGGCTGAGGGACCCCACCCCCGAGTGCATGAAGTTTGTGCACCAGGCCTCTAGTATGCTATATAAGCACGGGAAAATTACAGAATTGCACATGCTAAGGTGTTGACACTATTTACTTGAGGGGAGGTGGGAGTGTGGGAGGAGGATAGGAAAGTAAAGGCAAGTTTAAAAAGAAGGCTGCGATAAAAATCCTCAAAATATACACAAAATGATCTTATTTATGTACAATGATGTGTATGTATGCACAGAGAAATAAGAAAAGGAAGAGACATATCTGATTTTATCCACTGACTTGGAGGGCTGTCCATCATGTGTCAAGTGTAAAACCAAGTTGACAAGTCATATCTGTCAGTGATTGTCACCCTTTAGGGTGCACCAGATCCTCTGGAGATCGCCTTGAACACACTGCCCAGAGTTTCTGACTTGGTAGATCTTTGGTGAAGGCCTGAGAATTTGCATATTAACAGCCAGGTGCTGCTCTGCTGCTGATGATTCAGGGACCATGCTTTGAGAAACTGTTTTTTTGTCATGAATCTATATTTTTATCAACAAACAAATCAACAAACAAAAAATAGATACAAATGAGGCTAAATGCATATATATTTGTATGAACAAGGGGAAAGTATGCATAATCACATTCTAAGCTACTTGTATAAGTTAATTCAGGGAGTTAGGAGGGGAGATAGTCTAGGAGTTAGGGGTGGGCTAGGATTGGGTGGGTATGGGTGATTGTTATTTTTGCATCTTGAAACCATCAATAAAGGAAATCAGGTAGATGGATGGATGAATGGGTGATTGGCTGAATGGAAGACAGACTAGATCAATGGCTGGAAGGACAGATGAATAAAGGAAAGGTGGGAAGGAAGGAAAGACTAGATCGGTAGTTGGCAAACCGCGGCTCGAAAGCCACATGCAGCTCTTTGGTCTCTTGAGTGTTCTAATGCCACTTCTTCAAAATAGACTCGCTCAGGCCAAAAACGACTTCTGCGCATGGGCCACGGAGTTTCAATCGCATCATGTACGTGCACGCCCGTAGTATTTTGTGGAAGAGCCACACCCAAAGGGCCAAAGAGCCACATGTGGCTTGAAAGCCGCGGTTTGCCGACCACTGGACTAGATGAACGCAGGGGCTTCCCATCTTACCTCCTTTAGCTGGGCGTTGTCTTTGCTGGTCTGAAAGTTCTGGCTCAGTTCATCCACTTCCTTTTCAAAGAGAGAGCGCACTTCACTGAACCCTGAGCTCACTGGGCCCATGAGCTCCTCCAGAATGGACGCCAGGAAGGGCTGCACACTCTCCGCACAGCTTTTCTCTGCGGGCTGGGCCACCATCGCTGCGGAAGGAAATAGCCAGGAAACTGTGACTTAGGGCAAAAGTGGGTGCGAAGGCACTTGGGCCAGGCCAGGGCTGGGTAGCTGCCCCACTGAGCCACTGAACAGGCAACGCAAGCTCAGAGGGCAAGACGGGCCAGCACAGCGAGCCCTGAGCCAGCCTTGCCCACAACAAAAAACCAGTAGGTGCTTTGAAAATGGAAATAGACATTCTTGTCTCCCCTCCCCAAGCTTTCCTCTGCCGGGGGATGAAGTGCATTTTTCTGCTTGGACCCTAGAAGCATGCAGTGTCTAATCCAAAAAAGAAAATGCCAGACATCCGTCAATCATTGTCATTGTATTGAGGGGTGGGCAAAAGCAGGTGTACAGTTGTGAGTACAAGAAACACAGAGTTTGTTTTTGTATAATTATTTACTCTTGTATTATGTATTTTTCCATATGAACAACCTACTTTTGCCTACCCCTGTATACATAGTTTCCTTCTAAAATCAAAATTTATTAAGTTTTTTTAATTGAGGTATAATTGACAAATATATTAGTTTCAAGTGTACAACATAATGATTAATTATTTGCATACAACAATTTATTGTTTCAATTAATTTCTCTAAGAATCAATCAATATAATATAATTGAATTCCCCTCTTGCCTTCTCCAGAGACTTTTAAAAACTCAAGTATAGTCATTTCTTAGGCAAATGGAAACAAATTCCTTTCCGTTTGTCACCCCCACATCCCATTCTCATCCCCCAATTTTTAAAAAAGCATTATTTTTTGTTCTGATAATCAAGGACAACATTCGCAGTGACAAAAATGTAGAGAGCACAGAAAATCAGTAAGAGGGATGGGAAACCCAGCCGGTATGGCTCAGTGGTTGAGCGTCGACCTATGAACCAGGGGTCACAGTTGATTCCCAGTCAGGGCACATGCCCGGGGTTGTGGGCTCAATCCCCAGTGGGGGGTGTGCAGGAGGCAACAGATCAGTGATTCTCTCTCATCATTGATGTTTCTATCTCTCTCTCCCCCTTCCTCTCTGAAATCAATAAAAATATATTTTAAAAAAAAGAAAAAGAAAAAAAGAGGATGGAAAAAATATAACCATGCTCCCACTTCCCAGAGGCCAATGCTGTCCTTTGATTTAGACGAAGAAGAGCACAGCAGCGATTCTGCTGTAGGAAGTCTGGCTGGGCTATGGAGATCTGTATTATTATTTGTTGTTGCTGCCGCTAAGGGCTAAGGTGATTCTCATGGTTGACCAGCTTTGGAAGCAGCGATCCGTGAAGGAACTCTGAACTGGAAGAGGCCTGAAATCGCTCCATGGACTGGAACGCTAGCTCTGAGGCGCTAGGTAAGTCACATGGCCCTGTCACAGCATCACCAAACCGAAGAGGGAAGTACTCACTCATCTGAATGGCCAACCCTCCATTTTACAGATGGGAAAATAGAGGCCTGACGATATTATTTGGCTTGACCAAGGTCACGTCCTAATGTGCAGAAACAGAACTTCAAGTCTATTTCTTACGTTTTTATTGGCACTTCATTTGCTTACAAGTTATGTGCCAATAATGGTCACATTCTTATTTCAATTCTCAGAACTAGTTCACAGGGTATGGAGGGTCATACTACCTTTTTTTCTGAGAATCTAAGATGACCAATACTATTAATATTATGTATAACTCATAAATATTTGGGATATAAAATATTAAGCAGGTCATAAAATTACTAGGGGAAAAAAAACCTTTCACCCCAATAGCATGATTCAAATAAATGTTTCTTTCCAAGCTAGAGTCTGCTCGGATTAGTCCTCGTTTCAGTAAGGATGTTCAAATATAAAACTATCTATAATTTCTAAAAATGACTGGCACCCAGCTGGTATGGTCAGTGTTGAGCATCAATCTATGAACCAGGAAGTCATGGTTTGATTCCGTCAGGGCACATGCCTGGGTTGTGGACTTGATCACCAGTAGGGGGTGTGCAGGAGATAGCTGATCAATGATTCTCCCTCATCATTGAAGTTCCTCTCTCTCTCTCTCTCTCTTCCTCCCCTTCCTCTGTGAAATCAATACAGATATTTTCTTTTTTAAATGACTTGCTTGATATCCATATGTAACTTTGTTTGCCCGGAGAATAATGATTTCTTTATCAATTAACATTGAGAGAAGACATGTAATGCATGTAATGGAAATTTCAGAATGATCATGAACATGGGTCATAAGCCAAGATGTACCACAACAGGGAGGTGCAGGAGGTATCAGAATACACGGCCCCCCCCTCCACCACCCCCACGCCCATGAGGCCAGATGTAAAGTTTCCTCCCGCTGGTTTCACTAAAGTTTCCATGGGGAGGGCCAGGTCCTTAACAGCACCTCTAAGCAGACTCCTATTACAACCCTTATCACTTCTTCCCCATCCCCTCAGTTTAACTCTCCTCTGAAGCCATGACTTCTAACTATGTGATGCAACCCTGAATGAGCAGCTTATTTCCTTAGTAAAAACGTGGATCATATCCACTGACCTTTGATCTTCCCAGTTAAGAAGTTCTTTGAGTTGACAATCTGATCCATGTCTGAGCGGATGGTTCCTTCCAGGCCCTTGGTCAGAGCTCTGCATTCCTCTTTCAAGGCGCTTAATCCCTCTGAAACTTGCTGCTGAACCAGGTTGTAGGCCTCCTCGAGGAGCTGCGACGGGAATCAACACATAAATCGGGGCTCTGTGGTAAGAGCCCGACGGAGACAAGGACAGGGAGGAGGACTAATCACAGATGACCACAACGTCAACAAACAGCACACACATTCCTTCGAATGTTTCCTTCCAAGCCAGAGTCTGCTCCGATTAGTCCTCGTTTCAGTGAGACTGAGCAAACTCGACATAGGCCAGAGAAGGAGCTGGTTTTTAAACAGGAAAAAGGTACCCTAGAAAGAGAAGGGACAGGAAGGTGTATTTGGGTAGCACCGACGCGGAGCAATGCCATCACTTACCCCGAGCCAGGCCCGCTTCCTGTCATTCTTCTTCCCCTTCATTTTAGGCAGAAGGTCTGCCTGAAGGGTTGGCAGCAGCTCCTCCATCACCATGTGGCTCAGGATCTGCCGAGCAGAAGGGGAAGACAGCCCCCCGTCCGTTAGTGGGTAACGGCAAAAACTGAGCATCACGCCAACTGAGGATGTCACGACTGGCCATCCCCATCGCAGCTGCATAGGGGGGTGCCCTGAGCTACATGACACCTACTGGGTTACTAGGTTCATTCTGGGTCAATGAAGACACCCTGAGAGGGCAAACATTCCTAAACATCCACAAGGAACTAGGACATCTGCTAATGTTTCCCCAACAGAAAGGACAGATTCCTCAAATCAAACTTCTCCTATCGAGAGCCAGAAGAAGCTAATGCATTTGGGCAAAGAGGGGATCCTTCAATTCTGGATAAGGGCATCCTGAGGGGGACAGTCTTGTGGTGCTGGCTTGAGACCTGGTCTGTACCCCCTGAGACCACTGTTCCTCCTCAGGCTCCCTCAGGTTCTAAGTGTCTTCATGCTCTTTGACTGCACGGTCCCCTGAACCCCACTTCCATTGTCTTTCAAGTTTAGAAAAAGAAGGGAATAACAAACACGTAGGAATAACTAGACATTTGTGGGGTTGAGGAGTCCTAACATTTGCAAGGTGGTTTTTAAAAGTGTTCCCAATGCCGAAACCGGTTTGGCTCAGGGGATAGAGTGTCGGATTGAAAGGTCCCAGGTTCGATTCCGGTCAAGGGCACGATACCTTGGTTGCAGGCACATCCCCAGTAAGGGGCATGCAAGAGGCAGCTGATCTATGTCTCTCTCTCATCGATGTTTCTAACTCTCTATCCCTCTCCCTTCCTCTCTGTAAAAAATCAATAAAAAAAATAAATAAAAGTGTTCCCAAGTCTCTTCTAGAATTTTGCTTGGTTCAATGAAATAGTTTCTTCTGAATCTGAGCGGGATTCCAGAGGTCCCCATATCTTACTCCAAGTACACTGGCCCTTTTTCTTTACACCCCCACACCCTCATTTAGAGCTGTCTTATTGTTCAGATTCACGTTGCCCTGCCTCTTTCAGGGCTCATAGCTCAGCTTTCAGCTTTCAATGCTGCATCTGGCTGCAGACCAAGATTTTTTTTTTTTAAAGTCATTTGCGGAATGGAAGCAGGCACAAAAGTATAGAATAATTTGACATCTGCACTATGAAGTTAAAATAATACTTGTCCAAAACAACCGACCTCATAGAAATTAATAAACTTTGGGAGTTAATTAAGAAAGATTTTCTCTGAGATCATTGCCCAGCCTCACGCTGGTGGAAATAGTCATGAGCTCACTGGACGTTGCCTTTCACCAGGGCTGCTACAGCGGGGTGTGATGGTCCAGCTGGACGAAGGCGGAGCACTCCCAGCGTGGAGGTGGGCAAGCCATCCACCAGTTCCCCACACTTGTGGGTTCCTGGGTCAGTGCAGGAAGTGGGGGCCCGTCATCTGAGACGTGGAACTCCACGGTGTGACAAAGAGCATGATGGAGATGGCATTTCCACTAGTCCCGGTAATTCATTGGGGGAAGATGGGGAATGTTTATACCTCTCTTAACTATTCTCTTGAGGAGTTCAAAAGGTGAACCATCTTTAGGAACCTAACCTGTGCAAGCTTCATGGAACCCAGCAGAACCAATAGTCAGATTCAAGTTGGTAATTCATGATCCATGGGCCGCCCCACCCCCATCCCCACCCCCACCCCACCCCACCTGCTCAAAGGAGGCAGTTCTTGTTTGGAACACGTCTGCCCCAGAGTGACGACAGTGTAGCGTGAGGAGACTGAAACCAGAACTTAAAATCAGTGGGAAATATTACCTCAGCCGAAAAGCGTTAACTGCCATATAATTGCCCTAACGATATTAATTGCCCTGATTCATCCTTTTGCACAGATTGCGAAGTTTTGCAGAGATTTCAATCTGCGCATCAGCCTGAAAGGGGAAATGTTACAAGGTAAAAAAAGAATGTCCCATTGGGGTGGGCTTAGAGTTTTCTTTTAATCTTTCCCGTGTAATGTTGCAAGAAATTGGGTTCTATTTTATAACTTCAGCACTTGAAAAGGAAATATAACTAGGGGCAAAAGAGAGGGTATGGGAGTCGCCAGGGCAGGGGCCGAGGGGATAGCCACAGGGCAGGGCAGAGGCTCTGGGTGCAGAACCCAACTGTATCTCTTCCTCTAACCCTGAAACCTCTGGATAAGGCCTAAAAAATGTGGGTAGTATTTTAGCTGCCCTACTCCGGCAATGCTGCTTTCTCAGGCCCACTGATCATTTCAAGGCAAATAATAAATATCCCCTAAAACAAAATCCTTACATTCTGCAAAATGCTTTCCCTGATACACTGATGCTGACAAGTAGAAGATATAATTACTGGTGTACAGATAGAGTGGTCCCTCCTTATGAGGAGGGATACATTCCAGGACCCCTAGTGGATGCTTGAAATCGCAGGTAGCACCTAACTCCAGAGAGAGTAGGTCTTTCCCAATGCATACACAGCAGTGATCAAGGTAATTTACAAATTAGGCCTGGTAAGAAATTAATAACGATCACTAATAATACAATAGAATAATTATTATAATATACTGTAGTAAAAGTTTATGTGAATGTGGTCTCTCATCTTTCTCTCTGATAACTGATCTGATAATGGAGGTGGCTACCACGTGACTAATGGGCACATAGCATGTACAGTGTGGAAACGGTGGACAGAAGGATGATTCACATCCCAGGCAGAATGAAGCAGGGCTGTGAGAGATTTTATCATGCTACTCAGAATGGTGCACAATTTAAAACTTATGAATTGTTTATTTCTCCTTCCTCCCTCCCTCTCTCTCTCCCTCTTTCTCTCCCTCCTTTCCCTTTCTTTCCTTCCTTCCTTCCTTCCTTCCTTCCTTCCTTCCTTCCTTCCTTCCTTCCTTCCTTCCTTCCTTCCTTCCTTCCTTCCAGTACATTTTATTAATTGTTTTCAGAGAGGAAGGAAGGAGAGAGAAATAGAAACTTTTATGAAGAGAGAGAGTCATTGATTGGCTGCCTCCTGCACAACCCCTACTGGGGATTGAGCCTGCAACCCAGGCATGTGCCCTGACTGCCCTGACTGGGAACTGAGCCCTGACCTCCTAGTGCATCAGTCTGTGCTCAACCACTGAGCCACACTGGTTGAACTTTCTGGAACTGGTTTATTTCTGGAACTTTCCATTCAGTATCAGACCATAGTTGACCACAGGTAACTGAAACTTTGGAAAAGTTAAAGGGGAACTATTGTATTTTTGTCTAAACAAAAATAAATAAGGGGGAACTATTGTATTCTTGTCCATATTAATATTCTGTATTAATAGTCTGTCAGGCAAGTTATTCTGAGAGATCTGCTTTGCCTGGACACTTGCCCAAAATAACCATGGCCACGAGGACCTGCCAAACTTGTTGTGTGAGTCATGACCGTGAAGATAATAGTGTAACAATGATGGAAATATGAATACAGGCCCCTAGGGTAGCGGGGGTTAGAGCAATTTTATGATTAAGTTCTTAGTAGAAACAATGCAAATAAGCCCAGTGCTTTAAACAAAAGATGTCATATTCTCCAACCCAGTAACACCACACCACATCCTTCATCTACTGGGCAGAGGCCCCCGACCTCTTTTTTTCTGTGCATCGGAGGACAGACACTGCTCCAGCTCTGTGCAAAAGAGTTTACAGTACAGCTTGCCCTCAGCAGGCCCCACCCAGGAAAGTTCTGGAAGCCATTACCTTTCACCGGCTTCTCCAGGGATAGCCTGACATGGCTCAAAAGGCATTTCTGTCACCGAGTGGCTTTGTGACTTCGGCCAACTCTCATCTCTGGAGTTTCTTTCTCTCTCCTGGAGGGTCCGGGACAAATGATCTGGAAATTCCCCTCCAACACTCATGTGTGATGAGTCTATGATTTCACCCAAGATGCTTAGATTCTTGGGGGAGCAAAACTTCTTGGGTCACTCGATAACTCCAGCTTTTACTGACCTCTTCTCGGGTTTTTCACTGGTTTTGTTTCCCCACTTAGGGTATTTTTATACTTCCACATTAGCACCTTCCTGTGAGTGCGCTCTGCTGATGCTTTAAGATGCCCATATATGTACAGCCCCACATGTGTACCCACCCACACTCCCAAGGCGGCCTCGTTCTCGGGATGTTTCTAGGTAGGTCTTGCCTCGCTGAAAGGGCAGGGGATGAGTCATTTAGCTCCCTCACACCCTAAATAGAGCACTTTGCACATATCGGCCCAAAGCAAAAAGCTGAAAGTCAACAAAAGCAAACACAACAGACTCAATATTCAACACACAGGAAGGACTTAAGAAGTGCCTGCTCTCAATGGCATGGGGAAAGAATGTGAACGGACATGAGATTGCAAAAGAAAGAGAAAAAAAATGCAGCAAGTGGCACAGCCTGATGCAAGGAGCCCAATCATTGTGGGAGTTAGTATATTCCCACGGTTGGTGCTGATCTTTCGCTGGATTAGGGGTCAGAAGCTGTCATTTCCTTGGCCATTGTCCCCTTAGCAGGTGACCCTGAATCCATCAGCTCCACAGGACAGGGGCCGTTCTGCTTTGCCCATCTCTGGATCACCGGCACCCAGCAGAGCGCCTGGCATATGTTAGCTCCACAAACAGTTGAATGAATGAAACCACACAAGTCACTTAATTGCTAAAGGCCTCCCTCAGTTTTCTCATTTACAAAATGGAAATAATAGTAACTGCTCTACCCACCTCATGAGATTGGTAAGATGAGCAGATAGAATTAGGACGTGAACATAAAAAAGTCTTGCACAGGGGCACTTTCATATTGATGCATCTATTCAATATGTTTGTTCATATGACAGACCAATCAGGGTCAAATACTTCAGCCTCCCCTTATGCTTTTGGCTTCTTTTTGGTATAAGTATGGTTGGTCCTTAATTCTCTCCGATTTATAAAGGATGTGCTTCCCCAAAATGTCAGAAACCAAGAATTGGGGAAAGTTCTTGAATAATCTCAGGGTGGGGAATAAAAAACTGTAGCCCAGCCAGTGTGGCTCAGTGGTTGAGCACTGACCTATGAATCAGGAGGTCATGGTTTAATTCCCAGTCAGGACACATGCCCCAGTTGTGGGCTCAATTCCCAGTAAGGAACATACAGGAGGCAGCTGATCAATGATTCTCTCTCATCATTGATGTTCCTATCTCTCTCTCCCTCTCCCTCTCTGAAGTCAATAAAAAATACATATATTTTTAAAAAAAAGAATTTAGAATCCAGCGGAAGAAGAAAAGGGAAGAAGAGAAGATTTGAAATCACATGCTAAAACAATAAAGACCTTTCTATCGTCATGTAAAAGAGTTTTCAGCTTTGGATGTTTCATGACTATACAAAGGCAGGGCACCATCTGGCATCTTCCAAATATTGTTCTCTAATAACAAATTTTACTGGCTCCCAAAAGAGGCACCTCTGGGAAATGAGGGGACATTAAAGAAAAACATTCATGGACTCCATGTGCCTCTAATTAAATAAGGCCCATACCCAGCCTCCTCCTCCTGCCGAATCAGCCCTGTGATTGGCATCCTCATGGAGGATGGGCTCCCATCATGAAGCATGGTTGCCTTGGAGATTTGTAACAATACCCCAGGGACCAAGTCATGGTGCTTAGCCCATGACTGGCATTTAATTAAGGTCATGGAGAATTATACTGGACCATAGAGAATGGCAAACTGGAAACATACAGAAAACTGTCTCATGCTTTTAAAATGTGTCTCCTTTTATCAGTCATTTAAAATATAAAGATAACTGCGTGCCAAATACTTTCCCAAAGCATCTCATTTAATTCTTACAACCCCGAAAGGCAAACATTATCTTTCTGTCAGAAGAGTCACCTGAGACAGAAAGAGGTTAAATAACTCGGCAAGATTTAAGTAACCAAGTCTGCCGTCCGAAATCCCCACCACACACTTTGCACTCAATCATGCTGTTCACATTTGCTTCTACTCTGGAAGCAGAAGGTCATCTGAAAGAATAATCATTTTAGCTCTAGCGGGTTTGGCTTGGTGGACAGAGCGTTGGCCTGGGGACTGAAGGGTCCCAGATTCAATTCTAGTCAAGGGCATGTACCTTGATTGGGGGCACATTCCCAGTAGGGGCTGTGCAGGAGGCAGCTGATCGATGTTTCTCTCTCATCAATGTTTCTAATATCTTTCTTCCTTCCTCTCTGTAAAAAAATCAATAATATATATAAATATATATACCACACACACACACACACACACACACACACACACACACACACACATATATATATATATATATATATATATAAAAGAATAACCATTTTAGAGAAAAAGTAGAAGCAGTTCTTCTAATTGCCCTTGCAGTTTTGGGCTGCCTCAGCTCATGTCTGGTCTCTTGGTCTTTGGAGTGAGTGCTGACCAAAAGCTTCTAGACAACGAGAAATGGTCTTTGGTTCCACATCTTCCCATTCTTACAACTTTCTTCGTTTGATTGTTTATTATGATTCTGGCCTCCCACCACCCAGACAGAGAACCAGATTCAAAATTCTGAGCTCCGTATTACCTGGATTTCATCCCCAGTCATCATTTCCCATGAGCCATAGTGACCTTTCTCCTGTCGGAAGAACTGCACGGCTTCTAGAAAGGCTTGGGCTTCGAACGCTGTCTGCTTCATGTAATCTAAAAGAAAGAGGTAAGAGCATTTAGCAAAGAAAAATATTTTACATCTGTCCGTGGTTCTTCAAGCATAATGTTTCAGAAACCCAGCACTACCTGAATATTATAAGGAACAGAATTATGGGACACAGAAAAATTAAGCACGTACTAAATTCAAAGTTCATTTGCAGGTACAGATCACTTTACTTGCTCAGCAGATAGTTGATTAATTCTATCAATTACTGAGCGTATTGATTAGAACTAGAAGCAGATATCTCTCTCTCTCTGTCTCTCTCTTCCTCTTTTTTTCTCTCTCTCTCTCATACTCATTGCTTCCCTGTCTCAGGCATCTATGCACCTTCTGCCTGTATACTACCTACCTCAACACCTCACACTGAGGCAGGCCATTCTTTAACTGTGCGTCATGTATCCGTGGACTTTATCCCGTCCCAGTTTCTTTGTGACCTGATATCAACTTTCTTTCAAAAGGACATCTATATCATATGCTGATTTATGCAAATGAGTGACCATTGCTAACAGCTATAGCAGAATATTGTTCTTCAAAGCTCATTACATATTTCATTGAAACCTCACAAAACCTTTGAGATAAGTATTGTTACATCCCCCTTTCACAGATGAGACCTAAAGATGACATAATTGCCTGCAGTCATACAACTAGTAAGGGTCTAAGCGCAGGCAGTCTGACTCCAGAGCTTACTTTTAACAACCCACTAGACTATCTCAGATACTAGTTGCATGGGTTCACCACTTCAAACATATTGGATTTTAAAAGGTGTCATATTTAAGAGGTAATATGCCCTCACAAAGCAATTACTATATAATGGTATGAATTTCTCTCTCTTTTTTAAATTTTATTTTTAATTTTTTCCCATCGCCATTTATCCCTTCTATACCTTCCTTCCACCTCCACCAACTCCTTCCCCCTCATAGTCACCACACTATTGTCTATGTCCATGAGTTCGTTCTCTTTCTTTTTCCTTTGTTGCTTAATTTCCTCCATACCCCTTGATTCCCTTCTCCTCACCCCCTCCCACCTCACAGCCTGCTCTCTCTGTGACTAATGGTAGGATTTTAAGTGTGGCTAAATGGTCTTCCCAGAATTCCACAAATCACACTATGTATGCAAATGTCTGCCTTTCTGCTATGAATTAAGTGTATGTCCCCCAAAATTCAAATGTTAAAATCTTAATCCTCAAAGTGATGGTATTTGGAGATGGAGTCTTTGGGAGGTAATTCAGTCATGAAGGTAGAGGCAAGTGTTAGTGCCCTTAAGAGAAGAAACATGAGAAACATGATCTCGATATCTCTCTCTCTCTCTCTCTCTCTCTCTCTCTCTCTCTCTCTCTCTCTCAATACTGGATCTGCCAGTGCCTTTAATTTGGACTTCCAAGACTATGGTATTTTTGTTACAGCACTCCAAACTGACCAAAACAATTTTCAACACATAAAACCAGCTCTTGTCCACAATGATAACAGAATTATAGATATCTTAGCAGGGACATGAATTATAAAAATAATATCATCTCACAACAAAGAAATCAAATTGTAGAAGGAGAAATAAAGTGGGCAAAGTGAAGCAATTCAAAGGGCGTACTTTCTTGCCTCTTGCTTCCCTGTGTGTAGGTCACAATGTGTTCTGCATTTGCAGGGCAATCTTAGATTGGTCAGCTGATTCATGGGGGACTTTCTGAGCCTTGGGCAGTCAAGGACTGAATGGCTGATATGGGGATTGAACAGAACTAAAAGAGGACCCATCTGCTCTGAAAGGTGACAATCAATTAATAGGTTGTGGATAACTCTTTTGAGATTGGTTTATTAGGTTCTAAGCCTCGGGAACGTGGAGAAGAGAAAAGAAAATTTAAGGCATTGTCTCTATAAAGAGTCCAAGCAGGCCCTGGCTGGGTTAGAGCATCATCCTAATCCATGTTTCTCTCTCTCTCTCTCCTGCTTGGTCTATCTCATTTTAAAATCAATAAAAAACGAACAACATATCCTTGGGTGAGGAAGGAAGGAAGGAAGGAAGGAAGGAAAGAAGGAAAGGGAAGGAGGAAGGATCCAGGCAAAATTCTTCACAGTGAGGGTACCAAGAAGACCAGAAGCTCCACTTCAAAAATGTGAAACAGTAACTGACATTTCTAATATCAACATAGAGATTTTGGTCAAAATCTAAATCAGGAAAAAAAAAAAAGCCATGTCCTAAGAATCAAATTTTTAAATTGAAGTATTTTCTTCCTTGTTATTTTTTCTGGTTTGGCAACTGACTTAGTGTTTAATCTTAAAAGCTTGGAAAACAACAATTGAGATCTTGGTATAATACAGACAGCAAGGGGGCTGTGATACAGGGCTCAGTACACTGGGAGGGGCTCTACCAACTGAGATGGAAACTGTAATTATCACATTGAGATTCAAGATTGACTCATGTGCTCTTATTTCTAACAGCTGTTTTCATTTCCAACCTAAGGAAACAAAACGATGGAACAAAATGTGGTACTTGGATAGAGTGAGTATTGCCAGACCCGAGAGCTTGGGAATGAAGTTTTAAATTCTTCCATCTTCACAAAAAAATATAAATTTACTTATTTCTTCCCCTGCTGATCTCAGTAAGAGGAGGAGGTATTTGAAATTCTGTCCATACTTAAAAAGTTTTTATAATTTATTCATTTGAGACAGAGAGAGAGAGAGAGAGAGAGAGAGAGAGAGAGAGAGAGAGAGATTTGTTGTTCCTCCCGTTTATGCATTCTTGGCTGCCTCCTGTACGTGCTCTAAGGACCGAACCCACAAACTTGGTGGAATGACACTATAACCAAGTTCGCTACCTGTCCAGGGTCTGTCCATACTTTTTATATGTACGTCAGAGCAAATGATGACACTTCCATTTTTAAAAATCTTTGAGGGGGGCGGATAACTGAAGAAATGGGATTTGAGACAATAATGTTAGAGTTAGAGAACAGTCAAAGAATAGATGGCAGAGCTATAATGTAGCAGCAGTGAAGGCTAGGACACCTTACTCTAGCCAGAGAAGAGAAGTATTGTTAATCAAATGGACCACAGAGGAAATTACAGTAATTGAACATCAGCACTGAAGCTTAAAAGAATGAGGGTGTGGATCTGAATTCTGGATCTTTACCATGAAGACAGACTTGAATGGACTTTCGCTATTCCTTTACCATAGGGGAAAGGATCTAATCTCCTGCTTTGTCATCAGATTTTCAGTTTATAAACTGATTAAATTAATTTATATAAAACTTTAAGAACAGTCTCTGCCACATGGTAAGTTGCTTGGTGGATACTGGCTCTTATGATTATAAACAAAGCTCAATAGCAACAGCCAGATCATTGAGGAAATAAAGAACAAAGGTCTGCTTTGCGAGATAGAACTATATTGCGATGGTAATACGATCTTCATTTCTCTCAAGTTGTTTGCAAAGGCATTGCTGAACTCGGCCAGAAAGTACAGGTGCTAGAGAGGAACCAGATTACCAGTTATTTGATCAACTTCCTGCCACAGGTCTCACGGGAACAAATTCTAGGATCACAATCCCCCACTCTCCTGCCAACAGGCAATTGAGACTTCATTTCCGGGGCCCCACAGTCAGCAATAGTTTTGGGTCTTTAAAAAGCCTTCTCCCTGCAAATGGACTTCAACAAATGGCATGTATCAGCTCCAACTCCACTTTCCCAACACTGTAATTATGAGGATGCTTCAGGGGACAGATGTGCCGGGGAGAACTCAGACATCGTTCGATCCAGCTCCCTCCTGTTAGGGATGAGGAAACTGGAAGAAGAAATGGTTCAGTTCTTAGCAGAAGGTCACACAGCTGGTCAGAATCGGAGCCAACAGTTGAAAAAGTGGCTCTGGCATGTCATAAGTGACCTTGGCATTCATGCTTACTTAAATTATAGACCCTAGGAGTGAGAAGTAATCTTAAAGGTCATCTACCCCAAGCTCTTGTTCAATGCTGGGAGCCTTCAGAATTCCAGACGGACACTCATCCGGCCTTAGCTTGAATATTTCCAGTGACAGGAAGCTCACAATTTAAGGGAAATAGTCCTTTTCACTGAACTGCTCTAATTACTTGAAAAGTTTTCCTTCTACTGAGCCAAAATCTGTTTCCATGAACTCTCTCTCTCTCTCTCATTAATCCCATTTCTGTCTTTCAGAGCAAAATAGATGTTTATTCCTCTTCCATATGGTAACTGTAAACGACAGCAAAATAGCCTTATTTTTCTGCGACCATTCTTTAAAGAATGTAGTTTTTGGATTTTTTGAATTGGATCCTTCTTTTTCCTTCTTTCCCTTAGTGACCAGTTCCAATTCATCAATATCTTTCTTAAATTTGGCCCCAACATGAGTACAGCACACCAAGTATTGTCTTGCTAATGCAAATTACGTAATGTAGAAAGGTTATTCTATTTTTTTTCAGATCCCTAATCTCTATTTTACAACCCCATCATACTGTTGAATCATACCTTTCTGTAGTCAAATAAAATCCTTATGCCTTTTTTTCATTAAAAAAAATCCTTCTCAATCTAAACCTTCCCTATCCTATACTCTGCTTTGGAAGTACAGGTTTTAACATCACCTCTGTTGCATTACAGCTTGCGGTGGTCAGCTCAGAACCGGACAAAATAATTTAAACATGGTAATTCTGTTCCCAAACTCCCTTTCATCTGGGCATCAGAAAAACATTTGGTCGGGTTGCCTTCTGTGTTCCTCGCCATCTCCCTGATAAAAACATTCATCAGGGCAGGGCAAGGACAGAGCCCTGGGAAAGTCTAAACATTTTAGGAAACATGTGGGAGACATATCTTGGCCATTCATTCAACAATCACATCCCCAGGACCAGCACACGTCTGTTCTCCTTCATCTCTCCCGTGTCTCTCCCTGCTTCTCATCTGTGCAGCTGCCTGGAAAACTCATATTCGGAAGACATGATTAAGGATTTTTTGAGGGAAGGAAAGCTGCTCTAGGCCCCATGGGGACAGTTATTTAGGAGACCAGCCAGAGAGAAATCGCTTTTGTTTTTCCCACTGAAACAGATTTACAACATGTCTGAGTCAGATGAAACACCAGTGCTCCACGGGCCATGTATCCGTCCTGGAGTTTGACTGGCTGCTTTGTCAGGACTCCCCGGCTCACGCTGGGTTTGGAAGCTGCCTTGTTATTTTATCGGTCAGCCACGCCAAACCGTGTTAGCTGATCTGCCTGGTGATTTGCAGAAGTTATGTAACAGCGTTACTCACTACACTGATATGGGGTTCATCTCACTAATGTATGCTTCTAAACTATCTTTCGCTTCAGGTCATGTGTCTTTTTTAGGAGAGCTGCAGCAAGGCTGACTGTCCTAGTTTCTTCCCTAAAACAAAGGATAAGAAGCACAGGGGAGAGCAACTAACATTTATTGAAGATGATCATGGAGTATGAGCCGAATGAGATGCTCACACACACACACTGTCTCATAGAATCCTTCCAACAATCCATTGGGCAGCAATTATTATTTCCACTTTAAGGCTGACAAAGCAGCCAGAGTTTCAGAAAGGTTAAATAACTTGTTTAAACTAGTGTGAGGATCGAGTCAGACCTTCTTACTTTCAAAGTCCTATGGTAACACTCTATAGTTTAATTATTTTTAAACTTTTTATTTTGAGAAAACTGTAGATTCACAGGTTTTTGTAAGAAATAATACAGATATTCTAGTGCGTTCACCCAGTTTCTCCTAGTGGGAATAGCTTATAAAACTACAGAATAATAGCACAACCAAGAAACAGATAGGGTTGCAATCTAACCACCTTATTCAGATTTCATGTTTTCCATGCAAGCACAGGCACGTGTGTGTGTGTGTGTGTGTGTGTGTGTGAGTGTGTGTGTGTGTGTGTGTGTGTTGGTTGGTTTTTAAATTATTTTAATTTTCCTTCTTAAAGCTTAGAATCATATAATTCTGAATATGGAATCATCTAGTCCAAACTACTCACTTCATGAGTGAGTAGATTGAAGGCCAGACGGATTGTGACATGACATTATTAAGAATAAACCAAAAAATAAAAATAAAAAAACCTCTCTCATTGGAATTAAAAATTAATCATGTCCATTTTAATGAAATGGTAATATAAGTTCTGGTTTTTGTTAACCATCTTATTTATTCATGACCCACCTAAGCAAATATTTATTGCCATTTGTAAATGATAACCCTCATGAGAACAAGGCCCAGGATTACTTAGAAGTCCCTGAATTGCATTTTGTATTCATCTCCTGAGCAAACCATATCTGTGTTAGTGGACACAGACCCACCACAAAGAGAAAGGGCGTAAGCCCAGAAAACAAACAAACAAACAAACAAACATAGGCCTCATGGAGATACAGGGACCCTAGGATGGATTATAATGGTATTGCTGTAGGTGAAAATACAAAGAAGAAAGAACTCAGTGCAGAGAATAGAAAAGATTTGACAAGTAAATGGCAGTTTCTAGCGAACATATTGCTTTGACAGACATTTTCGACCACACAGGAAAATACTGCACACCTCAGCCAGCGAAGACAGGGCACCTCATGAATTCTTTACTTGCCAATAAGCAATCAAAGACTGTTTGTCAACAGAGAAAAGGAAGTGGTGTTTTCTAGACCAGGTGAAGGCAGACTAACCTCATTTCCTCTAGGTAGATATACCAGATTGGTAGAATAGAAGGCTGTTGGAGACATCACGTATCTATCTAGATTTTAGCAGGGCAATTACTAAAGTCTTGCATGATTTTGATTGACATGCTAAAAAAATTTAGATTGGTTGAAAATGGAAATGAATGAAATCAGAGAGTTAAACAACCTAAATGGTAGGTACTGGTTAAAGAGCCGAGGTTACTGCTTTCCCAAAGGAAAATCTCTAGGGCACTGCCCTAAACATTTTCAATTGCTTGGAAAATGTAATAAACAGATGACTCCGGGGTTTCACTGAACTGTGAGCCCAGTGTGAGTCAGTGGTGTGACACAGTTGTACACAAAGCAGGTGAGGATGAGCCACGGGAAAGGGAGTGTAAATAACAAGGACAAGGACTGGCATAGATGGATTCTGAGATACGCTTGCTTCTCTGAGCTTATCAGTTCTTCTCATGCTAAGCAGCAGAATATTTTGCCAAAAAATTTTAAATAAAGAAAAAAGAAGGCAGAGTACTTTGGAAGAAAATCAAGTGAATGAGGAATCTCCCAGCCTGGAGGGAGATCTTTCTGGGTGGGAAGATATGCAATGTAAAAGAAGACTGGATTTGTTCCCTGTAGATTCAGATACTAGAGTCGGGATTGCTTGAAAAAGAGGAAGGGATTAAGAAGTACAAGTTACAAAATAGGCACAGGCATGTAAAGTGCAGCACAGGGAATATAGTCAGTAATATTGTAATAACTATATATGGTATCCGATGGGTATCAGCTAGACTTATTGGGGGGAATAACTTCATAAGTTATATAAGTATCTAATCACTGTGCTATATAACTGAAATTAACATAATATTGAATGTTAACTGTAACTAAAATTTTTTTATTTTAAAGATAAAAACAGGAGAAATAAAAAAATGTTAATTATTATTATAAATAATGGCGAAAAAGCAAAACAAACAAACAAACAAAATAGAGTGTGGCAGATTTTGACTCAATATCGAGTAAAAAGGGCTCTAATAGTATGCCAAAAGTCCACCCCTCTCCCCTTGGGGAGGAGGAGAGGAAATGCTTATCAGAACTATGGTGCTTGTTAAAACAGTGATTCTTGACCTTGCCCCAGACATTCCAAGGAATCTACATTTAAACAAGCCCACTAGGTGATTCGGCTGCAGGTGATTTACAGACCACATGTTGAGAACAGTAGTTCTCAACCTGTGGGTCGCGACCCCTTTGGGGGTCGAACGACCCTTTCACAGGGGTCGCCTAAGACTATTGGAAAACACCTATTTCCCATGGTCTTAGGAACCAACACACCGCTCCTCGGTATAGCAAAATGTAGTTTACTGTTGTCATATTAAGACTGTTACCCATGCTACACCACGATTCAAGACAAAATTTCATTTATTTGTAATTAGAAATAAATATTTCACAATATGTAATTACATATTGTTTTTGTGATTAATCACTATGCTTTAATTATGTTCAATTTGTAACAATGAAAATACATCGTGCATATCAGATATTTACATTACAGTTCATAACAGTAGCAAAATTACAGTTATGAAGTAGCAACGGAAATAATTTTATGGTTGGGGGTCACCACCACATGAGGAGCTGTCTTAAAGGGTCGAAGCATTAGGAAGGTTGAGAACCACTGTGTTGAGAAGAAGAAGAAAAAATACATAGAAAAGATACATTAGAAGACCATGGCCCTTGAATGCTTAGGGTGTTAATGACCTCATTCCTTCACTATCAGGTTAAGAAATGTCCCCTCTGGCTGCTCACCCACTTAACACAGATGAACCCTTGTACGTACTCCAAGTGGTATATGAAAATAGTACCATGATGACGCTTTATCAAGAGGCACGTGGATAAGGAGACAACACCTCGGGCAGGTTCCCAAGGACAGTATCCCAAACAAGCAGAACTCTGCCCGTGGAAGGGAACCCCCACTCACTTCAGAAGCGATCATCATTGTCCGGACCTAAAGCCTCAGAGGGAACCCTGGTGGGTCTCAGATTCCCTTTTGGGGTACTCAGAGGATATGTGGACTGTATTTCCTCAGTGGCAGCCTTCCTTTCTCTAGCAAGGTTCCTTCTCCTAAAGTTTTTTTTTTTTCAAAGCCTCACAAAAATGACGACTCATGCTCCCATCTCTTCCCAAAGTAAGGATGGTGTTCTCAGACTTCAGATAAGGGATGAGAGAATATTTACTTCTTTCCAAACACCATGAAGCTGTGTTGGTCAAAGATGCTGTCCATCCATCAGCCTGGAAGTGTTCCTCTGTCTCCCTGTGTACTTGGCAGAGTCAGACCGAGAGAATAAGGACAGGGACCAATCATTTCCTATCATCCCAGGTCAAATATAAGGCTTTATATGGGTGAGATTTGTATTCTAAAATAAATCTCAATCCCCTGATAACTATTTGTGGAGATGGGCCTTGAAATGACCTCGGGGGTTGGGGGTGGAGAGATAAATTACATCATAAAACCTATGCAAAACAAATGAAAACAACCTAATCTCCTCTTTAAAATGTGAATCTGAAAAAGCGTGCACTATGTAATTGTACAGGCAGTGGTGGGACTGCACAGACTCGGGCGCTCTTTCAGCTCAGACCACAGAAACTGGGTCATGTGCCTCTCCCTGACATTGTGGGGAGTTGTGTGGCTGACTCCCTGCAGGCAAATATTTACCACAAAGCCTGGACACAATCAGAAGCAAGCTTGGGTTTTCAAATAAACAGAGAGATGCCCCTCTAGCCACAGAGACGTCCTTTATTTTTGATGACACTTTTCCTTGGGTCTTGGTATAATTAGTTACTGAAGCACACAGAGATATTAGGGAATTTCTCCCCCCTGACGGATCTGTGGGTGACCTTCGTCTTGTGAGCTCAGAACGCCTTGCTTAGTCTTATCTGCATCTATGGGAACGTGTTTTCCACAAGTAAAGGCAGACCGTGGAATGACTTGGCCAGGTTTACATTGCAGAACAAATCACTGGTGTTAACTGACATCTCATACCCTGGCCTGGCACGCCCACAGGGCATCGCACTACCTGATGCTGCAATTGGGGGACTTTCCGCCCATCATCTATACCAGTGATTAAGAGTAGCATCCACCTTGCACTTGTGAGAAGATTTTACAGTTTATTTCCCAGTGGATTCTCACAGCAATCTCATGAGACAGGTAAGCCAGAAGTAATCATTCACAGGCAGAAAATGGAAACAACACCCCTGAAAATCAAAGAAGTTTAAGTCACTGCCATGTCACACAGTAGTAAATGTATAATGCAGCTTACTGGGTCATCAAAGGAGAGCGAACATAATAGGATAAAATAAATTTCTGGCCCCACACAGATTCAATTTCAAAAAGGACCTAACCTTACTTAAATCTTCCAATTACAGCAGAAGTTGAAACTACTTTCTTCTAGGACATACTGTCTTGGTTTCCTTATTTTGTCACTTTTGACCAAGCCCCTAAATATCAAATTGACCTGTGCTCCGTTCCCTTCCAAAGAGGCCTGGGTGGCCTGGTTGGAAACCCTTGACCTCGTCCTGATGGGGCAGATGACACTGGTTAGTTTCATGGTCCCCTCCTCAGATGCAGAGGGCAGTATCCAACTTAGTCCTCAGGTTCTTAGGGACCAGAACATTTTTTAAAAAACAGAACTTGATCAGTCATGTACCAATAAAAACAGAGTCTGCATTCCTGACCTATTACAGAAACAGCAGCGCTGCCTGCCAACAGTGTTCCTTTTAGTTTCTGGATTGGCTGGGCCCACAATGTGTACCAGTTTTGCATGATTGCTGCTTTAAGCCAAAAGACACTGGGGTGGTTGAGGGTCCATGATTCCGCATCAGCATATGTTGTCTCCCTCAGGGTCCACTGAAAGTGGCTTTACACCTAAAGCTAATATGCAAATTTATTGTGAGCCAATAAGCATTCACAGTTATTTTCAGTGAAGTGCAAGAAACATCTTGTTTATTAACAAGTTTAAGTAAATCACGATAGGATTACCCAGTCACTAAAATAACAATTATGATGACTTAGACTCATCATGGAAAAGTAGTGTGGAGATCTTTTTTTGTTAATTCTCACCCAAGGATAGGTTTTATTGGATTCCTTCCTTCCTTCCTTCCTTCCTTCCTTCCTTCCTTCCTTCCTTCCTTCCTTCCTTCCTTCTCTTTCTTTCTTTCTTTCTTTCTTTCTTTCTTTCTTTCTTTCTTTCT
>JAAGEH010000042.1:18920280-18946412 GCA_011751065.1 Lasiurus cinereus | reverse complement strand
TCTTTCTTTCTTTCTTTCTTTCTTTCTTTCTTTCTTTCTTTCTTTCTTCCTTCTTTCTTTGTTTCTTTTTTGGAGAGAGAGAGAGAGAAAGAGAGAAAGATTGATGTTGAGAGAGAAACATGGATCAGTTACCTCATGTCTAGGCCCTCACTGGGGACCAAACCCACAACCTAGGTATGTGCCCTGACTGGGAATGGAACCTGAAACCTTCTGGTGTACAGGACAATGCTCCAATCAACTGAGCCATCCAGTCAGGGCTGGAGACCGTTTTAATTGTAGGCACCAGATTATAAAAAATTGCACATACATCCTGATTTGGCAATGTCAAATATTCACCTTTCTGAGCAACGATGGAAAGGGAGTGCATGAGTAGTGAAAAGTGAGTTATGGGGGATTTTTGTGTTTGCGGCTCAAACTTCATGAAATGTTGTACTATTATCCTTGGGGAGATCTGTGCTGATCTAATGACTTGATTTTTCAAAAGCAGCCTTCTCATGAGCAATAGTTGCCTTTCCGGAGCCCAAACAGTCCTGGAGCAGCGAGCCTGCTGGAGCCTCAGGGAGCTCCCCGAGCGCCGCGGCTGCCAAACGTGGCCTGTTCCAGGCTCCACTCCGAGGTGTTCGCCAGGCAAATGCATCCACATGAGTGGAACAGTCTCCCCTCCTCCCCCCGCCTCCCCCCCACCCCTCCAGAACAGTGGAACTCGAGCCTGGCTCCTCACTCAGTCACTGAGCAGTTTCCAGTGTGATTTCAATGAAGAGGTCATTCATTTTTTCTTTTTCAAAATACAGTTTAACGTGGTTTCCTCAGAATAGGTCTCCGCTGCCTCCTGCGAGTGTTTTTTTTCCATGAACGCAGGGAACACCCTTAACCCTTGAAGTACTTCTGGGCTTGTCACAAATGTCCTTGAAAGCAGTATCACTTTCCTCTGCTGGCCATGAAAACCGAGCAAAGGCAGGGGGTGACACAGCGTGACACACATCATCCATTGGTGACACCACTGGATGGCTTGTGTGCCCTACGCTATCACGTCCTTGAGGACAAGTGCTGTCATCCTCATGACTGTACCCTAAGGCCACGCATAGCACGATGCCTGATACCAAATGTCCTTTTGGTAGACCAGGGAACAAAGAAACGAATGACTTAATAATATGGAGGCGCCACACAGTAGTGGGGACAAGGACCACCGTCCAGTGGGCATCAAAACTCTGCCACTTGGGCTATGGGGCTTGCGGTGAGCTGCTTTGCTTCTCTGGCCCTGACTGATCTCATCTGAAATGAGAGACTGATGGCCAGGTCTCCTTTTCCACCTCTGAGATGACGTAATTCTATGATAAGCCACAAGTACAGTTAGTTGATCAACATGGGGCCGTAAAGTTCCAGCTGTGGGAAGCTGTAGGACACCTTACCCTTTCTCTCTGCGGAACTTTCTCACTCCAGTGTGCATCTTCCGCTGGGCTGCAGGAAGGAATCGATGCGGCCGCTAGAAAACACCGCATTCCATATGTGGCTTTCATTATATGGCTGTCCGACCTGAGCCTCTTTGTCCTCCCCTTTTCCCTTCCCATTAACCTGAATGACAGTTCGATTCATGGTTATTTCCACTGGGCTCACCACACCGGCTATTTCATTAATTAAGCTAATAAAACAGTGAAATGATTCAAATTTGCTGTTTCATGGTCTATGACAAGAGTGTAGTAAAACTGATTTGCCTCAGATTAAACACTAAATCATTAACTTAGATGGTCATGTGGGCTTACTGTCTACAATACCCAATTTTTCCCTCTTGAGCGAGTTGATCCTGCCTGCTAGCTCTTAATTTAACATTTCACAGAAGCGCTGCGATTTACAAAAGCTTCTGGTTTTCCAGAAAAACCACCATATCATTTCAGGTGTTTGTTTGAGTCTACACACTCTCAAGCCATTAAAAGGTTCTATGCTCAGCCAGAAATGTCTCTCTTATGAAATATTGCAGCACATTACACCCTTTGTCCAAATCAGAATGATCAAATTTGGATTACAGACCAGGTCTGGGTGATCTTTGTTCATAAGGAAAGCGATGACAATGGTTCTCAAAACGTGAGGGATGCTGAGCTGATGGGAGGGAGGCTTTGCCTGTGTTTACATTTGAATTCGGATGAGTCTGATGTTCCCGTGATTCATTCTATTCCAAAACACGGAGCGAAGCGGCCCTGAGGGGAACTAACTGGGCCCAGCTACTCCTCCTCCTTTAAGTAAGAGTGGACGGCCTCTCAGACGGACATTGAGCGAAACTGCTCACTTCTCTTTCCCTTCCTTTGTTCCTTCTTTTTCCCTCTGAACATTCTCCAGTCTCCACTCCCGCCCCCAACACAGGCACATACACCCACAGACACAAATCTTTCCCTGGGCTGCAGACAGGAATCAATACTGGTCTCAAAGGCCTACTCCAGGGTAATGGAAGGGAGCTGGGAGGGCCAAGACGCTCTCGACCAGTGCTGTCCCACAGAAATAGAGTCAAAGCCACGTGTGCAATTTTAAATGGGATAGTAACTACATCAGAAAAATTAAGAAAAAACAGTTAAGATTAATTTTAATAATATGTTCTATTTATACCAATATACCCCCCAAAATGCAAGCACTATAAACTGATTGAGATAGCTTACAATCTTTTTTTTTTAGAACTCGGTTTTGGAAATCTTATGTGTATTTTACATGGCGGCACCTGATTTCGAACTAGGCACATTGCAAGTGATCAGTAGCCACGTGTGGCTAGTGGCCACCGTATGGGAAGCACATCTCTCAATGCTCGCGGCTTAAGAGTTAGATTGTTTATCTGGATGGGGACAGAGGAGGGAGGCCATAAAAGTGGGCATGCCTCTAGACACTGGAACCATATTCCAACAGCATCATTACAAAGTGGATCTTTTCAAACATGCTTCTCCTCTAAATCCAAAAAGAAGGAGAAAGAAAATATGACTTTCTCTCTAATTCATCATTATACACACAGCATCCATCTAATAGAACAATCCCAGGATCAAAAGAATGCACAAAGGTAAGAACTTAGATGACTTGTAACAAGTCCCTGTATGGACTGGGCTTAGAGTTTAAGAGCCTTGACAAGTACGTCTCACTCATAAACCCTGCATTATGGGCAGAGAGGAATCCTGTGGCGTGGGCTTTGAGGGCGCTCTAACAATAATGCCATATCATAACAGTCCTGTTTGGCAGAAGACTGCTAACCACCAACAGACATATTCGATGAGATCATTTCCAAACAGGATACAACAATCTGCTATATTGATTGTAACAAATTGTTCGTCCCTTCACCAAAAAGAAACAGCTAACATCCTTGATGGGTTTAGATGCCTCCCGTTCCAACTGTAGTTGCTATAGACTCGACATACATGATGTCATTAATTTATTCCCAGAAACTATTTGGAAGAATTGGCCCAGTGATCTAATTCCCTTATGGTAAATCAGAGAAAGAGGAAATGAAAACAAAAACCTCAATTCCTGTGTTGGAAGTCCCAAAGCTTCTGAAAGTATGACAGGGTAGGGTGGGGATTGGGGGTAGGGGAAGAGAGGGCGCATGGAGGAGGGGGAGAGACAGAGAGGATGTATATGTACATCTCCCATGATGATGTGCTAGTTATAAGAAAATGCCTTTTGAGCGTTCACAGTTTTTAATAGAAATTTTTACCATTAATAAATACATGACGGAACCATACAAATTGAAGGGACTTACAATGTCTACTTCATTTCTCTACTAATAGGGCAGCATTTGTAACTGAAACAGCATACATTATTAAAAATTATAAAAGCAAGTGTTTATTAAGTAGTGCATTCCATGTGGGTTTAGAAGTTTAAATTCATCAAGTTTAAGTCCTTCCAAAGACATTCCCTTAATCTCTCCATATATCACATGTTAACACACAGAGTTCTCATTATCAGGCAGTTCCCTCTCATGAGTAACCTACACTTCTCATGCTATAGTTAAAGACATTTCTGCAAGTAGTGCCTTCAGTGGAGTTAATGGGACCATTGCAAAGTCATGGTATCTCCCAGACCTCTCTTTTTCTTTCTTTCTTTTTTGCAGTTTGGTTGGTATTTATTTATTTATTTATTTATTTATTTATTTTATCATTTAAGGTATTACAAATAGTAGTACATATGTCACTCTCTCTCTCTTTTCCCCCCACTGACCTCCCCCCGGCGTCCCCTATCTCCTCCCCTGCCCCTGGTCATTTCAAGCTGAGTAACACATGTATCTCTAACAGTGCTTACAGTTTTTATTTTTCAATCCCATGCCTTCGTTTTGGGATCTCCTCTGATAACACTCTACAACTCCACATTTCTTATATTCTCAGTAGGGCATAGTTCTCCTTGCTTAATTCTGTACATGTTTACAATAATTTTTTTTATACTGCAGCCTGCCCCCACCTACTGCCTCCAGCCCTCTTGAACTGTCTTAGTCTAATCTACTGTTTTCCCATAGCACTTCTTGCCACCTACCGTATTACATGATTTGCTTATTTGTGATGTTTCTGATTTATTTTCTGACTCCATCATGGGTCTCTAATTAGAATACAAATGTCACAAGAACAGGCATCTTTGTTTTGTTCACTGCTGTGTCCTGAGTGCCTAGAAGACTGCATGGCACATAGTATCTGCTCAATAAATATTTGTTGACTAAGTTAATGTAGATCTTATCAGTGTAAATCCACACAGTTTCTAATTAAACTAATATATAAGTAGCATCTGCTCAATAAATATTTGTTGACTAAATTAATGTAGAGCTTATCAGTGTAAATCAGTTTCTAATTAAACTAATATATAAGTATCCATATAGATGCATGTTTCTATTGGATTGATAAGTATATTGGGCAAGACAAAATTAAGTGTCTAAATTTAAAGTAAACATTTGTGTTATTACAATATAGAAAAAAACGACAATGGAGTTATCCTGGTAATATTCATTCTTTGAAAAGTTTGTTTCTTAAGTATGAAGAATTGGGAGTAGTGATTATTTCTGATTTATTCCCATATTTTGTTAATAATAAATATTGCATCCACAAGTCTACATTGTTCAGAATTACACTCACTAATTTCCCAATTTTAGTACAGGAATCAAATATGAAATTTATTTTAGGCTCTTAATTTATAGTATACTAGAGGCCCAGCGCACAGATTCATCATGCACCAGTGGGGTCCCTCGACCTGGCCTGTGAGGATTAAGCTGAAACTGGTTCTCCAACATTCCTCGAGGGATCCAGGATTGAAAGAGGGTGGCTCTCAGGTGATACACCCTGGAATGGGGCTCCCTCTTCTCTAGTTTTGGGTGCATCACCTGAGAACCGCATCTCGGCAATTCCTGTGTTGAGTCTGCCCCTGGTAGTCAATGTGCATTATAGCTACTGGCTGGTCGACCAGTTGCTTAAGCTTTTATATATATAGATCTCCTGATTTTATATTTAAAAATATTGTGCCCAAAATGCCACCTAGAAAAAACTGACCCAACTTCAATTTTTTAAATCCTATTGACATGGGTTTAGTTTTAATCTCCATTTTATCCCCAATGCTTATCATGATGACATCATGAAATATAGTAGGACTCTACAAATATGTATTTAATGAAAAACTAATTCTGGCAAACTTGGAAAAATTTGACCAAGGACAATTGAAGGGGAAAAACAATAAATACAGTATATTCACAACAAGGGTGAACATTTAAAAGCTAGGGGAGCCCAGCCAGTGGCTCACTGACTGACTGCACATTGATCCATGAACCGAAAGGTCATGGTTCAATTCCCAGTCAGGACACATGCCAGGGTTGTGAGGGCGATCCTTATTGTGGGATGTGCAGGAGGCAGCCAATCAATGATTTTCTCTCAGATTGATGTTTCTACCTATCTCTCTCCCTTCCTCTCTAAAATCAATTAAAAATACTTTTTAAAAATAAAAACAAAAGCTAAGGGAAACATGATAATTAATTGATACAGAACTGAGAAAATAATATTTTAACCAGAATTATTGTTCTCATGCCCAATCTTTATCATATATTCACTCACTCACCAAACAGCGGTAGAACATATTCTATGTATGAGTCACTCTGAACACAAGGGAGCAAGATTCGGTTCATGGCGTGACGTTCCTTGTGGGAAGCAATGATAAATCCACCACCTGCTCACCAATGTAACTCCAGCACCCCCAAACAACCACAAAGCAGATGCTCAGTTTGGTAAAAGTTTGGTCAAAAGATACACAATTATCCATAGTATAATAAAGAATGTGATCGATGCTACCCGAGAAAGCAAAGGCCTATGGGAGTTCAGAAGAGGCAGGGTCTCATTGCTTTGGAATGGGGACATTTTCCTGGAACAGGGAGCTAAGCCGACAGGGTGGGTTGGATTACAGTAGGAGAGGCAGGTGTTCAAGGCAAAGGGGAGAACCTGACCCAAAGCACAGAGGCAAACAACACAGGGCCCCATGGCCTGTCCTCATCCAACAGCATTTCCTGTTTTTAAACAGCCAAGCTATGAAATTTCACACTAACACACACAAACAGTGTTTCACTTATGTTGGGTGCAAATGTAAGGTTGTGTGGTTGTGAAAGCTTCAGACAGAGTGCAAGCCAAGGGGCTCTGGAGTTCAAGAGGCCTAGCGTCCTTCTGACTGTGAGTGGATGCTGTTATGTGAGACGTCGTGACCCGGAGCCTAGCACTCAGTAGTTCTCTGCTGCTGTGGGTGACATTCCTTCCTCTCCTTCACTAAGTGTCCTAACCGCAGGCAGTGTGAGTCTGGTCCTTCACTGAAAAGAACATGTAATATGCTAAAAATATTTTCTAAAATACTTTATAAATTAATGTGATTTCAATTAGAATCCCAGTGGGCACTAGTGAATAATTAGCTACCATGAATGTAAATTCACAAATAAGAACATATGGCTTAAAATAGTAAAAAAAAAAAAAAAAAAAAGTATTATGTGAATGAATTACATGGGGAATTTATCTTATCAGATATAAGAACCTACAACAAAAATTTACTATAATAGAATCAAAATTACATTAACATGGGAATAAGTAGATCAATGAAAAAGCAAAGAGAATGCTTGGACAACCTCAAGATAACATAATATTACGTATTATATAATAAGTAAAGTAGCAAAGACAGTAGCTTAATTCAATAGGGGAAGTTATAATTAATAAATGGTGCTGGCTCAGTTGCTTATTCTTTAAAAGAAGTAAATTTTAGAGACCACTGACAGATGTATATAGACATGACTACCAAGCAGACTAGAGAGTTAAATATTAAAGATAAAGCAATATAAAAACTACAAGGAAAATAAAGAAAATTACAAAAATGATCTAGGAGCAGGGAAATCTTAACAAATGCAAGAAATCCAGAGGCCTTTTAAAAAAGATGACCATATATGACTGTATACAAACGAGAGATCTTTGCATAGCAAAATATATCATAATTAATGACAATATAATTAGTTGTTAATAACACACAAATAATGAATTTGAGTAAAAAGTGGGGTTTTTTTTTGCTTTGTGTTTTTTTGTGTGTTAATCCTTGCCAAGGATATTTTTCTCATTGATTTTTTTTTTTTTGAGAGAGTGGAAAGGAGGGGGAGAAACAGAGAGAGAGAAACATCAATGTGAGAGACACATCATTGCCTCATATGTGCCTCAACGGGGCCAGTGCTCTAATCACTGAGCAAACCAGCTAGGGTGCGAAAAATGTTTCTAATGAAGACAGAGAAAGGAGTTAATATCTAAATTTTCACAGAGTTCTTCTAAGAACAAAAGAATGAATAAATGAAAATTGGCAAAGAGCATTGATTCACACAAAATTAAATCCCAGTGGCACTAAATCAGGCCAATCATGATTCTCATGATGCCGTGAGGCCATCACCCTGGTGCAAACACACTCACTCGCCGTGCATTGCTGGTGAGTCTGCAATGCTCACTACATCGCCGTTGGGTAACTGCTGGCCACTAAACAGTCCTTTTAAGGGAAACCTGGGTGCCAGTTTCATGATCAGCATGGTGAGAACACCACTGCTCAACAGGGAACTGAGACCTGGAACAGGAAAGGGGACAGACAGCTGAGCAGGATGGGTGGAAGGCACTCAGCTTTCACCCTTGCCACCCTTTCACGTCTCAGCTTTTCAGATGATATTCACTCAGCACCCATGTATGTGCTCCTGCACAGCAGAGCCAGAGGAAATTGGAACCAAGGCCAGAACTTCAGGACAGAATGGGCTAGGGTGAGGTGGTGGGAGTGGATGCGTCAGTACAAGGACTATAGACTACACAGAGAGAGGAAAAATAAGGAAAGACTGGAAGAATAGGCCCTCTTAGAACCAGTAGAAAAGAAACCCAAGAACCGAGGTATTGGGTGGGGTTGGAATTAAAGCTGTAGGATTACTATAGGTCAAGGTTGTAGACTGAGGCAGCAGTGAGGAGGAAGCTATGCACTGAGATATGCAAAGCTGTAGGCAGTTGGAGGTGAGGATGGGAGTTCCATAAGAAGTACACACTCCACCCCCTACTATATATGTCACTGGGGGAAGGAGGTGTGGAAGCATTGTAGGCAAATTCCTTCAATTTACAGAGTAAAAGTAATTTAATTTTGTAAATATGCTAAAAATGTCAAGTTATTGTAAAACCAGCTTCATAATAAGTTTTTAAATTGTAACATAGTAGTCACTACTTTTATTTATCCTCAGGCATCATGAAAAAATCTTGCACCAAGTGGTGGCTCCCTCCATACCCAATTTCCAACTTATAGATGAGGAGAATAATCAAACCTGTGCTGATTTCCTTACATTTGTATACTTTGATCATTGTAATTCATACATACACTTGTCATTCTAAGGATAATTAATAATAAATTACTTCCCTACTCAAAAAAAATTGCTTTAACATAAAACAAAGAAAGACTACGAACACTGTTTATGGGATACATTACAAAATTGTGATTTTATGAAAATAGTTTTGTATCTTGGAATATCAGGACGGTGCTCTAACCAACTGAGCTACCTACCCAGCCAGGGCAAAATAGTTTTGTATCTTAAAAATAGTCAAAATAGCTCTAACTGGTTTGGCTCAGTGGATAGAGTATCAGCCTGCGGACTGAAGGGTTCCAGGTTCAATTCCCGCCAAGGGCATGTACTTTGGTTTCGGGCACATCCCCAGTAAGGGGTGTGCAGGAGGCAGCTGATAGATGTTTTTCTCTCATTGATGTTTCTATCCTTCTTCTATCTCCCTTCCTCTCTGTAAAAATCAATAAAATATATTTAAAAGTCAAAATATATTATATGAATTACACATTTACTATATGTCAGTCATTGCCCTAAAAACTCCTATAATTTTCATAAGAAATGTATTTTTACAAAATAAGTAGATTCATCCTATAGCTTTAATTCCAACCCCACCCAACACCACAGTTCTTGGGTTTATTTTCAGAGTATTTCTGTCTCACCAATGAGGAAACTGAAGAGTAATGAAGGTAACACGGCTTCTAAATAGTGAAGTCAGAATTTGAATCCAAAATAACTTGATTCCACATGCAAAGCTGGTGACTACCATGCCACAGCACTCTGCACAAACAGAAAAGCCATTTGAAATATGCAATTCCAAATTTCAGAGGAAGTTTCTTGTCTGCTTACAGCCTACTTCATGAAGAGACATACTCTACTCTGTCTACATACTTAGTGCTTCACTACTATGGCCCCCAGAGCATGAAAATGTCTGAGTCAAACTAAATACTGTAGCTCTTTAGTTCCAAGTATTTCCTAGATCAAAATCAGCAAACTTCTTCTGAAAAACACAAAAAAGTAAATATTCTAAGTTCTGCAGGCCAAACAGTCTCTGCTGCAATTACTCAAATCTGCCACAGTGTAGCAGAAGCAGCCATAGGCTTCCCAAGGGAGTGGTGTGGCCGTGTTTCACGTAAAAACAGGTGACTGCGAAGTTTGGCCTATAAGACCTTACTTTGCCAACTTTTGCTCTAAGCCATACATTCTTTGGGGCTAATTTGCCATGTGATTCCTTCACATAATCTTTCCTTTGAACCAATCTAAATCAAGCCCTTCTGTTATAATTTTTTTATGTATCTTTTATATACACATCTCAATTTTTAATTAAAATTTTTTTCAAATGTTTTTATTAATTTTTAGAGAGAGAGGAAAGGAGAGAGAAACATCAATGAGAGAGAAAAGTCATCAATCAGCTGCCTCCTGCTCACCTCCTACTGGGGACCGAGCCCATAACCTGGGCATGTACCCAACCTGACCGAGAATCGAACCAGTGGCCTCTTGGTTCATGAGTGTTTAACGCTCAATCCCTGAGCCACGCTGGCCTGACTAAATTTCTTTATTATTACTACTTTATAACCTCTCAGATGGCAGGGACTGTATCTGTTTTATACACCACTGGATTCCTAGCACCTGTCAAGTACTTGCTATACAAAAGGTACTCAATGAGTATGTGTTGGCAGAAGGAATGGAGAGAGGGTGGCACTTCCTCATGCTTCACCTGGTTCTGCGTTCTGGATGGAATCAGTGGGCTCCAGAAAGAGCCTTTCAGAGCACCTCCATCACTAGCGTTGTGCAGTCTTACAGTGCCAATAAGAACCAAAGGGCGCAAAGTCCTTTTATGTAAGAGGAAAACAAATTTCCTTCCCTTCCTCCACAGGTGCCAGGGCACCCACAGTAAGATCCAGCTGGTCTTTCCCTTGCACCCAGTACATATCAGACCATGCCAAAGTACATATTAGAAAGCCACCTGTAGACCTGCTCTGGGCACTGCCTGTCTATCCTTAAGTGCTCCCCCTGCCCCAGTAACATCAGCCACAGCACTGTGGTGGGAGTTGACCAGCCAACTGTCTAGGTCTCGATCCTCCTCACATCACTTCCTACTTGGTGCTCAATCTCTCACAAGGTTTCATTCGTTAAACATTACATGCCCCCTCTAAGAAGCTCCGAGAATGTCCTGTCTAGCACTTGACTCTCACCTCCTCACCACAATATTGCAGTAGGTCAGTGGTTGGCAAACTCAGTAGTCAACAGAGCCAAATATCAACAGTACAACGACTGAAATTTCTTTTGAGAGCCAAATTTTTTTAACTTAAACTTCTTCTAACACCACTTCTTCAAAATACACTCTCCCAGGCTTTTGTGGAAGAGCCACACTCAAGGGGCCAAAGAGCCACACGGGGCTCGCAAGCCGCAGTTTGCCAACCACTGCGGTAGGTGCTAGGGCTGCCTTAACCAATGTCCTCTGCCTGATGAAGACTTTGAACACTAAGGCAATTCTCCTCTCCCACCCACCAGGTCCTTTGGAAATATGGACACCTTATTCCTTGAGGGACAAAAAGCAGAACGATGAGATCATCTTTGTTTTCATTGAGGCAGGCATGGAGCAAACCCCAGACTTTACCTCTGTTTTCCTGAGTGTCATTCCTTCTAATACAACAAAAATGCATATTTAGAAGTTGCATGTAATAGAAGACACTTGGACTTTAACAAAGCTCAAATTTAGTTTTTAGTAGTTTTAAATTATAGATTCAGTTTCTACTTTTAACTAAAAGTAGGTGCAAGCAACTGCCATTGTGATTTCAGAATCTGGGTCATTTATAAGAGACACGTTCGTCTTTCAAAGCAAAACAAGATGCCTGATCCTTCTTCTACGTGACAAAAGGTATTTGGAGATTTTCTTCTTATCAATCATTGTGAGCCCCCATCCCCAGTTTTCTCAGTATACAACCTGGTTTCCTGACTTCATACATTCAGCACCTCTCTAGATACCTCTAATATATTGCAGTAAGAACGCAATGAATCATGCAGAGCTATTTAATTGCCTTGTGACTTTAAACAAATTTTTTCATTTCCATGAGTCATCTCAATTTATTCACCTGCAAAATGTTCCTAACACACAGCAGTTAGGAACATGGGCTTTGCAGGCAAAGGTTCAGGACTGAATTCTGGGTCCATCACTTTATAACTGTCTACCTCCAGGCAGGTTCCTTCACCTTCCAAGCCTCAGTTTTCTCAGAACAACAGTAATCCATATAATTGTTGTCAGCCTTAGCACAATGATCGACACAGAGCAAGTGCTCAATAAGCAGTAGCCAATATTAACCAATATGTATCCATTACAATTTATAATCTTAAATCTCTGACAAACTACAATGTACCAACCATTTCATTTCCGTTTTCTTTTTCTATGAGCTATATAATAACAAACAAACATTTTATACAGATATTATTTTAGTGAACAGATGTGACTTGCATGTTTGAATAGGATGGGATTGAAAGAAGATCTTATCTTCCTTATATTGTTCCGGTAAAGCTTCATGGTGGGGGTAGATAGGGAGGGTTTCAGAAGTCAGTTTAATGTGAGAGGAAAAATCTGTTGAAGGGCACAAATATTGTTTGCATTCTCCTTTTGTTAAATTACTTATTCCAAAGTGGCAGTCAGGTTACCAACATGGCTGTAAATAAATATGTGTAAAATGAAAACATGTAAAAAAATAATAAAGAGCCCAACTGGCCTGCCTCAGTAGTTCAGCATTGACCTATGAACCAGGAGGTCACGGTTCGATTCCTGGTCAGGACACATGCCCGGGTCGTGGGCTCAATCCCTAGGATGGAGCATGCAGGAGGCAGGCAATCAATGATTCTCTCTCACCATTGATGTTTCTACCTCTCTTTACCTCTCCTTTCCTCTCTGAAATCAATAAAAAATGTATTTTAAAAATAATAATAAAGAAATGTTTAAATAAAATGAAGGGATGTTTAATGGGGCACAGACAGCAAAAACAGTTAATTTAAATAAATTAACAGACTTTTCTTTGCCTAGCCACTCTCCATAGTCAGAAATCTGACTGGTAAGTTTGATTTTTACAAAACATCCAAAATATAAGCCAAAATTTCCATTTTTATATCAAGAAGAAAGCTTAAACAGAAATGATGGGCAATTATGAGGAGCATGAGAAAATGTTGCAAAGTTAATGGACCTTTGGAGAAATGGAAAATAAGCAAATAACTCCATGTATAGTTGAGGAAGAAAGCAGAATCTTCCAAGGAAATCGCCTTTACTGTCAAATGGACCCTTCTTCTAAATCACCTGGATAGCTTTATTAACTATCCATATCATTTCCAGACGTGTCTTTAAATAGTGACCTCCTCCTACTATCCTTCATTCAATCACAGCAATAAAATAAAATGAGTGCTTGCTTATTATACCACAGGCCTACTGAGAGGGGCTGAGATGCAATAGTGGGTGGGCATTGGCCCTGCCTCTAAGAGTTTCTAGTTAGATGAGTAAGCAGTCAACAACAGTATAATGTGGTTAGTACTGTGATGGAAGTAAAAATAGGGAGGAAAGAAGGAAGGACAGATGAATGGACATATAGAAAGAAGGAAATCAGAGGAGCTTTTATCTAGCCTGGGAAGAAAAGCTTCTAGATTTAGGAAGGCTTTCTGCATAATAACGTATAACAAGGCTTTCAGAAAAATCAAACTAAAGAGCTCAACTGAGCTACTGGCCCAGGATTTATTTCTAAGGCAGAAAGAAGCAAAAGGAAGTGAAAATAGTGTAACTTTAGGATGTGTTCTTTGGAGGACAATTAAGAAGAGAAGAAATATAATTTTAAGATTCTAATGTGTAATAGTCCATTGAACCCCAATTATTAGCTCCCTCTTATAATATTTCTATTTCGAGTCTGCTTCCTTCTCTCCAGTTATTAAATTCACATTTCTAGGAACATGGTAATTAGACCATAAATGACTTAGATTCCTGACCTGGTAAAAGACAAATGGTATGAATAGAATAGTACTGTGTTCATTTAAAATGATCAAATATGAAACTAGAAATCAGAAACTAGAGACAGAAAAATGTAGGCAATCTCCTCTGTTTAACGGCAACCCACTCATCTATGTCGGGTATTTCTCTAGACTTCATCACAACCAAACCCAACCATAAATGTCAACCAACCTATCTCAAAATCAATGAGATTCAGAACTTTCAGACAATCTTAAGAACCTTTTGTTTGCAAGTTACTTAGAGAAGAAACACTGGAAATTCTGCACTTGTTTCAGCCAGCCAGAATTCAATATTTCTCTTCCCTTCTGTTAGTGCTCATTCATCAGTACACATGTGGGGAAATTGGTTCAATTCAAAGTCAAAAACTGAATATGATGTGTTGTATGTGCACAAAAGATATGAAGTGCACTCCTGTATTAAGGTGGCATCACTAAAGCCAACGAGGAAGCTGGGAGTGTAGCCCCCATCACACACAACACAACACACATGCACACGCATAGGCACACACCATACGTATGTTGAAAGTGGCCCAGTTGAATGCCCCTACTGAATGGTCTTGTTGCAAAATTGTGTGGTTTGTGACCAGGGCACCTAATACCAGGAAGTGCAGATCGCTCAGTGTATGTCAGAAGTACTAGACAGATGCAAACTACTGACATTCTTGGCAAGAATGACTCATGACTGTTGTCAAAGGGGTGTATAACTTTGTGGAATGGCTTATAACTCTCAAAGCATGACAATAACGCATCTGGTGTCTTAAAGAAAAAAAAGAAAAGGAGAGAGAAGACCTCAGTTATTACCTACCTCCCAGGAACTGAAGGAGGAAGGGACTTGATGTGTCCCAGAGAGTATCCGGCCTGACTCTCCATGTTCCCTGGAACAGCCACTTCAGGTTAGGCAAGAGCCAACTTGAAGTGAGATGGAATGAGGTGAGATGATATTCCTGGCCTCCTTTCCAGTTCTTTTATGCCACCTCTCCTTGAAAGCCAGGAGAAAATAATTCCAAAGCTGTCCATTTCCAATTGAATGAGTGACCCTTATAACAGTCTTATTTACCAGTAGTGTCTGTACAGTTTTAGTTTCTTCCACTTCACCTAGCATCTAAGACAATGTTCTGGATACGACAGACACTTAATAAAAGTTCTTTGGCCCTAGCCAGTTTGGCTCAGTGGATAGAGCGTCAGCCTGTGGACAAAGGGTCCTGGGTTCGATTCTGATCTGCAGGCTCCTCCCCAGCCACGGCCCTGATCAGGGTGCATGCAGGAGGCAACCAACCAATGTTTCTTTTACATCAATGTTTCTCTCTGTCTTTCCCTTTCTCTTCCATATTCCCTAAAAATCAATGGAAAAATATCCTTGGGTGAGGATTAAAACAAAACAAAACAAAAATAAAGTTTCTTTTGTTCCATTTTTACCTACCTTGTCAATTAAGGTGTCATTTACCCATCACACATATACACAAAACTGGAAGGAAATAATTATCACCAATCTAGTGAAAGTAGCAGTTCTCTACTGTCTATGGAAAGCTGGCAAAGGAACAGGAAGTACAAAGGAAGAGAAGTTTCAGTTCTTTTCTTAGTTTTCTTTTTAATGCATGGACCATGCCCTGATCTCCCACCGGAGAGGGAACTTAGTTGGGAACAGTTTGGTCTGAAAGAAGATGTGTTGATGTCATTGCTCCCCTCCAACTTCCATCTCTTTTCACCTCCCTTTCTAAGTCCCTTTAAATAGGAAGGTCCTACTAACAGCCAGATGGTGGTCACTTGAAGTGTAATTTGTGGTCTCCACCAAAAAATCAGGTCAAGTCAGAACTCCTCTCCTCCCCACCCCCCCAAAACCCTTCCCTCTCCTCAACAATAGCCAGCACAGGACTCCGGTCAGCATTTGAAAATGCTGGAGGAAAAAAATAATACTACGGGCTAAGTACGGAAACATAAAGAGATGGTAATACGTAAGTACCATGAATTTACAATCCCACTTCTGCAACATACCCCATAAAATTATTCTCAGCTGTATATTTACATAAGCATCTTTGTAGTTCACAATTTACCATGGGAACACCCATCTGGGTTAAGGCACAGCTTTATGTTTCACAGCAGAGGGAAAAACTTCCTTTCTGTATCTCAAGTGCCACCTGAATATCAACAAATGTGCAGCAGCTGACTTCCCTTCTAGACAGATATTATGAAATTAACTTGGGAATCAAATTCAATAAGAAGCGAATAACCTCAAGTCATCTGGCTCCAATTAAAGAATTCTATCAATTTTTTTTTTTACAGCAGCTAGTCAAATAATGGGTACACCGTAGGTACTTAATAAGTACTTGCTGATTGAGAGGTCACATGGTACAGTGAGTTCCACAGAGCATGGCCATTGGAGTCTGATGATCTGGGGTGAAAATGTACTAATTACCAGCTGGCTTCCCAGATACCTTAAGAGGTGAGAGGAAAACCTAGCAAAATAAAGCTCTAGGAAAGAGATGACAGGCAATTAAAAGGATGACACCAGAAATCAGCATAATAGAAAACAAATACGCTATAATCTGCAAAGCTCAAGTTTGGTTTTTAGAAAAAGTTTGCAAAATTGACAAACTTCTAGTAAGAATGATGAAGAAAAACAGAGAGTAGCTACCAATAAATAATACCTACACTAATAAAAGTGAAAAATGCTAATTGGCCATACCTCTGTTATGCCCACAGCCAACCAGGAGTGGTATACAAATTAAGCCAACAAAGATGGAGGGTAAATTTGCATATGCAGGAGGGGTGGGCTGCACCTGTGGCCTGCAGGGTCCAGACCACCACTAGTGTTCAGGCAGGCTAGGTGGGCAGCACCTGATGCCACCCCTGGGGTCCAGGCAGCCATCAGGTTCGGGAAGGCTAAGCAGGCTGCACCTGACACCACTTGCAGGGTCCAGGTCACCATCTGGGAATGGGCAGGCAGCGGGGGAAGAGGGGGTATGAGGGGGAGGCAGCACCTGATGCCGTTACGGGAGTCCAGGCAGCCATTGGGGCTGAGCAGGCCTGGTGGTGACGCCACTTGTGGGGTCCAGGCCACCATCAAGGTCCAGGCAGCCATGGGGGCTGGGCAGGCCTGGCGGGCTGTGCCTAATGCTGCCCCGGGGTCAGGTTGCGATCAGTAACCCGGCAGGCCTGATGGGTAGCGCCTGATGCTGCCTGTGGGGTCCAAGCCACCATACGGGACCTGGGTAGGCAGGGGTAGCCAGGGTCTCTGGGATCACTGTCTGCCCCCAGGCTGCCTGTGGACACCGGTGGAGCAGGCCAGAGTTGAACATTTTAATGAAATTGGATGCCTGTGCCCCGGCCCACCGCACCCCATTCCTGGCGAGGAGAGGGCAGTGGGCAGTTAGCACGCACCAGGGCTTGGAAGGGACTGGGAGCAACCTCTGGGCATGCTACCAGGAAGAGGTGTTGAATTATGATGACTCAGAGGGCTGGCTGATGGAGGCGCGCAAAGGTGCAGATGAGGCGGCTCCCGATGGCGCTGAGCTTGAAAAGAGCATGGAAGCCTGATGGTCTAAACCACCTTTCTGAAGAAGGTGCAAGAAGAGGAGATCACAGAGCTGCAGTCTCAGATCCAGTAGCTCAGATCTCCATGGAGATGGACATGTTCTCCAAGTCTGATCTCTCTGCTGCGCTCAAGGACATCCACGCCCAGTACGAGAAGCTGGCTGCTAAGAACATGCAGAGGGCAGAAGAATGGCACAAAGCTGCTTCACAATGCTGACTGAGAGCATTGCCAAGGACGAGGTGTCTGAAAGCCGCCGCCTGCTCAAGGCCAAGATCCTGGAGATCAAAGCATGTTGGGATATGAACTAAGCTCTAGAAAAACAGCTGTGAGAGCTGGAGGATAAGTAGAACTCCAATGTTGATGCTAGGCAGGACACAATCAACAAATTAGAAAATTAGTTGAGAACTACAGAGAGTGAAATGGCATGATATTTAAAAGAATACCAGGGCCTCCTCGATGTGGCTTTGGACATTTGACATTGCAGCTTATGGAAAACTCTTGGAAGGTGAGGAGATCCAGTTCAGTTTCACCAGCGTGAGAAGCATAGCCAGTGGCTATTCCCAGAGTTCCCAGATCTTTGGTCGATCTGCCAAAGGTGGTTAACAGACTAGCTCCTACTTGATGTCCACTCACTCCTTCCCTTCTTAATACACCAGCCACGTCGAGGAGGAGCAGATCGAGGTGGAGGAGACCGTTGAGGCTGCAAAAGCCGAGGAAGCTAAGAATGAACCCCATTTTGAAGGATAATCTGAAGAGGAGGAGAAGGAGAAGGAAGTGGCCGATGAAGAGGAAGGAGAGGAAGAGGAAGAAGGTGCCAAGGAAGAATTTGAGGAAGAAAAGGAGGTGAAGGTGAAGGAGAAGATGCCCAAGAAGCTGAGGATGAGAAAAAAGATGAAGGTTCTGGAAGGAGCAAGCAACCAAGAAAAGACTGAGCACCCTTTTCCTTAATTATTTCAGAAATAATCTTTCTGAAAGCAGGTCAACCCTGTCACCAACCAAGCAGTTGAGTTCTCGATACTCTATGAATTAAGAAGTCAATATATATATATAACATTCTGAGGTGACTCAGGTTGGACATTAAATGTTGTGCTATGACTTTTCTCCTTATGCAGAGTATCTGTTTGCTTGCAGAGTAGCTTCCTGGCTTGCTGCCAGCCTGTGCATGCTCCATGCTTATGAGTTCGGGATCTATGACTATGTGAATAATTCAGATGTTAAACTTCATGGAAAAATAGTCCTTTGAATCTTTCGTGGTTAGAAATTAAAGACCTCAAAATCATGTGCAATAAAGTTACACTGAATGACAAAAAAAAAAAAATACATTAGGGCCCAGGAAACGTTCAAAGAACTGGGGAACCATTCCCAAGTCAGGAAGGGAAGTCACAGGGTGTATGTTATTGCTATGAATACAATATTTCCTACTACTTACAACATATACAATATAATGTATTAGATGCCTTCCTATCGCATGAAGTATGTATTCTCATAGAGTAATACCGGAACATATGTTATAGTTATGGCAGTATGTCATATCCTATCTATATTAATAAAAGGGTAATATGGTAATTAGACCATGAGACCTTCCAGAAGTCTTTCTGGACAAAGCCATGGTGGCAGGCCCGAGGCAGAGGTGGGTAAGGGTGATCAGGCCAGGAGGGGAAGGCAGTTGGGGGTGATCAGACTGGCCAGGGGGTGCAGTTTGGGGCAATCAAGCCAGCAGGCAGAGTGGTTAGGGGTGATCAAGCAGGCAGGCAAGTGAGTGGTTAAGAGCCAGCAGTCCTTGATTGCGAAAGGGTTGTCTGACTGTCCATTTAGGCCTGATCCCACAGGGGTCTCAGATTGGAGAGGATGCAGGCCAGGCTGAAAGACAACCCCACCCTCTCCCCGCGTGCATGAATTTCATGCACCGGGTGACTAGTTAGAATCAAAGAGAGAACAATTACAGATGCTACAAAGAATAAAAAGAGCATCATGAATATATGGTTAAAAATAAGAGGATGTTATGCATAACTTTATGTCACTATATTTTAAAATATAACCAAAATAGATTGATTTCTAGAAAACTCAGTAGTTTTAAATCTTCCTTCAAGAAGAATACCAAGCCAAGATAGTTTTATAGGCAACTCTCCCAAATATCAAAGATACAAGTATTCCATTCCTACACAATCCATTCCAGATTATTGAAAAGAAAAAAATGAGGAGCACACTAACTCAGTTTATGAAGCAAGAATAAACTTGATAGCAAAATTTTAAAATGTCATTGCAAAATAGAAAAATTACAGGCAAAATACACTCAAATACGAATGGAAATATTCCTTAAATTAGCAAATCAAGTCAAAATTAAATTTCCTTAAACCAGCAACAAACAGATAGTGTTCGTAGCAGCATTGTTAGTAATAAATAATGGAAACAACCCAAATGCCTATCAATAGTAAACTGGATATTAGCAATTAATGGTGCATTCATATAATAGATTATATTCTGCAACAAAAATCAATGAAATACAGCTACAAGGAATAACACTGGTGAATCACTGGAGTGTAATATTGAAAGAGGAAATCATGAAAGAAGACATGTAATCCAATTCCACAGGATGTCTAAAAACATGCAAAATTGATTACACATGTGTAACCCTACCTAATAAAAGAATAACATGCAAATTAACCATCACTCTGCTATACCCATAAGCTACGCCCAAAAGCCAATCAAGAGCAAGTATGCAAATTAACCTCAACCAGGATGGCTGTGGTCACAGAGCCAGCAGGAGGGAGGCTTGGGTTTCACCAATGATGGAGGAAGCCAAGCTTTCTGCACACCCTGGCCTGCCTAGGTCTCCACTTAAGGCTACAAAGTTTTAATTATAGAAGATAAATAAATCCCAACAGAAATGGCTGCAGCCATGGAGCGAGCAGGAGGGTAGGCTCCACTCCAGGTTACAAAGTTTCAGTTATACAAGATAAATAAATCCCAGATCTCAGGGCCTCAACTTGGGTTGCTGGAGGGCCTGGTCGGCCTGCAAACTACCACAGGCCCTTCACCGAGGCCATCCCCTGCCCCAAGAGAATCCCCACTCTGATCTGGGACACCCTTCAGGGCAAACCAGCTGGTCCCCACCTATGCACCAGGCCTCTATCCTATCTAATAAAATAGTAATATGCATATTGACCATCACTCCAACACACAAGATAGCTGCTCCCATGTGGTCAAAGATCCTGCCCCCATGTGGACACAAGATGGCCACCACCAGATGGCCAGCAGGGAAGAGAAGTTGGAAGGGACCAGGCCTGCAAGGGAGGGCAGTTGGGGGCAATGAAGTCTGCAGGGGAGGGCAGTTAGGGGTGACCAGACCGGCAGAGGAGGGAAGTTGGGGGTGACCAGACCGGCAGAGGAGGGAAGTTGGGGGTGACCAGGCCTTCAGGGAAAGGCAGTTAGAGGCAATCAATTTAAAAGAAATCCAGAAATATGTGCCAAATAGAGTTATTTCCTAATGTTGATTATTTCACCACATGCTAAAACAGCCATCCCACTTGTTCTGTCATTTCAATAAGCATGTTTCAATTCTACCACATTCCATCCACAACTAAGAAAACTTGAAAGCTATTTAAGCTGTGTAAAGTCTGTCAAAATAACATCACAAACTGTTCAGTGATTTTGGAATTTACCCAGTCCAAATAGCACAGACAAAAAAAAAATTGCTTGACTTAGTTTCAACTGTCTGTTTAACCTTTTGTATTATTGTTGCAACTTGTCACCCTTAACCACCATAATAACACAACTTGTAGTCCTTCCTACCTGGGTAACTACTGATTTTTTGGAAGTGGAGGGGGTGGCAAGAATCAGTTATCATTTCAGTAGTGCTACTGAAATGATAACTGTGTGACAGGCGAAAAGAAGTATTTAGAAATAGTTCCATGACAACATAGCTTTAGGCAACAAATGACTCTAAGACTCTCCATGTTCTGGTGGTGATAAATGCTAAATGGCTGAGAGGGAGCAGTTCTATTTATTCCAGTTTCTGACTGAGACCTGTTCTTTCCATTGTTTGCAATCCTTATCTGCGGGTATGTTTTTGTTGATTTTTTTTCTTTTGAGGGAGGGAGGGAAGGAGGGAAAGAGGGAAGGGAGGGAGGAAGGGAGGGAGGGAGGGAAGGAGGAAAAGAGGGACGGAGGGAGGAAGGGAGGGAGGGAGGGAGAGAAAGACTTTGATGTGAGAAACATAGATCGCCCAGACCGGGGGATGAAACTTGCAACCTAGGTAGGTGCCCTGACCAGGAATAAACCCACCACCTTTTATTTTATTTGTTTTATTTTTTTTATTTTTTGGAGGATTTTTATTTATTTATTATCACTTTTTTATTGTTTAAAGTGTTACATATATTAGTACATATATCTCCTTTTTTTTTTTCCCATTGACCTTCTCCCAGCCGCCCTCTAACCTCTCTTGCATGCCCTCATCCCTCCACCCCCACCCAGTGTCTTGTATCCATTGGTGTGCTTATATGCATGCATACAAGTCCTTTGGTTGATCTATTTCCCTCCGTCCCCAACACTCCCCAGCCTTCCCACTGTAATTTGTCAGTCTGTTTGGTGCTTTCCTGCTGCTGTATCTATCTTTTTATTCATCAGGTTATAATGTTCTTTATTTTCCATAAATGGGTGAGATCATGTGGTATTTTTCTTTCATTGCCTGGATTATTTCACTAACATAATGTTGCTGCAAATGGTAAGAATTATTTCTTTTTTATAGCAGCATAGTATTCCATTGTGTAGATGTATCATAGTTTTCTAACCCACTCATCTGCTGATTGGCATTTAGGCTGTTTACAAATCTTAGCTATGGTAAATTGTGCTGCTATAAACATAAGCATATATATATCCTTTCTGTTTGGTGCATATTTGACCCAATAATCCCACTTCTAGAATTACATTCCAAGAAACTAGAAACCCACCACCTTTTAGTGTATGGGACGACAATCCAACCAACTGAACTACCTGCCTAGAGCTCTTAGATTATTTTGAGAGATTAAAATGATTTAAATAAATCCGTAAGTATAAATAATATTGTGTGAGGCTAAGAGCATAGTCTAAACTTAAGGAAAGAATGTAGTCTCCAAGCACAGAAAATCCTTTGAAGAATTTTGTTTGGGACAGTCATATGGAAAGTAGAATTAAACAGTGATTTAGCAAGTATTATTGCATATAATGCATAGAGGTTTTTATGCACTGCAATAAAAGTACACTAGAGAATACCTTTTGTAAGTAAAATTACACAAAGAGATACTTATAAAAACTATATTTTTATTTATCTATGTCTAAACAATATTCATTTGTAGTGAAGTGTTCCAAAGAGCCCAAGCATAGTTAGAATTTTCTAACTCATAAGTGTGTCTATAAAAATAAGCATGTGCCATAATTTCAGAAGTATGTTTTCATATGTAATAAAATAAAATTCATTGTATATTTTCAGCTAAAACTAATAGATGCCCACATCAGACACTGAGACCCTCAAGTAATGAACTTGCTTCACAGATGATGATGATGGACTGAGAAGATACTGCTCTGAGTAGAGATTCAATTAGTGAAAATAGATTTGAGATCTGCTGTCGAGTGCTGAAGAATACCGAACATTGTGCTCAAATGAACATGCCAGAAAGGATTTGCTCTAATTTGAATTGCGAGATCCTTTTATGTTTTAAAATTCAATTTGATTCCATATTGAACTACATCATGCAAGTGTCAAAATTAAATGTAATAAAGGCATTTGATTTAACATGGAATTTCTGGGATAAGAGCTCAGGCATATAATCTCAACAGCAACAGATTCCAAAGTTTAATCACTGTTTTATGACTCACTCCATCACAAGCACTCTGGGATGTCATAATTGTCCTGAGAGATTGAACAGGCTACTTGTAAAGGCTTGCAGAGTGTCATTGCATGATTGTGTTCTTTTCATCAAAATCCTCTGTGCCCTAGCCAGTTTGGCTCCGTGATAGAGCGTCAGACCATGAACTGAAGGGTCCTGGGTTCAATTCCGGTCAAGGTTCTGGTTGCAGGCTCCATCCCCAGCCTGGTCCTGGCACATGTGGGAGACAACCAATCAATGTATCTCTCCTCTTACTTGCCACTCCCTCTAAAAATCAATGGAAATATCCTTGAGTGAGGATAAACAACAACAACAACAACCAAAAATCCTCTGGGCTCTTCTTTGATACTATTTTTTTTTCCAACCCATGTGCCTTCATGCTTCCCCTTCATGCTACTATCTCTTCTTCCTCAGTGTTCAAGGCGATGAGGACACTCACATTGGCTTACTGGTCAGCGTCCTCGCCTTCCTTCAAGCCAGCACAGAGCTGCTAAGCAAAACTTTGCAGCATTCCTTCTCCTCTCAGAAGCACCATCCATCCAGCGGACGGTGACTTTATAGTATGGACATATCGACAAGCTCCTTCACTCACTCATGTCAATGTGTGTATCAATGAGGCCAAACCACATTTATTAATAACTCCCCGCCCCCCTAAAATCCTACTTAAATTCTGAGGTCAGCTTGGCTTTAGTATTAAGTTACTAAGTCATTAGTGTCTCTGAACCATTTTTAGGAAACATGAGATATCTGACCAGTACAGGGAGGTACAAAGGATGACCGGAGATGTCCCTGGAGGAACTTGGATAGAGTTAGAGAAATAGGACCACTGGGCAAGAAAAGGAATCACATAAGGCAGAATGTCGTGAGTATTCGAACAGTGGGGCAGGTAATAGGTGCTAGCGAAGTCCTCTGGATGGCCTTCGATGGCAGGGCTCAGACTATACATCTTGTTCTCTTGAAGAAGCAACATAATTTGAATAGGGGAGGAGTGTATTAAAAGGTCAAAGACGTGCACGTTAAACTTCCATTTGACTTGGGCAGGAGGGGGTAGTGCAGCGAGGTTGGGGAAAAGGAGGCTTATGTTTGAGAACAGTAGGAAACCAGACACAACCACTCAGTCTCTTTAGAACAGCGTGTTTCATCTTTTGGACAGTAGCAGTGCCACTGAAAGATTTTCATCAAAACCTGTGTTTAAAGATGATTTATCCGTCACATGTAGAAGGAGGTGGCAGTAAGTGGCAAAGGGAAGATCAACTAACAGCCTTGTGGGAAATGTTTTATGTGCGTCCCAAAGTAGGGCGGTGGCAAGGAAATACAGAAGAGATGCTGGCAACTGAATATGAAGAGGGTGAGTCAGAGTGCCTGAGTCACCAAATTTCACAAGGGCTCTCTATTCCTAATAAGTATGTTTCTTAAAGTTTCAATAGTAAATTCCCAGATCCATGTAGTGAGTGAATAAGTTAGTACTTCACACAAAAGCACCAATCCGTTGTACTCGAATGCTTCAATTCTGAGTGCAAGCATCTTTAAGCTGCACTAACATACATGCCCTGAGCTTTCTCCTGCAGGGGCATGTTTGCACATCTACCTAAGGATGGAGGGTGGACATATCTCAGAGCCTGTGCCAGGCACCAGGCCCCTGGCCCCTGGCCAGGGATACAGACAAAAAACAGCCTGTGCCTTCTTCAAAGTCAGCCAGGTCTTCAATGACCACAGCCAGGCTGCTGACTTCCCATTCGCGTCTCCACACCAGACTGTGCTCTTGATTTCCAACCTTGCCCGTGCATCTAAGAGACTTCCTTTCCTGGCTGTCCCAGATGTCGCCTTCTCAACATCTGCAATACTGGACATCAACCTCTTTCCCGGGAACCAACTCCTTCTCCCGCAAGGTCTCCATCGCAGAGAATGGCAGAAAGGAGGGCTCTTTCTTGGGTTGCCCGCCTCATCCCCACATTATCTGTCCTTAATTTCTGTTGATTCCACTTCCTGGATATCTCTCTAGTCCAGACCACCTTTCACCATCTCTACAGTCACCTCTTCAGTGCAAGCTATCACTATCTGTTGCCCGTCAAAGCTTTTTAAGTGGCATCTGGCATCCTAGCCTGCAAGCCTCCCACCCACTGACCACACACCAGCCAGTGACCTTTCTAAAATGAATATATAACTGAGTTGCTTATCTGCTTGAAACCTCTTAATGGTTTCCTGCTGCTGTTGGAATAAAGTGCAAATCCCTTAATATGCATTGCAAAGCCCTTTACAACCTGGACCATGCCCATCTTCCCATCCTCACTTGGCTTCTATCTCCTCTCTAAGCACCAGTCCCACAAAATCCTTTCAGTTCCGCTAATGGCCCATGCTCTGACTCTCTTCCTGGCCCCCACCTATTCTATTCTGCCTGCCAGAAACACTTTCCCCTTTCCTGCAAGTTCCCATGCCAAGAAATGATTACCCTGAGCTGCAAGAACAGATGCACATTAATAATGACCATTAGTCCACATTGCATGTGCCCAGCACTCTACATTTGCTAAGAGTTTTAACTATATCCCTCTAACTACAATGTAGTATACATACAATATTTTGCAAACAAAATTCTGAAGAATAGGACTGAATGTGGGGCATCAGAACCCTCTTGGAATACCATGGTTTTAGGTAAGTTCTCATTTTGTGGCAGTGGACATTTAGATCCCAGCCTTCCCTCATTGGAGACAAGGGATTGCAGAGTAATTCCAAAAGGGCAGGGTCAGCAGGTGCTCCAGGCACATGTCATGCAATGAGGTAGCTATTTCGTCCAGCGTGTTGGAGAAAACGTTTCTGCTAAAGATTAATTGTGGAGTTTTATTATGGCTGTTCAGTGAAGAGGTGCCAAAAGTAAAACACACACACACACACACACACACACACACACACACACACACACACA
>JAAGEH010000042.1:18871412-18920270 GCA_011751065.1 Lasiurus cinereus | reverse complement strand
ACACACACACACACACACACACACACACACACACACACACACACACAGACACCTCTGTGCTCCTTGGAAGTCTCTCTTGAAGGAAGAAGGAACAGAGAGGCCTCTCTATTCTTACCTAACTTACAACATTTTGTCCAAGAATAGGCTGTAATCAGGCCCTTCATCAGGGTTAAATAGGAAATGAATCCAACCCTTGAAGGAGAAACAGGAGAAGCAGTTCTGGATTCAAAATAAATGGTCATAGATACAGAGGCCAGTTCGAACCCAGAACTCCCAGGGGAAGTGGGCTGGGTTGTGGTGGGATCTGAGTACTAAGGGACATTTCCTGGGAATCCCAGATGACAGATATCCTAGGTGGAACCTAGCAGGAAGGCAATGAAATGATCTTCCCTCAACTATCCCTTGAGGGCATCATGCTACAGTGTCAGACAGAGCAATACAACACTGTAGGTTCTCACTTATATTTGAGATCTTAAAAAAAAAACACCAAAACAACCAAACTTATGGAGACAGAGAACAGATTAGTAATTGCAGAAGCAGGGGGTAGGAGGTGGAGGAAATGAGTGGAAGGGGATCAAAGATATAAACTCCCAATTATAAAATTCATTCTGGGGGTGTAATATATGACAGGTGACCACAGTTGCCAATACTGAACTGTATATTAAACACTGCTAAGAGAGTAGATCCTAAAAGTTCTAATCACAGACAGAATTGTAAGTATGTGAAGTGATAAATGTTAACTAAAATTTTTGTGGTGATCATTCTGTACTATATACATATATCAAATCATGATGTCATACCCCTCAAAGGAATACAATATTATAAATCAACTAGAGGCCCGGTGCACAGATTTGTTGTACAGGTGGGGTCCTGGTGGCCCACCGCAATCGGGATTGATCAGGCTGGTGTGATGCCTGATGATGGCCAGCTGGCTCTGCCCCTAATCGGGGTTGGGTGAAGGGCAATCAGTATGGGACCAGCTGTGGAGAGGGGACAATTTACATATTAGCCTTTTATTATATAGGATTATATCTCAATAAAAATGGAGGGAAGGGAAGATCCCTGAGGACTTGTGAGTGGACGAGATCAATAGCAGCCCAAACTCCACTGCTAGAATATCTCAGACTGGTTCTGAACAGAGGTGCCTGGTGGCCTGAGCCAATGGCGCCCGAGAAACAGGGGACAGCACTGACTCGTTACCTGGGGTAGAAGTCAGCAGCCTCCTGAAGGCCCCTCAGAGTTTCTGGCCTGTATCACAGCCCTAAATTTACATCTATTTCTAAACTCTTCTGGTAACCATGAAATGAATAATAGTTAACTAGGAGTCTGCGAAACCTCTCACTGCTTTACTCATTGAATAACAGGTAGAGATGGAAATAAATTTTAAAAAGTGATTCTGTGAAGGTGAGTGGTGCTCTGTGCTGTCAAAAACACAGACACAGAGGAGAGAAGGGAAAGACCCATGAGCTCATCAGCACGGGACAGGCAAGGACTGTTCCCTACAGTGTTTTGATAGTCCCTGGCTCGGATCGGAGCTACAGGATATTGTGCCAAGTCACATTAAGCATCAGTGAGGAAAAGAGGTTTCTGGACAGAGGAATGCGACATAGAAGCAGGGCAATGTGACTAGACCTCATTATCTTAGTGCCTTTGAGAGCATAGTGGAGAGCAGAGCTGGGTTTTGAATCGACTCAAACCTACCATAAATGGAGTCTAAAGGCAGGCTAGCAACTCCCCAGAGAAATTCCTATTATGTCCATGGAAGGGGAATGAAGCAAGTCCCATCTGGCTGGGCCCAGAATATTCTTTGCTTAGGAAAGCTTGTGGCAGTTGCATTTAGTGCTGACTGCATGTCTGTACTAGACCAGAGCCCGAACACAGGGATGGAAGTGCACTGAAAAATGAGCCAGATAGAGCAGGCAGTGCTGCGTGAGCCTTTGTCTCTAAGACATCTAAACCACAAGGCAAGATATTAATTAGGTATTATTTTCATAAAGTCCCCAACTGATTATGAGACAATATTATGACTAATGTCGCTCAGAGTTGCTATAAAAAATATATTTTTCCATTAGTCTATCCATATGCAGCTAATATCAAAAACTGGTTGGTGATTTTTTTTCCCCCCCTGTGGGGCTGACACTCTCAGGGAAACCCCAGAGCTTTAAAGTAAATGCACAATGAAATTGCCCCTATCTGCACTAATAAAAGAGAGAGATGCAAATTGATCATATCCTCATGACACCCAAAATCAGGAGTGAATACGCAAATTAACCCAACAAAGATGACTGGTTAATTTGCATATGCAGGCACTGAGCGGCTGAGGGCGGGGCGGGACACTTGCATTGTCGTCATGGAGACGATGCAGGCGTTCTGCACCGCCCCAGCCACTCCAGGCCTCTGGGCAGCAAGGGAAGGCAGAAAGGTGGCTCTGGCTGAAAAGGCAGCTCCCGAGAGAGCAAAGGTGGTGCTGTCAAAAACACAGGCACAGAGGAGAGAAATTCTTGCACAAATCTTCGTGCATCAGACCTATAGTTAGGAAATAAAGGCACAGGGGGGTGAGGTGACAGCTCCAGTGTTACCTGCTCAAACAGGCTAAAGTGTTGGGCCCCCTTCTTCAGGATGTAGTGACCTCTAGCTGCGCTCTACCACATGACCTTTCAGAACTAAGTTACCTTGTGAAGTAGCTGTAACTGGAGGCGTCATGGAGTCCAGAAAGCTAGCATTCACATCCTTTTAGCAAAAGCATGACATATTAAGATGAAGGTCTTTATTATAGACACACATTACATCCATGTAAACACTGCTAAAAGAGTAGATCCTAAAAGTTCTCATCACAAGACAAAATTGTAAGTGAGATGATAATCATTAACTAAAACTTTTGTGGTGATCATTCTGTACTATATACATATATCAAACATAGTGGTCTGAAGCCACACCACTGCAGGTGTGGTCCATGAACCTATGGTATCACAAGCCCTGGCAGTTTGTAAAAAGAACAAAATTTAGGGCCTGCAACAGACCCAATCTATCCAAATAGTCGAGAATGGAGTCCCCAAATCTGGTCCGTGAGGTCTGAAAGGTTGGCAGCCATCCCGCTAAGTGATTCTTATGCATCTTCAAGTTTTTATTCAGAAATAAAAAAGGGAATAAACAATAAATGTCATGAGGACTAGGATTTTACCAGGGATAGGTGACATGTTCTTGCTGTCATTTAGACTTTTAATAATCAGGGAAAAGGAGGAGGATGAATTATATGCAAAATTGCATGTGTGAAGAAGGAGCCTCAAATGCGTGCCTACAGGTGCCATCATATACCTGTTTCACATTCTGTCTCACCAAGGCCTCTGGACCGGGCTAAACAGCCAGCACGTTGGCCTTGCTCCCTGTGTGCAAGACTCTTGCTTAACTTGGGGACAAGAGGGCAGGGGTGCCATACCCTGGTTCAGATGTCGGATGCAGTCGCTCAGGAGAGTGTGGAACTTCTTCTGCTCCACGGCCTCCTGGAAGCAGAAGTAGCCGTGCCTGAGGAACGGCTGCCACAGGTACACCGGGAATTCCTTCGGCGGCACCACGAAGGGCGGGGAGTTCTCCTTCTCATTGGATGCTACGGAAATATTGAAAACACGAAGATGTGTTATATTGTGCGTCTTCTATTTAAAATGCTTATTTCAGGCTGTGAAGGGAACTCTCTAGGGCAGGCCACCGGACGGAAAGGTGGTGAGAGATGTCTAGGGGAGGAGGAACTGAGAGTTCAGGCTCCTCCCACATCTCTCCACCAGTTACACCTGTCTCAGGCCAGCAGGTGGCCTCACCTCCTCCCCCACAGGGACAGCCAAGGACATCAGACACAATCTTTCCCAACTTCCTCACATCAACGAAATGCACCAACTGAGCTCCCTCTTTCCTCGCGGTCCTCTGCAAGCCACTCTGTCCAGCTGTGCAGACCCCGTGGCCCCGTGTCAACACGTCTGCTCTGTGCCCTGCGCTCTCTCCCTCCTCCCTGCCACTTGTCTTCCTGCCATCAACCCCTGTTCTCCTCTCAGCCTGGTTCCTGCCCCTCCAGCCCAGAAACCAAATTGCTGAGGTCATTACTGTCCTCCCGGCTGCCAGCCTGTGGCTTCTTCTTTATTATCTGTCCTTTGAACCTGATCGGAAACACCTGTTGCTGCTAACCATCCCTTCTTTGGGAAGCATTCTCTTCCCGTGCCTTCCCGGAGCTCGTCTCTCCTGGTGTCCTTCATGCTTTTTAAAAACTGCTTCTTCTTTGTCCCCACTCCTGTTCCTCTGCACCTTCTCTCCACCCCCCAGTTAAGTATTGGTACTTGCTCCCTGTTCTGTACTGGTTCCCGCTCCATTCTCAGTCTCCCCCCTCCCCAGGTGTGGTCACGGACTCCAGGACTTGGCATATCCCTTCTGCAGTAACTTTCCTCCTTCCCTTCCCTCACGATTTTCCACAGAAAATTCTCATTCGCCCTTCAAAAGTCCATTCAAAAGCCCCCTGCTCTGGGGTGCCTTTGTTGACACCTTCCTCTGCCACCAGACAGAGTTGGGTGCTCCCTACCTTGTTCTCGCAAAGTATTGTAATGATCTGTTTCTATGTCTGGCACCCACACCCGGGGTGAGGGGCACAGTCTCAGATAAGCTCCCTCACTGATTCTCCCTAGGAAGCCACCCCAGAAGATGGAGACTGCATCGGACATGGCACAGTCATGGAACCTAGTGGATGCTGAACTATAGTTTGTTGAATGAATAAATGTGCTACATTGTCATAGGATATTTTAAAGCCTTAAACAATGGGGACTTTCACCTCTTCCCTCAAAGTCAATTCCAAGAGACTCATGTTAAGCCAGTCCACTCAGATCCTATTGGTCTCTAGCTACTTCTCATTTAACCTTTTACAGCAATTTTCCAGATGCCATTAGTCTGAATTTTTTCCTGAGTTGAGTCACAGGGATATCACAAATGATCTACTGTAGAATGTTCTATTTTTAAAACTCACAAGGCCACAAATACAATGAGAGAAAAAAAAAAAAGGTCACTGAAATGCCCCAATCTGAAACCCTGAGCCAAATGTCATTAGTCACACAGGACTCATGTTTTTTATTCCTTTTCATTCCTTCCGATATGATATCAACAATAAATCAATAAATACATTGTGTGTTCTGAGTGATTTTATTGGAAAGTCCTTTTTGAGAGATTCTGAAAGGCCAGCATGTTGACATTCCCATTTCCAACAATAGATCCAGAGCCACAGTGACATATAAGTAGATGTTGAAAGAAAATATAATAATATGTATAGTGCACATAAAGTGTTGTTTTAGCCTGAATTACTTAATAACAGTTTGTTTAATCTAGGTTTATGGTCCATGTACTAATCTAATAATAGTGCTATTAAAAACACCATGCTAAGCATTTCTCACCAAAATAACAATGGAAAAAATAACTATATTTTTTCCATAAAATCTAATGAAATGGTTATACCCATTACTAAGAACCAGCACATTCTTCAAGAAACCAAGTAATTACTGTGTAGCATGATTTACACAAAGCCAGATGGGATTATTACATTATCCACAGTTCATGAATCTCTATGCAATGCACTACTTGGCCTATATATGCATATTATCCATCACTCTCTCTACATGGAAAACATAGAATGAATGAGAACCCAAGTATATTAGAGATGGAAAGATCCTTCTAGATTTTCAAGTTCAAGGCCCTGGAGTTGGAGGAACAGTAATCAGAGAGGTGACACTTGTTAAGTGGCACAGTTAGAACTAGATAAAAACCCAGTCTTCCGAGTCTCAGTTCAATGCTCTTTCCATGGCAGCGTTCAGTTATTATTTATAAATATGCTAATTAATTCAATGCTTTTTTACATGTAGCTATGAGTTACTGTAACGCTTTTTAAAAACATTTTGTCGAGTTAGGATACTCTATTGCACATCTTCCTAAAATTAGAAAAATAAGATTCCCTGACATGCTTACTGAAAGATGAGGTTGTACATTTCAAAGGCTGGGCCTTGTCTGTCTATTTCTGCTGTCCTGTGGAGCTAGGAAAGCCACCAATATAGTCCCAAAACCTTCAGATGTCTAATCCGTGGCACATTTTTGAAGCGCTAGAAATGTAGCAATTGAGTTGTGTATTACTGAGTGTGGTTTAAAACAATAGAAGTGGTACAATGTTTACTTAAATTAGGGAAATCACATCTCCCATTTGTCTGTGGTGTGCATGTGTCTGACCGAGAGGCCCTCAACTTCAGCAACTATCGATATTGTGCGCCAGATAATTCTTTATTGTCAGACTGTTCTGTGCATTGCAGTAGGTTGCAGAGAATCACGGGCCTCTACCCACTACATGCCTGCAGCGCCATCCTCCCAAGCTGTGACAACCAAAAATGTTTCCAGGCGCTGCCCGATGTCCCTGGAGAGTGAAATGCCCCTCCCCTAAGCAAAGCCAGTCTAAGAATTTGCCTTGGGAAAGAATGCTCAGCAACTCACCAAGCGGGTCTGGGAAATGCCTGTCAGACAGTAGATTGTATTCCTCTTCGGAGGTTAGCACTTTGCCACCAGCTGGAAGGATTCGGCTTTTAGGAGCAGCTCCTCTCTGATAGGCCTGGGAAAGGGAAGGCATACATGAGTGGTTATTCTCCTCCCCCCCTTTTTTGGATTTTTTTGAAAAAATCCAGGATATTAGAAATAGACAGACAGACCCAGGCACTCTGAGATAAGCAATTCCCACACTATGTCATTGAGTAGGAGCCATTTATTTAAAAAATATGTTTTGTGCAACTGCTTCTCACGAGGTCTTACTTTAGGACTTTTGTGTGATGTTCACAACATGGGAAGCCAGAGTCCCTAATCTCAGGGAGATTCACCGAGGAAAGCATCATCTTAGTAACGTCTAGAAATCCTGCACCCCGGCAGGCACCTGAGTCATTCTTATAACCACAAGGGTGATGATGCATACAGACATTCAGGACACAACATGTGCAGACCGATGACTAATGAGACTGTAGGACAGGTGACTGCAGTCATGGTTGCCATGGATTGTCTCCAAAAACATAAAAATGTTGTCGTGATAAATATGCCACCGCTTTGCCCTCTGACATGAAACTGCTTGTTTTTTTTGGGGGGGGGGGGATTGTTGTTGTTAGTTTGTTTTATACCTTTTTATTTGCTATCAGATAGAGGTAGGGAGAGGGAGAGAGAGAAACATCAATGATGAGAGAGAATCACTGATGGACTGCCTCCTGCACACCTCACACTAGGGATTGAGCCTACAACCCTGGCATATGCCCAGACCCAGAGTCGAACCCTGATTTCCTAGTTCATGGGTCAATGCTCAACCACTGAGCCTCACTGGCCGGGCAGGCTTGAGACTGTTTTGCAGTAAAAGGATTTAGGATGGAATAGCAAGGTCATGACATCAGAACAAATTCTGGCCAGCAGACAAACAGTAAAAGAGGTGTGAGCATTGCTAAGGCACTAAAGTATTTGTTAAGCAGATAAGCCCACAAGGACATACAGATAAGATAAAATGTAAGTGTGTGTGTCTGATGGCAGGGATTAAGTCAAGGCAAAATGTGGAAAATAGCAGGCTGAAAGCGAGTTGAGAAATGGAAACCAAGCAACTGTGGGACCCAAATGTAGCGTGTGCTCTTGGGAATAACTAAAAATAATTGATTGGGGCAACGTGATCAGGACTAGAAGAACACATTCTCCCTCACTAAGGTAGTGACTGAAGAGACCCAAACAAAACAAACTCTCGTATCTAAGAAGGTTGTTTTCATACTTGTGAAACCCACTAATCAACTGCGTAAGCACATCAGGGGCCCAGAGCCTAACAGAGAAGAATCGAAAGTTGTGTGGTTTTGAAAAAGTTCAGAAACAGTTTGACTGAGACTGGCCTCAAATCTAAAAGTATTATTTGTTATATCTGGCCCCAATGTGGGCTTTTATGAACACTGCATCCTTTAATCCTAAAAACAGCACTATTATTATCTCTCCTTTATAAAGGAGAAAAACAGATGAAATAACCTACCAATAGCTCATCAGTGAGTAGGTGACAAACCCAGGGCTTATACCTGGGTTTGTCCAGCCCAATGCAACTATACAGTAAGTACAAATTAAATGATTATCCAATGAGAATGTTTCATTTTCCTACTTAATCATCAGCCCTGTAAAATAATAGGCAATTTCTAGGCACTATTATATTTAATGTATAACTCTTAGGTGTAATTTTAAAAAACACCTTCTCTAAATGAAAGAAAAAAAATGTTAAAACTTGGAGGAATTATGGCAAACTATGACATTTTTAAAATTTCCAAGTTTTTAACACTTGTTTATTATTAAATTCAGTAAATCATATCTTTAAAATACACATCTTAAAAATCCAAACTGGACCATTTGAACACAATGAGCAAAATAATTTTTAATACTTTGTTATTACTTAATTCAGTAACCGTCTCTGAAAAGTCCAAATAGTTTCACTTGAAAATAATGAGCAAATAAATTGAAAGTTGTGGGAGAAAGCTTTAAAAAATGAAAAGAGGAAAAACACCAATTTTGATTCAAAATGAAACTTCCATTAGTGTCAAATATGGTGAAAACCATAATAAATGTAAGAGGAAGCTCTAGGAGTGTTTCCTTCCAGTTATTTAGTAGAAATCCTACTGACAACTGCTCTACATTGGGCTCTGCCAGTGGTTGGCCATGTGCTGAGCGCTTCCATATACCCATTTGTTTAATCCTCACAGCAACATTATGAGAAAGGGATCATGCTCACCATTTCACAGATGAGAAAGGAGAGGCTCAAGGAGATTTATGACTTATAAAAGGACACTTCTATAATTGATAAAGGTGTGTTTCAAAGTCCACAATATTAACCATTCTGCATTACTACGTCTTCTCAAGCTTCCCTGAGAGAACATTGTACCATGTCATACAAAATAAAGGTGACTTGTGTCCGCTGTGGCTCAGTGGCTGAGTGTCAACCCATGAACCAAGAGGTCACCAGTTTGACTCCTGGTCAGGGCACATGCCTGGGTTACGGGCTCAATCCCCAGTAGAGGATATGCAGGAGGCAATGATTGATGATATTTCTCTCCTGTCAGTGTTTCATTCTCTCTATCCTCTTCCCTTCCTCTCTCTCTAAAATCAAGAAAAACTTATTTTTAAAAAATAAATAAAGGTGACTTATTATCATTATTATTTGTAGTGTATTGATAATTTTCTACAGAGAGCAAATCAAGTGTTGAATAAAATTCTACTGTAGATAAGTTGAGAAAATATTAGCTTCATGAATGTTGCCAAGAATAAGACTACTCAAGGCAGCATTGCCTGATGGCCTGTGGAATAAGATTATATTGTAATTTATTTCTATTGTCCATCAGAAATGGGAAGGAAACACATTGGTCTGCTGGCCTCCAGTCTCCTCCTATAGGTTTAGTGTCAAGAGAACAAAGTTTTTGGGGTTTTTTTTGGTTGTTTTTAAAAATATCTTTATTGATTTCAGGGAGGAAGGGAGAGGGAGTGAAAGATAGAAACATCAATGATGAGAGAGAACCATTCATTGGCTGCCTCCTGCATGCCTCCTACTAGGGATCAAGCCCACAACCCAGGCATGTGCCCTTACTGGAACGGAACCCCGGACTCTTAGGTCCACAGGCCAATACTCCTTCCACAGAGCCAAACTGGTCAGGGCAAGAGAGCAAAGTTTTAAATCTGTTATTACTAACTGAAAAAAAGAATAACTCTTCATTTCAAGACAGCCTGAGATTCTGTGTAGATTTAAAATGTGTATGGTAGGAGATCTGAAAGGAACTGTTGGGACCAATCAGCCTAATTCTCCAGTTTAATGGAAGCCCAGGCTAAACTTTAGTTTTCCTGACTCATGGTCCAGTGTTCTTTCTTCTACACCACTGTACTTTCCATCGGGGACAAAACAGGCGCCAAGAAAAACTGAAGCCCTCCTGGGTGCTAGGCACTTTACTTATGTTCATAATCTCTTTTTTCTCCGCATTTCACAGACAAGAAAAATAATAAAATAACCCGGAATAAGTTAAAAGAAAAAAATCCATAAATACAGGTGGAATAAGTATGTGGAATGCTCTGAATTCCTAGGAACTCATGCACAGTCAATCACAATCTTTTTTTATCCTCATCTGAGGATGTTTATTAATTTTAGAGTGAGAAGAAGGAATAAAAAGGGGAAAGGGAGAGAGAGAAAGAGAGAGAGAGAGAGAGAAACTTTTATCAGTTGCCTCTTTTATACATCCTGACCAAGATTGAACTCACACCTAAGTATGTGCCCTGACCGGGAATCAAACCTGCAACCTTTGGTGTAAGGAGCAACACTCCAAACAACTGAGCCACCGGCCAGGGCTCACTCATAACCTTATTAAATAACTCCTCAGCCACCTGTCACGAAGGAAGCTTAAGAATGGGGAGGCCCTGATCAGTGTGGCTCTAAGGGTTGTGGATTCAATTCCCAGTCAGGGCACAAATCCAGGTTGTGGTTCCATACTGTCAGGACACATATGGGTAGCAACCCATGGATACTTCTCTCTCATATGGATGTTTCTCTCTCTCCTTTCCCCTCTCTCTAGAATCAGTGAAAAATATATCCTCAGGTGAAGATTAAAATGAATGAATGAATAAATAAATAATGTGTGGGGAGACTCGGAGACACAGAGCAAAGGGAGAGGCCGCGGGGCAGTGACTGAGAAAGACCTCGAAGCTGAGTGGTCAGAGGAAAGGCTCCAGCACTGGTCAGGAGGCATCATCTGTTTTCACACTCGCTGGCAATGAGCTGTCCAAGTCTGTCTTGCTCACTAGACTGCAAGCATCTGTCTTCGATATGCCCAGACCTTTCATGATATGCGGCATATAACAGGCGCTCAGTAAACATCTGTTAACTGAAATGAGTGCCTGCTCAAGAGTGAGTGCTTATGGAAAGAATCAATCCTGATTCTTTCAGTCAGAGTATTGGGAGAAGCCAGGGTAACAAGGAAATATCTTACCTCTTTGTTCTCATAGCTCTCCACAGCAAAATCATTTTTAACCACCACATATCTCTCCTTCCATTTCTTCACATCTTCGGCAAACTGGGATAGTTCTGCTTCGTACAAAACGGTTCCAGGATCCAATGGTGGCTTAAAGAAGATGAATACAATTAGTTATGGCCACAAAAGATAACATGCCATGCTACCACTACGCCTGGCCCTGGCATTCCAAGGAATATTTCAGGAAACTGACATCCTGGAGAAATGGTTGCTTCTTCCCCTCCCTTCACATTTCCTTCCCCTACACTCCTAATCGGATGCAAATATTTGTCTTATTGATATTTTGTGGCTTTCATTTCCCTCCATGGTCCCACAGAGACAAAGCTATGCCTGGGATACACGTGGCACTTAATAAATCCCTGATAAACTCTGTGGAAGAGAGGGAGGGAAGCAGTTAAATTGTAGACATCTAGCCTAACACCAGGAATATGCCGCAGTTTAAGTCCTGAAAAACAGAAAAATTAATAGGCTATTCCCCTTCAGGCAGCCTCAAAAGTCAGGTTTGGCTCAGTGGATAGAACATCGGCCTGCCACTGGAGAGTCCTGGGTTCGATTCCTGTCAAGGGCACATGCAGGTTCAGTCCCTGGTGAGGGGGCATGCAGGAAGCAGCTAATCAATGATTCTCTCTCATTATTGAAGGTGTCCACTAGTTCACACTGTTCTTGGAATCTACATGACATTGAAATATAACCATGGAAGTACAGCTGCCTGACAATATGGCCATGGCCATAAATTCAACATCCTTCCAATCTTCTATGACTATCTCTCTTTCTTCTTCTCCCTCTCCCTTCCTCTCTGAAATCAATAAAAATATATTTAAAAAAAAAGTCAGGCTCACTGGTTTTCCCAGGCCCCAAAGCCTTGGGAGCCAGGCTGTGAACACTGAGCCTGTTCTCAAGAATACCCTGTTAGCTCTCTGATCAAAGAATAACAGGCAAGCCAGCACAGCCCAGTTCTGCCTGTACTTAAAAGTTTGAGGATTTCTCATTAACTGGTGGCATAGATACTGTAGGAGAGTCTCTGTAAGATTTCCAGTTAGGTTTCCCACGGGGCTACTTGTGGAAGGAACCATTTCCCTCCTGCCTCACAGTGCAATTCCTGATTTATCTCAAAATATGGAAATGGTCTTCTGTCTTTTACATGAATTTACATCTACTTTCCCTTTATTGAAAATCATACAGTAATGCCTTTAGAATCTTGTTCCTCCACTTTCAAGCTACATTTACAGGAACTACCCAGAGAGGAGAGAACTGCTCATCTTTTTCAGGGATGAAATAAATTCCCTTCCAGATCCTAGGGCTTAATGGTCTGTCCTCACAAATAACACTAAAATAAACACCCAATTGTAGTCTACAGGTCCCATGTGGTCTAGTCCCTACCTGTCACCCTACAGTCATTTCTTGTCCCTCCTCCCTTGTTTACACTGCTCTCAGCACACCAGCCTTTCCAATGTGCTTGTGGCTACCTCAGTGCCACCTGCCTGGACCAATCTTCTCACAGATATGCACACAGTCTACATTTATTTCACTCCAGTTTCTCCTCAAATGTCACCTCCACCAAAGGGTTCTCTGATCATCTACTCTAAAAGAGGACTCCTGCTCTATTTTTCTGGTAGCACTTATTATCACCTGATGATGATATTCATTTGCTTATTGTCTGTCTCCTACATTTGAATATAAATAGGAAGCAGAGAATTTGTTTGGTTCCCCAGTTCTTGGAATAGGGCCTGGCACATGATAGGTGTCAAGAATTATTTGTTGAAGTCATGGATAATTATGATAATAGGGCAAAGGAGAAAGAATAAGTTAGGGGATTAGAAGAGAAAATCACATTTGATCAATGAACAAAATAAAAATGACTGGTGCAGGAATTCGTGCACCAGGCCTCTAGTGAATTATAAGCATAAAGCCAAATGGTCATGGGTTACCTTGGTCTTCAAAAATTGTGATGTTAAATCTCTTTGTTGTTCTACTTCACTGCGTACATGATTGCAGAAGGCCACAGAGTACTGGCGACTGTAGAAGGGACTGAAGTTTTTGATAGCAGCCTCAGTTTTCCCTGGAAAAACATAAATATTAGAATTTAGACATGTAGCATCTCTCACAGAATAGATATATCTATATAATTCTTAAACACTCCTCCAGTCTCCCTAACACCACCAGCTCCCAGAAATGTATTACTCTGCATGCTGAGAATCTTGATACATGCTGTGCATGCCTTAATCTCTCCCTCCCCTTCTGAAGTCATCCTGAGAGACTCTGTTGTCCTTAAGGACCATCCATCCAGTAACCAATAGAATTTTTCTTCATTTGACATCAACAGCCCATTGCCATGGCCATAAACTCAACATCCTTCCAATCTTCTATGACTACCATCCTACCTCACCCTGTTCTCATTTCAACTGGCTCTTTATTCCCCTCTACCTCATCATTCAACTCCTACATGGCAATAACTCAGGGTCCACCATTTTAGCTCTGCACACTCATCACTCCAGTTGTCTTCAAATGCCTGAGGCTCCAGCCCTTGTCTTGCTGATCCACAGCCCTGGATAAAACATCAACAAACTATTTCTTTTACTTCTGGTCCTATGTTTCTGGTTTAAATTGTGTGCATGCGTGTGTGTGTGTGTGTGTGTGTGTGTTGAGGCATCATATAATTACTGTCACATAAAGGTAGAGAGAAAACCTTTACCAGTCTAGAGACTTGAGTTCTGGTCCCAGTTTACTGAAACAGAAAGCAGCTGTATGACCTCAATCAGGTCACTCATTCTTTCTGGGTTCCAGTATCCCTAACTCTAAAGGAAGGTGTCCACTAGTCCACACTGTTCTTGGAATCTACATGACATTGAAATATAACCATGGAAGTACAGCTGCCTCACAGTAGTGACTAACCACTGCAATATGGTCTCTTGGTACCAGAAGAAAATAAGGCTGAGAACCAAACAGGTGGGGGAAGCTCGAGGACTCAAGAAAGAGGGAGGGTCAGGCCCTGGGAATAGTCTTGAGCTTTTCCAACCGGCGCTTAGCTTTAGAGAGTAGGGTAGTTGCAAAGGAAGGAAAAAAGAGGAGAAATAAGAGAGAAAAGGCAAAGGAATATTTTAAAGCAGATTAGAAATCTTCACAACTTTTCAGAAACTTGCTAGAGAGAATGGAAATCAATTCAGGCCCCATTGACTGTGCCTAAAAGCTGTTAGTCCTTGGAATAAGAGATTAGCCTGAGAAAAAAATAAATCTGATAAAACATTCCAAAATATTTTTAAATACTTTCAAGTGAACTTGGCACAATTTCTGTTTTCCAATTTGACATTATAGTCCATAGAGAAATATTAAAATATACTGACAAGATTTGTTTTGAGTTATTGTGCATCTCAAATTTTAACAATAAGAATTCACCTGGGCCAAAACCGGTTTGGCTCAGTGGATAGAGCATCGGCCTGCGGACTGAAAGGTCCCAGGTTCGATTCCGGTCAAAGGCATGTATCTTGATTGTGGGCAGATCCCCAGTAGGGGCATGCAGGAGGCGGCTGATCGATGTCTCTCTCTCTCTCTCTCACATTGATGTTTCTAACTCTCTATCCCTCTCCTTTCCTCTCTGTAAAAATCAACAAAATATATTTTTTAAAAAATAATTCACACGGGTTGAGAAACTCAATACAAGAACCTTGAATCCATGACTGTCAACTTTTAACCTATAAATCACAGCCCCAAGCACCCATAGTGTAGGAATAGTCTCTTTATATGGACAAGTCTATTTTAGCTCAGGCATTTAGGTCTCATAATATGTATGAGGTAAAGGGGACCACCTCTTACTTATTCCCTCAATAAAAGGCATTTCCTGGCTGTATTTATGGGCTTTAATAATTATTACTTGTAAGGTGCTTTGAGACCCACTAATAATAGGTTCGGTGGAAATGCAAATGAAAGCTCCTATAATTTAAACCAGGCATGCTTTTGCTTGCTCTGTGAGTTTATGGTACTACTATTAATCAATATTTGCATAGCACTTTAATACACTCAGGCTTTATAACTGTCTAATTGGTTATTATTTTCATTAACTTTTACATAGTGCCTACGAAATAAAATTCAATACCCTTGTCTATACTTTCCTTACATAGGAGTGAGACATTGTTGGGAATTCCCACAATGAGGATGAGTCTCACCTCACTGAAACATATAAACGATTAACAAAATGTGCCCTTTAGATCTAAATAACCACTGCTGTGTCCAGCAGAAGGGCAGCCTGCTAATTTCTGATGCTAATTTTTGCACTCTGGCAAGAATTTGGACTTAAATGAAAGGAGATGGATGTCGTTTTATGTGAGCTCTACAAAGCCGTGAAAGCTGCCTTCCTGCCACACCGCCAAGCCTCCCTCTAGGATGCCCGGTTTCCACTGAGGTGCTACCATGCCACCCCTCCTCCCGATGTCTGAGAAAAATGCCTCTGTGGTTTGAAAATTGCATCCGGTACCATCAATGCATCATCCACTAGGCAACATTTATTTAAAAAAAAAGGGGGGGGGCTCCCAGCTCCCTTAAGGGGGTAATTAACCTAATGACTGGTTCAAAATGTGAATAAAATAGCTAACAACATCACAAGTTATGGGGGAACGAGAACCTAAAGCAATCCCTGAAATGCATCTAGATTTTATATTAAGTCTAACTAAACCCCTAAATGAAGGAAAGTCCAATGTAGGAATCATAACACTTTGAGAAAAGCCTGGTGCTGGGGCAAAACGCAACTGTAGTCAGGACCGTGAACTCTGGAGCCAGCCAGACATGGGTTTGAGTCCCTTCTCCACTCCTTAGTAGCAGTGGCCTCTCAGGTGGCTTATCTTCTATAAAACGAAGACCAGAGGAGCAATCTCCTATTGTCATGGTAATTACATGAAATAATACAGTAAAGTGCTCATCACTGGCGTTGGCACATAGAAATAGTTCAATAACCCATAGTAATTGAACCGATGGCAATGGTGATAATGGTGCCCCCAAGCCGACAAGGGAACGTCCATAAGCTGAACTGAGAAGTCAAGGAGAAGCCAAAAGCAGGTTGTCTGGGTAGCCCGTTTCCTGGGGCCATCAAACATAACCTACATTGTCAGAGATGCTTCAGGAACACTTATCAGCACATCAGAGGTCCTCAGTAGATACCCAAATTGAAGCCAATGAATAAAACATTAACGAGTCAAAGCAAAAGCATGAGTTAGTAGCTGTGTTACATTGGGCCTCTCTCTCTGAGCCTCAATTTTCTCTGCCTATAAAATGGAAATAATAAGACACCCATTTTCACGGGATTTTATCTAGATTAAATGAGATGGTCTTCGGGTAAAAGAGTTTCTAGAATGGTGCTTGACCCTTTAGTTGCTCAATAAATTTTGACTATTATTAACATCATTTAATATCCCACCGTGAAAGCATTCAAATGAAGTCCATCAGCCCACAGGCACCACATACAATAAATTCCGCTGAAACCAGCTTGCTTTCAGTTTTCAAGATTCTTGGGTTTTGAACTGCCTTCATTTCCCACCCACTCCCCAATTTAATATCCTATTTCCTTTCTGAATTTGTTTGTAAAACACAGTGCCAGATCTTTCACTAAAAGGTAGTTACTCAGTAACATGGAGACTAGAACCAATGGAAGGACTACTTTCACATTTTGTTATACCAGCATTTTTAGTGAATATTTCTTCTGATCCTACCTAATTATCGCAGCCTGTGCTGGGCATTGTGTTGGTACAATTTACTTCACCAGGCTGCTCATTATACCCTTCAGGGTAATCACCACTAAAGCTTAAAAAAAAAAAAAAAAAAAGGGCATCTTCAACAGCTCTGTCCACAACCTCACAATCTTTTGCTTCAGTTCAACTTTGTAAAAGTAAGAAAAGTGTCTTCTGGCCCTTTCAAAACCATTTCAATTCACAGAGGTTCAAAAACTCAGCACTGTTACTTGATTCCTTCTCCCTCACACTCACATTGAACCATTGGATCTTGTCACTTCTATTTGCATTCACCTCCCACCTCATCTCCTCACACCTCAACCAAGTCTTTATTACCTTTTAACACTGTCAAAGTCTCTTCCTCTGCCCTATGTCAGCATCACAGCAGAGCCAAGAAAAATTTACCACCTTTCAGCTCTTGAAGAGAAACAAAGAAGTCAAAACCAGAGAGGGAGGTGGGAGTGCCATCGCTGTTACACAGATCCTGGAGGATTATGGGAATCAAGCCATCGCAGGGCCTATATGGCAGAGGCAGGTTCTGGGAAGTGGACAGGGCTGATAGAGCAGAACGGGAGAGGCTCAATCCAAGCTGGCCATCACGGTCCCGCTCCAGAGAAAGCTGGCAGGAGTTATCAAGGCCCAGAGGTTACAGTGGGGCACTCACTGTCCTCCAGAACCAGGTCTTGCCATGCATGCTGCCAGGGAACTCTTTTGAGAGCTGTGAGAGGCACAGCTCAAGCCATAGAGGCACAGTCCTCTGTGTCCTGGTCTGACACGTTTCATTTGACACACTGCTTCAAGACCCCGCCACTGCCCTTGTTTAAACCTTTGACAGTTCCCCACTGCTACCCCCCAGAGTGGTGACCGCTTAGCCTAGCACCAAAGGCCCTGTGATCTGGCCCCGACTACCTTTAGGTCCTATCTCTCCTACTGCAACTACACCTCCTGTCTCCTGTGCACGCCCATGCCTTCCTTCCTCCATCTCCCCCTAAGTGCCCTGCCAGCCAAATTCAGACCCTTCACGCCCAGATGGCAACCCCAACCCAAGAAGCCTTTTCGGTTCTCCCCAGCTGTGAACAGTCTCACCTTCTTTTGCATTCTCCCAAAACTGTGTACCACCTTTGCGACAGCTGTTCAAATAGAGCTTCTCTCCCCTCCAAAGGTATACTGTACTTATGTACTCGGCAAATATTTGTCGGATGAACAAAAGAATGGCTGCATAAATATTTAAGAGTAACGCAAAGTACAAAGCATCAGAATCGTGGAACCCACGTCAATAGCCCAAGAAAGAAGAAAGGCACATTTCTCAGCCTGAAAACTTATTTCAGATATACACTCTCGAAGCCCAATTCATTTGTTTTTGAGAAAAAAAAAATCAGACTCTTACTGATTAATTCCTTTTAAGTTTTTAAATGAATTTTGTCCAGGAAATTATATGTGGGAAGTATTTACAACAAAAGCCTTCCTTTTCTTGTTTGTTTTTCGTTGCTAGTCTGTAAACATGGGACTTAAAAAGGGTTTAGGTAAAGCTTACATTAAATCTGAAGGACCTGAAAGATTTGTATTTTTTCTCATTCTCGAAGGTTCTTTGCTAAACTTCCAGTTCTGTCGTAGTTCAACTCACATCTAGTCTTTAGCATGACTAGTAGTTTTCTTCCTTGAAAGATACTGTTTATAATAGATTATTCCAAATTTCCCCTATTCTTCCCAGTGTCAATGCAATTATATGACATATTGTAAAATCTTCTCTGAAATACACAGATTCTTTCCTGTCTCACTTTCAGAAAAGCAGCTCAGAAGTACAGAAAGATATAGAAAAATCCAAACACTATTTTCACTACATTTTCTTCTAATGTTTTTTACATTTTTATATAGTTGAGATTATTATATTTCGTATCCAGTTTTATTTACATAATATTGCAAGCATGCATACAAGTCCTTTGATTGATCTCTTATCTACCTCACCTAACTTTAATCTTCCTGCTGTAATTTCACAGTCTGTTTGATGCTTTACTACCTCTGTATCTATCCTTTTGTTCATCAGTTTATAATGTTCTTTATTATCCACAAATGAGTGAGATCATATGATGCTTCTCCTTCATTGACTGGCTTATTTCACTAAGCATAAGGCTCTCCAGTTCCAACCAGGTTGCTGCAAATGGTAAGAATTCCTTCTTTTTAATGGCAGCATAGAATTCCATTGTGTAGATGTACCACAGTTTTCTGATCCACTCATCTGCTGACGGGCACCTAGGCTGTTTCCAAATTGTAGCTATTGTAAATTGTGCTGCTATGAACATAGGGGTGCACCTTCCTGATTGGTGTTTGTGATTTCTTAGGATAAATTCCTAAGAGTGGGATTACAGGGTCAAATGGGAGATCCATTTTTAGTTTTTTGAGGAAACTCCATACTGTTCTCCACAGTGGCTGCACCAGTCTGCATTCCCACCAACAGTGCACAAGGGTTCCTTTTTGAAAAAAATATTTAAAAAAAAAAAAAGATTTATTTTAACAAAGTGGCTACTTCCTGGGAATGAAGACGAATCCATGTCGGAGAGAGTCAACTAAGCCTTTGTAAGAGTTTCTTAAAATTTGTTGAAGTTTCAGGGAAAGATTAATTTGAAGGAACAAGAGATAAGTACCTCTAAGATATTTTTAATATTTATAAAATAGAACATACTATCATTATTGTTTATTTTCTCTAGAGTTTCTCAGATCATAAAAGTTTAAAAATCCTGATGAATTACAACATCAACTTTAGCCTCTAGTTTCTAAGCACCATCACTTTTCACCTTAGGGTGAGGAAACCAGAACTCCCAATTCACAACACAAAAGTGCAAAAATCTAATTACACAGAACAATGCCTAAGGACTCTCTTTCTTCTAGTCAATGCCTTAGAGCATGGGGATAAATTGAATTCTTCCTAATTGAACATACCTGAACTATTTTTAAGCACATTTATTATTGGGGCTTGAGTGACTGGTTTCTGAACAGACTCTACTAGGCAAAGTAAAAAAATTTTCCCTGAGGAGCCTTGATGCCAGCGAGTCCCTCCATTCTACCTGACAGAAACTCCACTTTGAGCTAAAAATAAGAGACGGGTAAACCAACTTACATCCTCTGTGATTTACTTCAGCTATTAATCCACAGAAGAGACACACACGCACAGTTATGATCCCAAAGCTTATATTAAATGTACAAAGTCATTCCAGGACCCTCTCTCCACATGCAGAAAGCATCTGGATAGAAAGCAGACGCGTTCAGGAACAAACAATAGAACTGTTTCCTGGTTTCCAAAACTCACACTCACAGAGATCCCAAAACTCTGAGTTAGGCTTGCCATGTACTTGACCTTGGACTGTTAGAGACCTCAATTTTCCCCAAACCCTGTTCTAAAAGCGGGCCAGCACCTTTAATTTGGCCACAAAGCTTAACCCGTTAAGGGCATTCAGTGAACCCACATGCACTTAACAGATGCTACAACAGCTCCAGTGGGTGAGGCAGAAGTTAAAACATTTTTTCTGCAAGTGATCACAGCCCCTGAAATAAATGAAGGTTCCCATCCCTCACTACGTATTTAGAAGAGCAATAGCTTCACGGTCAATATAAGAAAGAGAATCGGGAGGGTCATTTAAAAAGGAACACAGTCTACTACTTTATAAGTTACAGTTCCCTTTACCCTATTCTATGAAAAATAAAAATGTCACAGTGGTCAGCTATTCCAGAGAACAGCTTTCTAGAACCAACAGACCTTCATTCTGGGCTCTTTTTTTAGTATAGTGGGGAAAATAGATATGCCCTTTCTTTTATGCACACATCTTTCTTTAGCCATAATTAGGTGGAAGCTAACTTTAATTTTTCTTCCATTTCATTTAGAAAAAGTGCTTGGAAATTTTCAAGATTATTTTGCCATTACCTCACAGCATGTGTCCAATTTTCTTATGACACAACTGATGAGAATAAGCCATGTTTATTTTGTCACTTCTCTAAGCTGTCTAATGCTCCCCAAGGAAGCTGAAGATTGGCTATCTTTTTCTTTACAGAGATGAGAAGGGTGTGAAAAAGAAAACTAAATCCATCTGACACATCCGAAAGCATCACAAGAACTCTGAAGTCAGAAGGAAATAATATCTTTGCCCATTAGACAACCTTTCGTGGGTTTTGAAGAAAACAGATAACTAAAATTCAGAAACTGAAATCATGAGATTCCCTTTGCTCTTCTTGAGTCTAATTATAATTATTAAATTCTTTCTGCACATGTTTTATCAGAGGCTCTCATTCCAAAATCCTGAAAATATTCTTTGCTTTGAGATTGCAACCATGCAAATGGATACAACAGGCACATTAAAGGGAATCCGGCCAGACTGAAAATAAACCAGGAAAGAAGCCTAGGAATTTTACTAAGCCATTCTCCTTCCAAACCAAAAGGTTCTGGTGTCTCCTCCAGGCTTATTAACTATATCCTTTCTTTCTCTTCATCCCACTTTCTACAGAAGTATGTTTGTCTGAAATAGTTTCTATTATAGTTGCTAATTCTCTCTCACAAATATATACCATTGCCCTGGCCTGTGTATTGCAGTTGGTTGAGTGTCATTCCCATGCATTCAAAGGTCCCTGGTTCAATTCTTGGTCAGAGGGCACATGCCCAGGTTGCAGGTTTAATCCCCAATTGGGGTGCATACAGCAGGCAACTGATCAATGTTTTTCTCTTCCCTTCTTCTTCTTCTTCTTCTTCTTCTTCTTCTTCTTCTTCTTCTTCTTCTTCTTCTTCTTCTGCTTCTGCTTCTGCTTCTTCTTCTTCTTCTGCTTCTTCTTCTGCTTCTTCTTCTTCTGCTTCTTCTGCTTCTTCTTCTTTCTCTCTCTCTCTCTCTCTCTCTCTCTCTCTCTCTCTCTCTCTCTCTCTCTCTCTCCCTCCCTCCCTCCTTCCCCTCCTCCTCCTTCTCCTCTGCCTCCTCCTCTAAATCAGTAAAAACATATTTAAATTACACACACACACACACACACACACACACACACACACACACCATTGATGTAAAAAAAAGTAAAAAGCATTTCTAGATAACTGTGTTTGGGGCCCAGATATGCTAGTGTTGTGTTAGTCTGGAGGTACAGATAACAGTAAGACAAAGTAAAGTTGGCTAGGAAAATGAACTGTGGCATTGCTAGACTTGGTGGTGGAGGCTTGGTGATGGGAGGTAGGGAAATCCAAGAAAAAGTTCATAAAGCTACTCAACATTTCTGCAGGCCAGCTGGCTTTTTGAAACGATTTACAAGGCAGATAAGGTTCTCATTAGTGAGAATTATCTTAACAGGCTCTAACTTATCCTCACAAGAATGTAAGAACTGCCCAAATGATTCTGACTCCTGTCCACTTGATTTGGTCAGGCACTGTGTCCTCTGAATACAGTTTTCTTGATAACAACTCCAACATCTCCAATAAGAACAGCTGACCTAGCACAGTCCAAAATACAGCTCATCACATAGTCAAAGTTTGCATTTTTGACTATCTAAAGATTGCCAGTCAGTGGATCAGTTAATCACTAAACTTAAAAACTCTTAAGTAAAGTACATTAGGGAAAAAAGTATCCAAAAGGTGTGTGATGCATTAACAACTTAGATAGTCCCAAGTTCTTTAAAATTACCTCCTTCTCATCCTATGGAAATTGCTCTTCTATAAAAATCAATTCACAATACACTTAATAAGGGCGCTGGAACCTCACATGGTTAACTCTGTTTGGACTTCAAACCTTGAGAGTCAATTACTCTAAACTAGTCATTACATGCACCAAGGAAGAAGAACTGTAAATAACTGGGAATACCTCCCACAATACCCCTAAGAAAGCCGCTTCAGTTCATCTGGATGGTAAGCACAGACACACCAGGGTCAATCATATTCCAGCTTCCATAGAGTGATGAAAACACCAAAGATTACAGACTTCCAGAGCTAGATTGTAATGCTTATTTCCATCTCCCTCCTCCTATTTTCAGATCAAGAAATTAAATGGCCACTGGTTACAAAACTAGTGAGTAATAGAACATTTATGAAAAAACAACAACAGTGTCAATGTTTTTAACAGTTTCTCTCTACTAATAATACATGGACTTTTATGGAGGAATCTAAGTACTTCTTTTATGATATACATTTACAATCAATCGAAATACATTATTGAGTTCCAACACAATTATCAAGTTCTTTAATGAATATTAAGCTATTGGATCAACAAGTTAAAAGCAATGCTAATGTCTATTACTTCAAAGGAATAAGTTTTCAATTTATCAGTAGAACCAGCATGCCAAAGTGTTTCAGAATCCACCCTGCATAAACAAGGACTCTGTATTCAAAACAATCCATTAAGTGATTTAGGAGGGACAGTAAAAGCATTTGGCTCAGGTTCATCCCAATTGGCAGCAGCTGCCAGCAAGAAGGCAGAGACCCAGCAAAGCCCTGGGCACATGGGATAGGAGCCGACCTTCTGAGTACCCCTTAATCTCATTCATGTGTCCCAATTACTAGTAAGTGGCATCCCTGTCTCAAGTAAAGCCAAAGTCTTTGCTGGCTAATATAAGGCTCCCTGAGAAAGGCACTAAGTAGATTTGCTTATCTGCTGATTAAGAATCTGTTTTTGCATCAAATTAAGGTTAAAAGGTTCTGCTATGGACCAGCTCAGCCACCCACATGATATTTGAAATATCTTTAACAAAGTTCTCTGGTTCCTTCTCTGTATTTTACTTTATATGAGCCAAGAGATGAGATATGTTGAATTATAGACTATTAATAACAAGGATTATATATATACATATATATATATATATTTGTGTTTTCTTTCATTATGAACTATTTCAAACATACAGAACAATAAGGGGAATAATATACATTGCCACCATCCAGCTAAATAAAATCTTAGCATTATGCCATATTTGCCTTAAAAAATGTTTTAAACAAAATACTGCAGTTACATTTGTATCCCCCTGCCCCTGCACCACATCACTAATAGGCGTCATTATGCTCAAAGTCATGTTTATTCCTGTAAGTCATTTTTGACCCCCACCATATACTCATGCATACATATGTATTTATAGGATTGTTATGCATATTTTCAAATTTGACCCTTCCTGTCATTCTGTAGCTACCCTTTTTTTAACCCATATTATTACAGATAGATAGATAGCATATATCTCATATATGGAATATTAATTCTAGATTATTCATTTAAACTATCTATATTTCTAACATACACTGCAATTTATGTATCCCTTTGATGATGGATCTCACAAGTAGTTCTTCTCTTTTTGCTATCAGAGTCAATGCTGATGTGAGTGTATATGGTACATAAGTGGGATAGTTTTTCTAGAGTGTGTGTCTAGAATGCTGGACAAAGAATGGGCATCTTCTCCTGCACTTAATATTGCCAAATTTCTCTCCTAAGTAGCTGTGAAATTCTCATGACACCAGCAGAGTATGAGAGTTTTCTCTTCCCACAGCCTTAGAAACTCTAGGCATTATCCTACTTACATATTTGTGTCTATTTGATGAGTAAAAAAAAAAATGATGCCTTCATTTTAGCATTTAACAGATTGCTAGTGAGCTGAGCATCTTTCCAGATATTTATTGGCCACTCACATTTCTTATTCTGTGAATTCACAGCCTCTCCCCATGTGTCTTCTTAACAGTGTATAGGCATTCTTTTATCAATTTTAGTATGAATCTTTCTCAGATATAAACATTGCAGTTGTCTTTTCCCAACTTGTGGCTTGTCTTTTGCCTTTGATTACAGTATTGAACGAGTTTTAAAAGTTGAGAGAAATAAAACTTATCAATCCTATTCTCCCTGGCTTGTGTTTTTAGAGTCTGGCTTAGGAATTCCTTCCTTACTATTTTCTTCATAAGGATGGTCTTCTTTATTTTCTTTGAAAAGTTGCTTTAGCATTAAGGCTTTTTTTTTACATTAAGCCTGGAATTAACTTTTGTATAGAATAAGATTTAGGAATAAATACTTTTCCACACAGATAACTAATTACTCTAGAACTATTATTGAAGAGTCCACATTTCTCCCAAAGTGTACAACCACTTCTGATAGACAACAAGTTTCCATATTTGAATGGGTTGTTTTAGAGCTCTCCAGTCTGTTTCATTGGTCTGTTGTCTATCCCTGTAGCATTAGTACCAGGCTGTCTTCATTATTACAGTGAGATAATAATTTGGGGTATCTGGAGAGTAAAGTCTTCCTACTTGATTCTTTAAATTTTCTTACATATTCTTCAGCCAAAGCTCTTCCACTTCACTTGAGGGTAAATTACATCAAGTGCCATAGAAAACCAATGTTGAGATTGTGATTGGAATAAAAACGAATCTGTGACTGTTATGAGGCAAATTGATAGCTCTATATGTAACCTTCCCATCTAAAGCTCCTGCTGGCCCATAGAGCACGTGTGTGCAAACTAGAAGGGACCCCTCCCCGGGTAGATGCAGTTACAGGAAGGGAGACTGCAGCACAGACTAGATTCTAGCCTCTTCTTTGTTAAGAAACCAACCAACAGTTATAACATTGTCTCTGCAGGAAAAGGTATTCCAAAATCCCAACCACTGACATCACTAAAACATCTAGAGTACATGAAGGACTGCCTAGATAGAAGAAGTTACTGGTATACTAAGTTACAAAAGGGAAACTTAAAAAATAGATTCTCTCTTGGATTAGGAACTTCCTATTGTTGACTGAATGTGGATCAGAGGTGGACTGGTCCCGTGGATGACACCTGACTTGTTAGTGGCTTAGTGGCTGTCATCTGTCTGCATTGTCCCAACTATGGCACCATTTGAGGTTTATATCAAGCACTCTCAGAAGCCCCATTTGGTTTCAAAACTAACACTCCAAAGTGGGGGGGAACCTGTGGCTTCAGATACATTTGAAGAAGGCTGGGTCAGTGTCAGCACAGAGCATTTCTCAAGCCTTTCCCTGGAAGATCTATCCTCTGCGGAACCAAGCTGGACTGATAGTGGCAAAAGGTTCCATTTCAGGGAGGGGTAAGGTGGCCTCACCACTTATTAATTCTCTGATCTTAGGCAGGTTACTTCATCTCTAGGTCAGCATTGTTTAGTAGAAATTTCTGTCATGACAAAGACACTCCACACCTGTTCTGTGTAGTATGGCTACTGAAATGTGGTTGGAGTGATTGAGAAAATAAATTCACATTTCAGCCAGTTTTGCTTAACTTGAACAGCCGCAGGTGACTGTGGCCACCACGCTAAGTATTACTGCTCTAGAAAACTTTCACGTCTTCATCTTAAAAATGGAGATAAACTCAGTGTTTTCCTTCATTTTACTGGTTGAGATTCCTCTAAGCTGCCTGATTTTATATATATATATATATATATATATATATATATATTTCCATTCCCCACATCAGACCCACTGAGTCAAAATGTTAAAATGTACCAAGAGAGGCTAGAAATCGTGTATTTTCATGTTGTTCCAGTTGATATTTAAGGTAGCATTGTACTGAAGAATAGATTCTGATATTTGCAAGGATTAGCAAGATGCCTAGCACAGTACACACCCCAGAGAAAGAAGGTATGCGCTCTGTGGAGGCCAGTTGAAAGAAGGTATGCGCTCTGTGGAGGCCAGTTGGTTGTGCTAACATATGTGCTCCCAACTATCTAAAGTACTGAAGGGGATCTGAAAATGGAACCCCCAAATATGCCATTTTCACATAAGGATTATTTTGAGCTGAAGGCAAGTAAGAAGCAGCAAATGCAGAACGAGCTCTTTGCCCTCCCTCCACTGCCTACAAGCAGGATATACATTTCCTTCTTCCAGAAGGAAGAAAACCACCACCACCACTGGAGACAGAAAGTTGGCACCCAGATGGGTCTGCACAGGTAAATCTCACTAAAATAACCTTAATTTCCATTAGTTCCCTTTCATTTATTGCCCCTAGAAGGCCAAATCCCTTTTCCTTTGTCTTATCATTTGTCCACAAATGTATATCACCCTTTGTTTAGATGGTATATAAGCCCCACATTCTAACCACTCCTTTGAGATGCTCATCACTCTCATTCATATGTGTGTTGTATGCATAAGTAAAGGTGTATTTTCTCCTACTATTTTACCTTTTATTGGTTTAAATCACAGGCCCCAGTCACTGAATTTAAGAGGGTAGAGGAGAGCTTCATTTTACTCCCCTACAATACCCAATTCAAAGATCTCTGATGTATGGTTAGCCAATCTAGTTTTAAAACCTCTGTGTGTTGCTCAGCCTTCGTGGCTCAGTGGTTGAGAGATGACCTGTCAGGGCACATGCCCGGTTGTAGGCTTCATCCTCAGGACGAGGCAGCCAATGGATGATCCTTTCTCATCATTGATGTTTCTGTCTCTCTCTTCCTCTCCCTTCCTTCAGCAATCCATAAAAATATATTAAATAAATAAATAAATGAAGTGTTGACAAATAAATAAATAAAAATAAAACTTCTGGGTGTTAGAAAGCTGAGGACACTTTCCCAGTTTTCCTTTGTTCTGTTGTAATGAGAAGAAATAGAATAACATAAGGTATGACTGATGATGGGTAGCTTGATGGCTGGATGATCTCAAGTCTATTGAGAAGTGAGGCACACTTTAAAGAGGAAGTGGTTTTGCATCAGGAAAGGGGAGTCTATTGGATGGGGTATAATATACACTGAGTGGCCAGATTATTATGATCTCTATTTGTATAATAATCTGGCCACACAATAATTGATTATATAAAAAAACAAATATATATAATAAAAGGCTAATATGCAAATTGTCCCCTCAACCAGGAGTTCTACCTGCAGGTTGGCTGGCCAACGCCCATGTCCCCTCCCCCTGACTAGGCTGGCTGGACCCCACCAGTGCATGAATTTATGCAGCAGGCCTCTAATATATATATAGCTTTTTATGTGTTCAGAGATCATAATAATCTGATCACTCAGTGTATTGGAAATCTGGCAAAGGAATTTGGAAATCTGGGAGGGAATAGGAAATTAGTAAACTTGTAACTATACCATCAAGGTAATTTGAAAAACAGAAATAAAAGAGAGAAAGAGAGGGGGAGGTCGAAAAAAAGAAATTTGCATAGTGAAGGTTTTCTCAATGGTAAAGTTGTAAACTTTATGACTGAGAGAAAAGAAAGATCTCAATAGGATTAAAATGGCTTTTTTTTTTTTTTACAAATGGCCTGCATGCTAATCCATTCCCAAATTTGCTGCTGTTTCAAGGAACACATTATATAATCGCCACAGGAAAGTCTAAAATTTCAGTAGAGTTGCAGAAATCCATGGACATTTTGTGAATGTGGAAGCCATCTGCTTATGTACTTTCCTTAAGAGAATATAATGAGATTCTTTCAGAGTACTTGAAGCTCTCCATAAAAGACACAAACAAAAGAAAGGTTGTTACTTGCAGAAGCAGAAACATCATGAGCTTAAAAAAAAATGTGTCTATTATGGCTTCTGTGGGCTCTTCTCAGCAAGAAAACTGATCTGAAATAGTACAGATACCATTGGCTCTGCTTTGTAGTAGAAATACCAAAATTGGGGGATAAAAAGATGTTCACCCTGGGAAGACGAAAGCTGTAACAAGGTAATAAGTTATATAGCAGTAAAGCTAAAAAAAATGCTTGGATAGTCATTTGAATTCACATTGTAAACTTCACTTTATTTCATTATAACATGTATATTATAATGTTTGGCTAACTGCAAAACTTGACTTTTATTTTACTACTACAGCAAATGGAAGATAGCTATGTGCAGAAATGTGAAAATAATTCATTAATCCTTCTTTACCCCTTCTGAATAACTGATTATGTAAAAAAAAAAACACACACAAATAAATTATATATAACTTGGTCAAGGGTTTAAAATGAAAAAAATTTTAAAAGAAGCAAAAGTATTTAATCCCTAAGATAAGATTAAAAATTGTTTGTTCCATTTAATATAACAAAATATAAATGTATTTATAATAATAGAAAATATTTTATTAAATGAATGAAACTAGGTATGTATAAAAACATCACTCTTGTTTACAACAGTCTTTCCTTCTTCTTTCTCATTCATAGTCATAGTCTCCCTCTCCCTCCATTTAAACTTGCAAGTACCTCTATCATTCTTTAGAAAACTCTATTTCAAAACTGTTGTTTCTTACATACTGTGAGTTTATTTTCCCTTCATTAGACAACCAGAAAGACTTCAAACAAATACTAATGTTGTCCTAAAGCAATGTGTTAACTATGTAGTAATTTGGTATGAGACAAATTGGGGGGAAAAATAAATAATCTTAAGCATTTAGATATCTGTTACAAGCGGGGCTCTTCTGACCCGTGATGAAGCAGGGGGACCAGCTCCCAGCAGCCTGGCACTCCCGGAGAGGAGCTCACAGAAGAAGCTTTTTACCCCTTTTCTCCAAACCTGATCTAAAGTTTACGGTTTCGCTGGGAGCAAATAATCAAAACTGCATATTTGCAAAGAAAGCTGGGAGGTGAACGTTTAGATTAAGACCATGCTTATGGGGCACAAACATACCTGGTTGATTTAATCCAATTTTGCAAGAAGGGAGAAAGAATCGAGTTGAAACAGTCTGAATATTAGAAATTTACTACTTTTAGAAAAACAAAACAGACCCCAATTTACGCTGAAAATAATAAAAAAAAAGAGATTCTGAAGAAGAAAAGAAGTGAACTACCTTGTCATCTGTTTTGCTGTTTTCCAGGAAGGATCTGTGTGGTGCTTTATACTTGTCTATATTTGGGTCATGGCAACAGGTGAGGAATAAAACGCAGCTGCATAGTGACTCCCTGGAGTGTTCTGTCAACATCCCCAGGTAGTGAGCGTAAAATACATCTGAATACACAATGCCTCCTATGAGTCAGTCACAGGCTCTTCAATAATCTCCAAATAAACAAATTAGTAAGACAAATACTAAACAATAACCAAAAACATTTTAACCACACATACTCAAAAAAAGATCTCCAGATTGAAGGAGCTTCCTTTAGGAGGGAAAGAAAGGAAAAATTTTGTCTCATTCATTTATACCAGGCTAGAAAGAAAAATGTGTGTGTGTGTGTGTATCTTAGTTGTTATGGTTTTAAATAAATAAGACCTGCCAACCAAAGCCAGAGGAATGAATGACAGGAAGTGAGGCACACTTTAAAGAGGAAGTGGTTTTGCATCAGGAAAGGCGAGTAGATGGAGAAGTAGGAAACCACAAGATGTGTAAAAATGGAAAATCAAGGGCCCTCCTCTTAAGATGCTCAGAGCCCACGAGTAAATTATCACAAAAATGCATAATCCAACCAAATAGTCTTTTATGGCTATTTAAAGATATAGGAAGATAATTAAGATAGACCAAGAGACAGAAGGTGTATTATATATACAATTTGCCATCAAAGTGTATGTGAAACATTGAATCATTAAAAACCTAAAGAAAACATCTAAAATGTAAAATAAGAACACCTGTTTTTAAATTATATACTATACTTCTGGGATTATTTATAATTTGGTAGTTTGACCTTAGATTTCTTTTCTTTCTTTTACTTTTCTATTTTTTATTTTTTTGCTACTCCTCACCTGAGGAATTTTTCTATTGATTTTTAGAGAGAGCAGGAGGGAGGGGAAGAGACAGAGAGGAACATTGATGTGAGAGAGACACACTGATTGATTGCCTCCCATAGGCGCCTGACCAGGGCGGAGATGGAGCCTGCAACTGAAGTACATGCCCTTGATTGGAATCAAACCCAGACCTTTCAGTCCAAGGGCAGACGCTCTATCCACTGAGCAAACCAATTAGGGCTGACCTTACATATCTCGATTGTTATAAAATTTAGTAGTTTATATGACACTTTAAAGTTTTAATATAAAAGTTGAAGCAAACAAAAAAATTTCTTTCATAAAAAATACATTTTCAGATATAATTATGTATAATGAAGTATAAGAAAGTGATAAGATCAGGGAAGTAAAGTATGGCATATTTTTAAGCGAATGCTACCATTAAAATACATTTGTGACGAGAAACTAACATAAAAATAGAAGGGAAAAAATTCATCCATGGGCCTGGACAACAACCAAAAAGTGAACGTAGAGACCGATCACAAAGAAGTAAAAGAAACAAAACCAGCCCTGGCTGGTGTAGCTCAGTTGACTGGGGATTGTCCTATGCACCAAAGTTTGCTGGTTTGATTCCCAGTGAGGGCACATGCCCAGGTTGCTGGCCGACTCAGTTCTCATTGGAGATGCATGAGAAGGCAACCGATTTCTCTCTTTCTCCCTTCCTCCCTCCCTCCCTCCCTCTCTCCCTCTCTTCCTCCCTCCTTCTCCCTCCCTTTCTCTTTTTCCTCTTCCTCTCCCTTTCTCTCTCTGTAAAAATCCATAAAAACATATATTTAAAAAAAAAAAAACAACCATCTGGGCAGAGGACAAAAACTGGAAGGAGCAAACCAAAACACTCTCAGTGGTTATCACTGAGTAATAGGCCCAAGAATGAATTGTTTTTCTTCTATTTTTTTTATGAGGGCTATGTTCTGTAGACACATTTTATTTTAAAGTAGGTTTAAAAATGTTATCCAGAGAAACAGTACAGAAGAAGTAATAACCTGCTGAGTGAGTTCAAATAGAAACATCACACAATATTAAATTACTATTTTAAAAGCAAGGTAAATAAGTGTCCCATTAACTGAAAAAGCACGGCAAAAATCAATCCAATCACTTTAAGAGCAGAAATAATCAATAGTAATCTCTCAAACAGCATCAATTCTGCCATCATTTTCAAGAATATTTACCCAGTTAGAATGAGCAATTGATTTAGCTAAACTTATGATTTTGTGCTCTAGTTATATTTAGCATGTGGTCCCAATTTTAAAGAACCAGTAATTATATAATAACAGCGACTTTGGCTTTACTGTCTCTTTTCTCATTTTTGCTTCTATGTTACAATTTTGACACGTGACTCTTTCACAATATATTAAATGTTTTTTTTATATGCACAAAATTATAATAAGTGAATTGTTAGGGGCAGGATGAAAACAAACAATTCTCCCCCACGAGACCCTCACTGATTCCCTTGTTCTTTCCTTCTACTTTTACAAAGCACACCCACCTCTACCCCATCACGATTATCCAATGCTACTTCCACTCAGAAGAATGGGTATAGCCACTGGAGAAAGAACGCAAACACACTGGGAAGTTTAATAAACAGGTAAAATACAATGACCCTACATCATTTTTCTTAATAGTTACCCTATATTTGGCCTCTGATTAAAATAATAATTTCTGTTCCCATTTATAACCTTGATGTCATAGTTTGTTCATAGACGTCACTTCCTTGGGAGCCCAGCCTGTCTCTTTCTAAGCCTCCCAATATTTTGTGTCACTTGTTATTGAGGTGTGATTTACATATAATAAAATTTGCCAATTTTAAGAGAATAATTCAATGTGTTTTGACAAATATTTATAATTTTACAACCACCACATTATCATGATATAAAACAGCTGCGTCACTCCCCAAAACCCAGTTTTAAAAAAATAATTCAAGTACCCTAAAATCATAATATTTAAAATGCTTCCAAATAGTGTTGTCTTTTGACATAGTGAGATTTAGTAAGTTTGATTTCCAAACGTTTGAAAGGAAGGTCTATGCCACTTATTTTTTGTAAACAGCAATTTCTTAGAAGATTTTTTCCCCTCCAAACAGGAAGAAATATATGGCATGATTTAGTTTTTAAGAAATAAAACTCACTGGTATAGGAATTCCCCTCTGAAAGTATGTCTTCTGTCCGCCCCTCTTCAAAATAAATGTACACTTAAAGAGTTCTTTTTTTCTTAATATAACAATCAAACAAATGCTGGCTAATTGTATCAGCTTCGTCAATAATGTTATCCAGTGTACCTGATAGGTTAGATCATCATGAGAAGCTAATAGGAAGATTTGTCCAACTTTTACTCAACAATGTGCTTGGTACTTGAAACATGGTCACATTTCACCATGTCACCGGACATAAGACAGCACCCAGCAGATTAGAGCAAAAGCCACCCTCCAGAGGTAATAATAGGAGGAAGAACAAAAACAGGAATCAGGAACCCTTTCACCCCGAGGGAACGCACAAAGGATCAGCACGTCCAGCTCCATGCTCCCCTTCAGGCTCCAGGGACCTGGGCTGCCCCAAACCAAAGCCACTACTGTCTCCTTTCCGCGTCTCTCACAGACTTTTCAGGGATATCCAGTTTGCTGGCTGTTGCTTTATCTTCTTTTTTACAACTTCCTACTCAGGGCTTCTTTTACCGGTAAGTGATTGGAGAAAAACAGGATAAGGTAAAACGCGAATCTATCCATCTTTTAAATAATCAGCAATGAAATAAAAGTCTTCAGAGATTAAATCTAGGTAGACTCCTGAAAGAAAAGTTTGAAGTCTGCTCAATTCAGAGTGAAGGCTGCCAAAACAGCGGTATCTCTCCATCATTAGCCTGGGAGATAAAGAGATGACAGTGTGCTTTCTTTTGGCAGGTTTCCCATATCTGAATTGGTGGGGGCACACTCCCGCAGGACAGGAATGCCTGAAATGAGCATGCTCAATGTGAAAAAAAAAAATTAAACTGGCTCAAGGATAATTTATATGATTTCAACTTTTGCTTCCTGTGTACACATGAAAAAATATGCTTTCCTAAATGAGGACATCAAGAAGCAAACCAGATAAGAAATGCACAAAATCACCCATTAAACTAAGTTCTAAGACTAAACCTAAATGAATGGTGCACGCATGTGATAGATGGAAAGGGGCGAGAGCAAGTATGTTTCTGATGCTTCCATGCATAAACATACAACTATCAACTTGGGAAACAGAGTTGAGGAGTTTGGGTGCTTAGTGTTTCAGCTTCCCTCCTGGCAGACCCCTTTGGTAAAATGACTGTGGTCACCAAAATGTACATTATGGTTTTAGGACACATGTCAGTGCACATTGAGAAACCACAAAGGGATGTGGCTCAACCAATTTAGTCTTTAGTGATAGAGGTGATACTTCAGCAAGAGGTGGACTGCTCTCTGGGCATGTTTTTTTTTTTAATATATATTTCTTTATTGATTTCAGCAAAGAAGGGAGAAGGAGAGAGAGAGAGAGAGAGAGAGAGAGAGAGAGAGAGAGAGAGAGAGACATCAATGATAAGAGAGAATCATTGATTGGCTGCCTCCTGCACGCCCCCCACTGGGGATCGATCCCGCAACCCAGGCATGTGCCCTTGACTGGAATCGAACCTGGGACCCTTCAGTACGCAGGCTGATGCTCTATCCACTGAGCCAAGTCGGCTAGGGCTCTGGGCATGTTTTGAAGTAAGTGCATGTCACTGCTCCTAAAATGCATGGTTTCTTCACATTTTAACATCTCTAAATTGGGCGTGTGTCTTAAAATCAATGGGGTCTTCCACAAAGTTGCTATCATGATGTGGTTGCACATGCACACACTTGGGTCATAGCTGTTCTGACTGGTGTTACATTAATCGAGCTTTGTTTATAGATAGTATTGAATTTCATAGCCATTTTTTAATACGTCTTTAAAAGATGATACTGGTTCAGTATAAAAACAAAAATTATTGCGTAAATAAAAAGGCATGAAAATGGAGTTTCAGGATAACGTTGATATCAGTGGAATAAATATTTATCTTTGGGGAAAAAATGACGACAATTCCTTATTTGATCGCAAAGCAACAATCAATTATTTAATGGGATCTAAACAAGAAATAGAAAATGTTGAGTTGCATTTTATTGCAAAGGGCTGTCTACTTTGTGCCAAGCAATGCAACTGAAAGCAGGAAAAGTGCTAAATATCTCAGAAGAGATTCGAGAAGTGCCAAAAACAATGATATGCCAGTATGGCCAATTCGTGTGTAGTGCAGGATGATCATTAAACACAATTGGCAGCACTTTTTTTTTCTTAATGACACATAAAATAGTGGTGCACTTACCATTGAGATCATACAGAAGTCAGTGAAATACCACAGTCAAGTTTCTCTTCAGTACACTCCTCCATGGTTCTCCCCTCCTGCAGTTAGCTCAGTACACTCCCCAGCTCTTTCTGCAAGTTAGTCTTGCCTATCTCAGAGATACTAATATTTGAAACCTGTATGAGCTAATGGACAAGGTTGGTTCAAGCTGTAAACTATTTTTGCATTACTCCATGAAGCAATTTAGAATATTTTAAAAATCCACTTGAATTTTATGATTTTTTTTTTAAGTTTAAAAGCTACTACTGTTTAGCATAGAAGGAAGACAAGGTCTGGGCATACAAAGAAAAATGTATCTGCCTTTCTTTCCCCTCTTTTTTTAAAAATATATTTTATTGATTTTTTACAGAGAGGAAGGGAGAGGGATAGAGAGTCAGAAACATCGATGAGAGAGAGACATCGATCAGCCACCTCGCTCCCCACTGGGGATATGCCCACAACCAAGATACATGCCCCTGACCAGAATCGAACCTGGGACCTTTCAGTCCGCAGGCCGACACTCTATCCACTGAGCCAAACCGGTTTTGGCTATTTCCGCTTTTAGTAACAGTCTTTTTATATCTGTTTTCTTTAGGATATAGAAAAATTATTCCTTTATCCCTATCAAGAACCCTACCAACAAAAAGTGGGTGACAATTATAATGGTAAACTCTCAATAATGGGAAAGCATGACAAACAAACAAACAAACAAACAAACAAAAAAACACCTCACCCCCCAAACTTGGCTGGAAACAGAAATTAAAGACTGAATTAAGTACAACCCCCCTAAGTGTAACACTGGAAATGCTTTCAATATCGACATCATATTCCCAGCATACATTTCCTTTCACTTTCCCACTTTCCTACATTCCCGTCAAATAGACTTTGTCCTGTGTCCTGCCAGCATGACCTGCACCTTCCCACGTCCATGCTGTGCTCTCTGCTTTGAATTCCCTTTCTCCAAGCCAGTTCAACCCACCAGAATCTTATCCATTCTTCCGAGCCCATTCATTTAATATACATTAAGCACAGTCTATGTGTAGATTAATAAGGATTTTTAAAAAGTAATTTGGAAGGTATTTTCCCTGAGGAGCCACCAGTCCAATCTATCTTAGATGTTACATCTTCCACAAAGCCTCAGCTGTGATCTCTCCTTCCTCTGCATCCTCTACTCTTTTATTATTATCTCAAATGAGAATCTCTTACTGACCTCCAACTATATACCAAGAATAATACTGAGCACTTTCACATACACTTACATCATTTAACATGCACAACAGCTTCGCTAAGTAGATGCTCCATAGGCCCACTGGGCATATGAGAAAAACCTATGCTCACCCTGGGCAATGTTTCTCAATGGTCAGAGCTTCGGCCCACACATTAAAGGGTCCCAAATTGGGTTACTGGTCAAGGGCATATACCTTGCTTGAAGGTTCAATCCCTGGCCCAGGTCAGGGTGTGTGCAGGAGGCAACCAATCAATGTGTCTCTCTCACATCGATGTTTCTCTCTCTGTCTCGGTCTATCTCTCCCTCTTCCTCTCTCTTCTACTCTCTCAAAAAATCAATTGAAAAAATATTCTCAGGTGAAGATTCAAAAAACACACACCAAAAACCTATGTTCATAAATACTATTCTTAGCAAAAGTCCTGTTAGGGACCTAGAACCTAAGTTTATTTCCGCCAATATTCCAGCAGCATTCACTTGATCTTATTATTTGTGTGGCTATCTTATCTTTTCTATTAGAATGAAAATTTCAAACTTCTAATGTGTACTTTGAACACTCACTATATGAAATGTCTGGCTTATAACAGGTGCTCATAATGTGTTGACAAAGAAAGTTGTGTTCCAAGAATTCTGGTGAACACCAAAACCGGTTCATAATACAGAGATGAGGGTCTAAGAACCAGCCGACCTACCTGACATTGTGGCATTGGTGCATACTGAACAGTATCAGAAGTGGGGATGAGAGTTGTGAAGGATGTCAGAATGTATATGAGAAAATCATTGGTTCAAGGAAAGGGAAATAATGTATGTTGACCTGATTGAGACTGGAAGGTCTAAAGTAAACAACACGCTCAATATGCATTAACTGAAAAAAATGGGAAAAAGAGAATAAAAGTTTGCAAGAATTCAGACTGGCTGAACCAAGCTCTGTTCACAGATACTGGGTGACGTGTAGGTACTTGGGACCCAGAAAGCTTAGTAGGGTCATTTTCAACATCTGAATCTATGAATACAAAGTGAATCAAGAAGTAAGGTTTTGCCGAAACCGGTTTGGCTCAATGGATAGAGCGTTAGCCTGCGGACTGAAAGGTCTCAGGTTCGATTCCGGTCAGGGACGTGTACATTGGTTGCGGGCACATCTCCACTGTGGGGCGTGCAGGAGGCAGCTGATCGATATGTCTCTCTCATCGATGTTTCTGACTTTCTATCCCTCTCCCTTCCTCTCTGTAAAAATCAATAAAATATTTTTTTATAAAGAATTAAGGTTTTTTTTGTTGTGTGTCTCTGTTTTTTAAGCTTTGACCAGGACCTGGGATCCAGAAAGAAAAATAATCCTCCTTTTCTAGGAACTTACGTAGCTGAAAGAGAACTCAACTTGGACCTAACAGTGGAGGATGAAGCTGCGCAGTGAGAGAAAGCTACAGACTCATGGTGGAAAGCACATACAGATCAGTGAGAGAGGGACAGGATTCCAGAGTTGGAAGGAACAAGAGCTATTATCTAATCAACCCTATTCTTGTGATAGACATCAAAACAGGGGAAAGTTGAGTCTATTTAAAGGTTTACACTTATGCTAAACTAATTAAGTAACACGAGCTTGCTCACTTCTAACTGACCTCATCCAAATAGAGCTGTGTTCCCAGATTCCATCACCACGCAGTGAGAGTCATATGTACCCCAAAGGAATGCACATATGCCCCGCCTGAACTGCGATGGGTACTGGAATCAGAGGGGCCCGAGAAAGGAAAGCACTGCTCCTGGAGAGCTAGCTCCTGGAGCCCAGGAGTACAGTTCCAGAGGCAGGAACTCTCCATTCCGCCCCCCCAACCCCGCCCCCTGGAAAGTACAGATAGAAAGCGCTCCAGAGGAAATGGAATGGAGAGCCATTCACGGGGCTCTCTCTTTATGGGGCCTCATATTTACCCTTTTCCCAGATTGCTGCCTCCCAGTGTGCCTCAGTTTCCGGTGGTTGCTGTAACAAATTACCACAAGCTAAAAATAACAGAAACCAGTCCTCCTCATCTTTGCTTGAAATAACAGATGCTTATTCTCTCACCGTTCTGAAGGCCAGAAGTCTAAAATCACTATCACTAGGATGAACTCAAGGTGTTAGCTGGCCCACCCCTGCTGGTAGGGCCACACCCCCCAAGAGGGTCTAGGAGAGAATTTGTTTCTTGCTTCTTCCAGCTGCTCCTATTCCTTGGTTTATAGCTACATCATTGCAATCTCTGCCTCAATTTTCAAATAGCCATGTCATGTATCTGTGTGTACATGTGTGTGCATGTATCTGTGTGTACAAGTATGTGCAACCTCCCTGTACCTCTCTTATATAGAATGCATGTGATTGCATTTAATCACCTTATCTCAAGATCCTTAAACCTAATCACATCTGCAAAGACTCTTTTCCCAAATAAGGTAACATTTACATGTTCCAGGGATTAAAACCTAATACCTTTAGGGGACATTCTTTGACCTGCTCTACCATGTCAACAAAGGCCACGTCCACTGTTAATATAAAAACATTTTCAAATAAAGAAACAGGGTCTTGTATGAAGCCACACTACAAGATTCTCCTCCACCCTATGCCATGTCCCTTTGCTGCTTTCACAGGCACATTGCTTTGTAAGAATTAATTTTCAGTTCATCTAAGGAAGCAATGATATTTTAGGCAGTACAAATATTTTTAAAAATCTAATAAACTTATCTAGGTATTCATTCCTGGCTTCTTTTAGTAACTGATTTAAAAACCACTCCTAACATGGTTCCAGAGATTGCCCAACATTTCTATTGTCTTCCTATAACCCTTCCACTCAGAATGTGGCCGCACTAGCTGTCCCCTGCTGCTCCTCCTACCACCACACCGAAAGGGCCAAGCGCCAGTATTCCCTCACAGGCGACTGGAGTCTAACTCAACAACTACCTCTGAACTACCTATGAGCCAGACACTGGGCTAGTCCTTGGAGAAACGAAGATGAGAAGTGGACAGATGCCCTCCATGAGTGGAGGAGAAGTGGAGAATTGCCAACGCAGTAAATGTGATAAATGCTGTAATGAAAGTAGAGAGAGAGAGAGAGAGAGAGAGAGAGAGAGAGAGAGAGAGAGAGAGAACAGGATGGTGCGAGAGAGGGCTTGGCTAGGGAGAAAGGAAAACCGTAGGACAGCCTTGTTCATAGAAACAAAGGTAAAAAAACAGATTCAAATGAAAGCAGTTCCCTCAATGGTAGGGAAAAGGAAGACAAAAGAAAACAGACTTCATGAATAGAGGTCACTGATAACATGAAAGTAGTTTTTGTAGACAAGAATGGTGGAGACAGGAATATAGGGTGATACGGAGTGACAGTGAGCGAAGACAATGACTACAAAACCCTCCTCTTGAAGAAAGGTTGGAGATGAAGAAAAGGAGAGAGAGAGGAGGAGCACAAGGAGTAACAACTGAAAAGGTCAAATACAGGGACTTCTTGGTCGTGAGGAGGGAGATGGCGATGATGGTGCATGTGAGCAGGGAAGATGTTAGCTTGTTTCCAAGATGAGGAGAGGCAGCCAGTGAGGAAGCAAAGATCCCAGATAGAGAGTAAGAAGAAATGGACAAGGAGGTCAGTTCCTGGGTTAACTTGAGGAGACACCCCTTGCCTTCAAGTGGCCCTTCAAAGACCACTAAGAAAGCCCATCACCCAAAGCTCTCTCTGCTATTGGTGCCGGCACAACTGTGGCTGGACTTCAGGGGCTAAGCAAGATCCTCCACATCCACAGCAAGACACCCAGCAACTGTGAAGGGTAGCAAGGAAGTATGAAAGTGAATAAAATTCCCCCCAAGGACTTTTGCAGGCCTTCTGAAACTTTAAAATTTCTCAAATCATATAATACTATAGGATCCCTCCACAGCACTCCGCAGAGTCTTAAAAATGTAGCAAGAGCCCTAGCCAGTTTGGCTCAGTGGATAGAGCATCAGCCTGCGGACTGAAAGATCCCAGGTTCGATTCTGGTCAAGGTTGTGAGCACATCCCCAGCGGAAGGTGTGTAGGAGGCAGCTGATTGATGTTTCTCTCTCATCAATATTTCTAACTCTCTATCCTTCTCCCTTCCTCTCTGTAAAAAAATCAATAAAATATATATTTTTAAAACGTAGCAAGAAAACATTTTTTTAAATATTGCTGTTAAGTACTTTTCTGACGAAAGCACGATGATAGGTATATAGCAGCATTGGGAACCTTTTTTTTCTGCCAAGGGCCATTTGAATATTTATAACATCATTCACAGTCCATACGAAATTATCAACTTAAAAATTAGCCTGCTATAACTAGTCAGATATTTAATTAACTCACCCCTAATGCCTGGGCAGGGCCAGACCAAATGATTTTGCCGACCTTATACAACCGTGGAGCCAGGCCAGATGTCCCCCTCCCCTAGTATATAGGATCCCAATTAGTGTAAATTCATATACACTATTTTAGTAGGGAACCAGGAAGAGGACTGCTGTTGTCTAAAAATCTTGTGACAACAATATGATTTATTTTACCTTACTATGAAAGCAGGCACATGGCAAGAAAGCTAAGCAAAACACTTCTATAATAATTTTTTAATGACTTGTTCTCATTTCCATGAGTAAAATTTCCTAGGCACATTCTGCATTCTCCGTTAATATGTGAAATAATCTTTGTAAAGATGTGAGAAGGCTTTCTCTATTTCTAAATGAAAAAGACATAGTGAAATCACCAACATTGTGTCACTCATTATGCTTGAGATGGGTTGACTGAGTTGACCTCCTGGATCTCCTGTCTGGTTAAAGGGATAATATGCTGTAAATCTAGATACAACAGAAATGGTATGTGGACCTACTTCTGTCTGCCCTTTCCTTTTTTAAAAGAGTTTTTAAAAAATTAAATGTATTGGGTGACATTGGTTAATAACATTATATAAATTTCAAATGTACCATTCTATAATATATCATGTGTATATTGCATGCTCACCACTCAAGGTCTGGTTTCCTTCCATCACCATATTATATTTTGATCCCTCTTTGTCCTCCCTTCACCTCCCCTTTCCCTTTGGTAACCACCCTTCAGTTGTCTGAGTCTATGAGTTTGTATGTTTTGTTTATTTGTTGTTGTTTTTTACTTTCTGTTTTATACCTCACATTTGAGTAAATCATATGGTTCTTGTCCTTTTCCATCAGACATTTCACTTACCATGATACTCTCAAGATCCATCTGGGTTGTCACAAATAGTCTGCCCTTTCTTATGTCCCATTTCTTTCTCCTTTACATTGTGGGAAAATGTGGCAGATATTTTATTGACTCTGGTCATAACTTGTAACAATGCCCAAACCACTTAGGGAATTTGGCAAACAGAAGAACAGGGAGAGAGTTTAAAGAAAGAGAAGAAATCAAGGCACTTAAATGAAAGCCAGTTGAAGTTCTTTGGTAGTCCTTTCCATCTCCACTCCAACAAGTCTTACTCTAAATTAGGAAAGTCAAACACCTGAAATGTCAACACTTTTATTTAAAGAATCTGGAGGAGTTTCCCTGCACCTCATGAATTTAGATTGGGGTGTGGTGTAGACATAACCCATATATCTTACAATACTACTTCATTCTGGTTTCTAAAAATCAATCAGAAGTGCCCCTATGTCCCTTGCTAAATGGTCTCACAGATTGGTATCTGTTGTCTTGTTCTTGCAACATTCTCAGAGATGCATCTGTAACTGAACTTAAGCCATAGGTCAGTTGCTGGGAGATGGAGCAGGCCATATTTGCCCTAGTTTGTAGTAAATTTTTCAACCATTCCTTCTGCAGGTGGCTGACCTCCTCACACTTAACTAAGGTCTGATCTCCCCAGTTCTCTTAAAAAACAACAAGTTACATGAAGGCATTAGTCCCACCATGAGTTGTGTCTCTAGGAGCTGGAAAGATGTACAATATAGTACAAGTGATAGAACTCAAGTCAGTAGTGAAGAGCTTGGGGTTACAGCTGAATTGATGGGGTCAGTTGCTCTAACAGGGAAGTGCCGAGAACAGATGAATCTCCCACCAAAAGGATTTTTCTCAGGAGAAGAGGGAAGTTTTTAACCATAGAGAAGAATATGGAGAGGACTCAAAGACGGGTGACCGTTTAGATCAGCGGTTCTCAACCTGTGGGTCGCGACCCCTTTGGGGGTCAAACGACCCTTTCACAGGGGTCACCTAAGACTATTGGATAACACTTAAGACTGTTGGAAAACACCTATTTCCCATGGTCTTAGGAACCAACACACCGCTCCTCGGTGTAGCAAAATGTAGCAATGTAGTTTACTGTTTTTATATTAAGACTGTTACACCATGCTACGCCACGATTCAAGACAAAATTTCATTTATTTGTAATTAGAAATAAATATTTCACAATATATAATTACATATTGTTTTTCTGATTAATCCCTATGCTTTAATTATGTTCAATTTATAACAATGAAAATACATCCTGCATATCAGATATTTACATTACAGCTCTTAACAGTAGCAAAATTACAGTTACGAAGTAGCAACGGAAATCATTTTATGGTTGGGGGTCACCACCACATGAGGAGCTGTCTTAAAGGGTCATGGCATTAGGAAGGTTGAGAACCACTGGTTTAGATAGAGGACTGATCTTGACTGAACTTTCTACAGTTCACAGCCCAGTGACAGAACCTCTATTAAGATAAGACAATATGCATACAGACCATAGTGTGGTAAAGGCCTGGGTGGGTGGATGGGGGAGGTGGGGGGGGGGGATAATGGGGAAAAAAGAGGACATCGATAATACATTCAACAATAAAGAAAAGTTATGCTTTTAAACCCCATTTAGTTGTTTTCCGTTTACAAGAAAAGATGCATTTTGCAAGTTATAAAATACAAAAACATATAGCTTTGGAGCAAATCTGTGGCACAGCAGGAGGAACACGAGTGAAATACATAGAAGCCTGGAATTTCATCACCTGGTTAAAGAAATCTTTACAAATATATTTAATGGGTAAACTTTAAACTGAGACATATGTGCCGTAAAAATATACTAGGAGCTGCCATTTCTATTTTATTTTATTATGAGCACAATGTTTAATTCCTGTGTTTAGAAATCCTATCTGGCTTACAGGAAAAGCTTTTCAATCATGACATTTCCTTTACTTAAGTGCTTGCTTCAGCCCTACCTTTTCTGACCCCAGCCGCTCCTTAAGGAAAATACCTTTCCATTTCCCCCCATATTCTGATCACACAGCATAGATATAAGCCAGGAGCAGAGAGAAACGAGAGACGACAGTGCTGCTCTATAAGTCAGGGAGCCAGATGTTCAGGGAAAATCTGCAGCAGAATACTTTTTGAGCTTAAAAATACATTTCTGTCCATCTGGTAGGCAATGCAGAATACCCTTCAATCAAGAACAGCATTTCCCGCCAGCTGTGCTGTGTCCCGGGGCCAGGGCTCTGACAGTGACAGTGTAGCTCTCACATGACAAAGCCCTCTTAGGAAGAAGCCCACCGGGTTCCTGGGCACGTTCCGAATTCAGCATAAAGAGCTCGGGCAACATTCAGGACCAGGAATCCTGGGGAAGGGTCTACCTACTAAATTCATTTTGACTTTGCTCTCTAAAATAACCTAATGTCATTAGTTTCCACCCCTAAAAGATGAGCGATACTCTCCCTTCTTTTTAGTTCCCTGTATTCTCACTTAACATTTGTCAAAACCGCTGCCATTTTTAAAATATTCATGTTTCTCCTGGACACAGTCTCCTGACATGTCTGACTACCCACATTTCCCACCAATGTAAGGACTGGTGGGAGCAGTCTCTCAAACTTTGTTAAGTCCCGGCACTAAAAATAAAACCAGACTTGTCACATCAAATACTTCCAGGTGACTTGAAAATCAGTGATGTTTCAGTAGAAATCTCAACCCAGAACAGGAAAAAGAAACATGAGAAGATAAGAACATCAATGAGGATGCGAGCTAAGTGTTTTGCTTCCTTTGGAGAGAGAGTGAAATGATTTCTTGTAACCTCTGATGTCTAGGATGGCTCAACTTTTTGGGTCAGAGGTCCCTTTAATAATATGATGAAAGCACTGGATACCAGAAAAATGAATAAAGACACAAAATCCTGCCACTTCAAATTCCCTGAACCCCAAGCCAAGACATTTTGATACAGATGCCTGTGAAGAATTCTTCTGAAGCCTGCAGGTTTCAAAATTAGATCAGAATGAGTTCTGCAGGAAGCCTGCATTGGCCAACAAACGGAAGACCAATGGGCTTGTCCTACAATAGTGAAAGAAAAAATATTACATCTATATTTACTTAAGGCTTTAGTTCAGACTTAAACTCAATTTTTAAAATGGTGCCTCTGGAATTAATCGGTCCTCAATCACTGCAACTTTAATATACCAATGCATCAATGTCATGTCTTAGAGAGAAATTTCTATTTTCTTCATAAAAGCAGAGAGGTTGTATTTGGTTTATTTATGAAGCTAGCACATATTGATGCTGAATCACACACACACACACACACACACACACACACACACACACACAAAACCCAACCATACTATTTAGAAATTGACCTTGCTACTCGAATATTTGCAGCTTGCTAAGGAAATACAGTGCAGTAAGTCAAAACAAATAACTCAGCAACTGCAAATTACAGTTCAAAAATGACTTCCAAAACCTTTGTTCTTCTATTAATTAACCTTAAACATCTTTGTTTAATGCTAAATTTTCCATCACACTATATTAGACACAGAGGGTGATACAAAGGTGTATAGAGTTCACTGTGGAAGAATATGATCCAAAAAGGGGAAAGAAAGCTCAGAATTTGAAGCTTATAACAAAACCAGAGGTAGAGTGAATAGGAGGAGGATATTCCAAAAAGAAAATTAAAAACTCAGGTATAAATCTTATCTCTGCCTCACTGTACAGAAATAGCTATCCAGTTACCACTGTGGATATTGCAGATTGCTGTCTTTGTGCACATGGAGCAACAGGAGTCATCTCCAGAAGACATCCAGGCACCATTGGAATAAAGAAACCTGCCCTGGGAGAGAAAGCATGGTAATAGTCACCATTCCTTGTTGGGAGTATTAAGGACTCGGTGCAAATAGGATTTGTCAGTAATAGTTGCTGTCCATCTTTGAGGTCACTGGTTCTGTAATATAATAGTCTACTGAGATATTCTAAGCCCCACTAACCCATGAATTATCCCTTGGATTTTCATGGGAATGGAACACAAAAGGAGCATCATTAGTACCTAAGAAGTCACAGACTGGAGACTAAAAGACCCAGGAACACAGGCGGGGTTCTTTATGCCTCTTCCTTTCAATGTTAGGACTTTGGAAAAGTGAAAATATTGAGTCAGTGAACAGCTTACAGTGAAAAGGTGATTGGTAAGAGAATGTCATTTTCTGTTGGATGCATTGGTGTACTGCAATAAGACTTTGGATAGGGTGGCTGACATCTCATGAGGACAGGGAAGGAAGTCTTGAAGATAACCAGTTGATCTTTAAATTGAATGTGGGAGAAAAAAGAAAGCAATGAGCATGTAAAACCATGAAAGCAGTTACCAGAAAGGTCTTCAGTCATGTAATGGGAAAAAGAAGAATAATTAAGGAGGAGCCCTACTAATCCTATAAGAAAACAACTGGGAAGCAAATGAAAAAAAGAAAGAGAAAACTACTGGGAAAAGTTCCCAAAATGATACTCTCAAGAGTTTCATAGTTGTATGAGAACAGTACAGAGCACAGTAACTTGAGAATAAGATGGTAAATACAATCTCACAATAATTACTGACTAGTACTTGGTAGTATTCCAAACAAATAGCTGTAAGGAAGGGAGATAAAGAAATATCATTCATCATCTATGTGAAAATCCATGAGCCAAGGTAGTAAGGATGATGAAGAGGCATTTGAATGAGTACTAAATGAGAGGAAAAGATATCATAATGTTGATGAAACTGAAATTAACAGACTGTCTGGCCCAATGGAAGAAATGGACAATGTGCTCCTAATTTAGTTTACAATGTTGGCACAGAGACATGAAACAGTTGGAATGTGAAACTTCAATGACCCCAAACATTTGATTGGAGATGCTAAACTAAAAGCAGAATGTCTCACAAATTACAGCCTGGACTGGATGGCAATTTTATTTCTCTATAGGGAGAGGAAGTAACCAGGGAAACTACTATTTAGATCTAATTCTAAACAAGAAGGATGTCAACTAGTGAAGTGAAATAATGAACCTTGGGTGAACACAAGCATTATAGCATAAGACAGAGCCCTCTTAACCATCCTCCACTCACCCAAGGCTTTTCACTTTCTTTGTAAAATTAACTTGCTGATACGCAAGGACCTGGGGTTCAAGTTCAAAAGATTACTCTCTACTACCACTGCTCCACCTCCACGTTGTGTGCTTTATCAAACATCTGTTGTGTTTCCTTCCAAACCCAATCATCCCAATTGCACTTATTGTAGATTAAGCAACTTAAATTTAATATTATACGAACTGACTAAATATTAGTGCAAAAAGAAAAGAATTATTAACTAAGTTTAATGTTTTGGAAAGTTTGGATAAAGAGCTCTAAAAATAATCGTTAACTTAGGATAGGCAATTCAACAGTGAACATCATTTGAAAACTTAATAACCGCAAAAAATAGATAGATCTATTTGGATGCTGTGATCAGACTTTTTTATATAAGATTTGCCCAACTTAAAGAAAATAAAAATTGAAAATTATAGATGATACCAAAAAATGACAATAGGAAACTCTAATCCTTTTTTTTAAAAGACCTTTGCCCCGTGTCAAAAGATTGGGAATGAATAAATTTGTTTAATTAATATGTTTTAAGTTAAAATATTCAATGCATATGTATCTTTTATAATTTGCTACTTTAACTGTGTTGTTTTATTAATTGTCCAACTTGATTCCAACTATGACAGATAAAAGGCATATCCTGGCATTTCTCATAGTCAGATACAGGGGTGGTACAAAATATATTAATAGCCCTGCCGGTGAGGCTCAATGGTTGAGCCTGACCTATGAACCAGGAGGTCACAGTTGGATTCCTGGTCAAGCGGCATGCAGGAGGCAGCCAATCCATGATTCTCTCTCATCATTGATATTTGTATCTCTCTCTCACTCTCTCTTTCCCTCTGAAATCAACAAAAATATTTATAAAAAGGGAGAGAGAGAAAAAAAAACTGCTCCACTATTATTTTTATCCTTGTCTTCTATTACATGAAGAAAAATTTTTTAACTTAAAATAGAAAACTAAATATGGTAAGAGAAAAAGAATGTCCAAGACTGGTAAAAGAAATTTAAGATGAGCAGAAAGACATTGTAAAGTAACTGCAACCCCAAAAATTCACAAATAAGATCTAAAAGCTGTTGCCAACCAGTAGAGGTTCTGGAAGAGCTGAATAGACAAATGTAGATCTGATTCTTTAAAAAAAAAAAAAAAGAGGAGGAATAAATGCAGATTTTGAAATCTATATGACTTTAAACTTAATTTGAATACCAGGAAAGACTACAGAGTTGCTGTTAATAGAATGATTTGAAATTTAAAAATAAAAAATAGATCATAAATAGTATCTGTTTCAGACTAAAAGCAACAATCAAATTTACTGGAGAAATCAAGTCATTTCTTTGAAAAAAGCAGGATCACAACCAGAATGACTGCTATAGAGGGCAAGGGGATAATCATTCTCCATTCTTCATATTTTCATAAAAGGAAATCTGCTAAACAGAAAGGAGAAATAGCCTAAAGAGGAATTTAGAATTAAGACAAAGAAATACATTGTCTCCTGCCTTGCTTTCTATACAAGCAAATGACATGCAGGCAAAATCTTTGAGATCTCTGTATAAGTGTGGCAGTTTTTGGAACTGAATGAGTTGGGGAAACTTTAATAGACAAATGCATTAGTGATGGAGAGCAACACTTACAATGAAGGTAGGGTGTTTCGGTAAAAAGAAGCCCAGCTTCAGACACAGAAGGATTAAATCATCTTATATGATTCCACTTAAATGAAGTGAATAGGCAAACTCATAGACAGAAAGTAACATAAAGGTTATTATTTCATGGGTAGAGTTTACATTGAGGATTACGGGAAGGAAGTGAAAAAGTTTTGCATATAGGTAATGGTGATGGTTACATAAGTATGTAAATATTTTAATGCCACTGAATTGTGCACTTATAAATAGTCAAAATAATACATATTATGCTATGTAAATTTTACCACAATTAAAAAAAAGAGAGAGATCTGGCCTTGAACAGACAGAGCTGGGTTTGCATCCCAGAATTATAGGTTGAACCCCTTTTCTACACACGGGGAAGCCTGGAAACTGACCAGGAACTGGAGACCAAGGAGAACTGGCTGGTACTCGGAAAGAGAGGGTGGAGGAGGACCTGGGCCAGGAGCGAAGTGTGAGCCAAGAAGCAAGCGTGGAAACTAGGGAGAATCCGGTGGTGGCACAGTTCACTAACAAATTCAGCTGTCCAAATATGGATTTATTGGCTCTCGGGGATAATGAGCTGCCCAATGAACATGCTGTATTGAAAACCTGCTCACAGGTTTATTTAAGGGCATTCAAGCTAAGATAACACGTACCTTTGAATTCCCTTCCTGAGGGGCAGGCAAGTGATGTTTATTCTTTTAACGTAATCTCCTTAAAGTCTGAGACATATAAAATGAAGTGGGAACATAATGGGGATGGCGAAAAAAATCTTAGATTAATTATTCAGCCTACCCCCAGGTAAGCCCAATCAAGATATTCAAGAATGAAGCCAGGCAATAAAAAAAAAAAAATACCGCATGATCTTACTCATTTATAGAAAATAAAGAACATCATAACCTGATGAATAAAAAGATAGATACAGAGGCAGTGAAGCATTGA
>JAAGEH010000042.1:18819888-18871312 GCA_011751065.1 Lasiurus cinereus | reverse complement strand
CTACTATTTGTAATACTTTAAACAATAAAATAAAATTTAAAAAAAGATATTCAAGAATGTATAGCAAGGAAGAAAAGATTCTTAAGAATAAGAATCATCAAATACAATAATCACCATTACATACGTTTATGGAAATTTTTTTTTCAAGGGATCTGTAGGAAAGCATGGTACAGTACTGAGAAGGGGCTAATTCAGATACATTTCTTAAATGTACTTGAGAACAATAAAGATATCTGATAATCTAAAGAGAATACTAATGCATTTGTCTATTTAAGCTTCCCGAACTCATTCGGTCCAGTTCAAAACATATATTTATTAACTTTTTCATTCATTCAACAAACAAGTATTGAGGACAGATCATGGAATACAAAGGAGGTGGGAAAAGAAAAGATAAATTTCCTGCTACCAAGAGTTCAAATTAGATACTGTGTTCCAGGAGGTTCAGAAATTCAGTGTGGCTGGCTGATACATTGTGCTTCTCTATTGTACCTTTCATTTTAAAGCTATAATTTTTAAAATTGCTCACACTCTTTGACATCTAAGAAGTACTTCTAAGGAAATAATCAGAGATGCACATAAATATTTATGCATTCAGATTTCACTAAAATATTATTTACAATAATGAAAACCTGAAAATGACCTTCATGTCTAACAAGGGGAAAACAGTTAAATAAATTACAGGATGTATGGAAGCTAGTGCCCTCCATAGCCAACAAAACTTACGCTTTAGAGGAATATTTAGTGAAGTAGTGATAAGGAAATGGTTTGTGATAGAGTGTGCAGTAGCGGTATACAGACTTGTATAAAGATATGATCTAAGGAGATAGCACACTACACTTTCCTATCAAAACAAAGCCGTTATTAATCTTGTGATAATGCTTTTCTTAGAGTAACTAGAAAAACTGAGCTAGGGCAATGCTAAGGGGCATAAATTGCACATATTCTAGGAAAGAATCACAAACTGGAGTTCAAGTCTCTATTGCTAATCTGGATATTGGGGGTGATAATATTTATAGAAAATTATGTAGAAATGGGTTCGGGTCCCTGGCTCTGCATTGCCAGGCAGACAGCAGTCATCACCATCACTATTGCCATCATCATATTGAGTAGAGGCCAAGAAAGAAGTAATGAAAAGATCCTTCAATGAAGTGTTGACTTAAAACAACTCAGTCAAGTCCAGCTGGTGTGGCTGAGTGGTTGAGCACTAACCTATGAACCAGATGGTCATAGTTCAATTCCCAGTTAGGGCACATGCCTGGGTTTTGGGCTCAATCCCCAGTGTGGGGTGTGCAGGAGGCAGCTGATTAATGATTCTCTCTCATCAATAATGTTTCTCTCTTTCTTTCTCTCTCCCTTACCCTCTCCCTCTCTCCCTTTCTCTTTGAAATCAATAAAAATATATTATTAAAAAAATAAAACAACTCAGTCAAGATAATGACTTTTTAATCTGCTTTTTCTCCACACTAGTTTTTAATCAAGGATTATAAAGTAAGGAGCACACCCACCCCAGCCCGAGTGACTGTATTAGCCCTATTTATTGGTATGTATGGTGGAGTCCTCACTAATTTAGAAGTTGATACTCTCCTGATTGACCACTTACTTGCTTGATGCTGAATAAGGAATCTGAGCCTGCTTGGTGAGAAGATGCACAATTTATTTTTCAAGGCCATTCGGGATAGTTTAACCTGGTGAGGTGAAATTTGCAAAAGGTAACTGAATTACAAGAGCTAATGTAAATGATTCTCCACTGTAATTGACTCCACATTCATAAGCAGGCAGGCCCTGGACACACTGCCTTTCCATTCCATCATTCTCCTTCTATGTAATAGGGGCCATTAAACTAGGTCAGAAGATGAATTGCTAGCGATGATTATGCATGCCTTCAGCAGCCCATGAAATGTACTCGAGAACAATAAAGATATCTGATGACCTGTCAGGGAGATGCCTATGCAAATGAGAACATCATGATTATACTTCTGCTTCATCTAAAGGCTATCATGATAGATAGAGGGAAAATTTTCACTTGCTCATAGCATCATGAATAAGAAATCTGGTTTCAAATGAGGACAGGCTAGAAATGAAAATTCATGGCCCAATGCCTAATTCAGCTATAAAAGAGAACAATCATGGACATAGATCAGCATCCAAGCTTATTTCCTTTGAAAACAATAAATTCATCAGATGACACGTCTAACTGCTTTCCTGAAATTATAGTATTTGGCAGTAAAAATTATTTGTATTCCTCAGAAGTCAAATATGTAGTAAATATGTCACCGGTATCTTTCTGCTCTTAAATAATAAATGATGTTTCTGACCAGAATTCAATAACCTTCAAGGTATTCAAGAAATTAAGACACAAAGAGATCAAGCCAACCGATATAGAGGCAAACAGCAAACTCCTTTCGGGAGGAGGAACTCAGCTCAGTTTTTCTGAGCCCCATCTCCTCCTCTCGTGACCACATAGTGACATTATACTAGAGGACTCTGGCTTCAGGAAGAATGTCATCCATTTAGTATCACATGTGTGGCCTTAACCATGGACTTAATCTCCCTTGAGCCTGTCTTGCCATCTGCAAAATGAGCATGAAAATAGTATCTATATCAGAGGATTATTGTGAGGATTTAAATGAGGTAACATGTATAAAGTTTTCAACATAGTGCCTGGCAGGTAATTAAAGGCCACACTTCATAAATAGTTACCATCATCATTGCTTTTATTATCATTTTAATTATTCCATCTGCCTATCTGATATCTCAACTTGGATATCCAACTTAGCATGACCAAAACTGAACTCATCATTTTCACCCCCAGGTCTCCCTGTTTCAATAAGTGGTAACACCATTCTTTCTGTTGTTTAGGTCAAAAAACATTGGAATTCTATTAGAGAATTCGTATTTCCTCCTATGCCACAGACATCATCAGCAAATCCTGTTAGCTCTACCTTTGAGAGAACCATTGATCGCTGCCTCCTGCACCCCTCTATTAGGGATTGAACCCACAACCTGGACATGTGCCCTTGACCGGAATTGAACCCCGGACCTTTCAGCCCACAGGCAATGCTCTATCCACTGAGCAAAACTGGCTAGGGCAGCTCTACCTTTAAATATAAAGTATTTATAACCCAACCACGACTCACTACCTCCAGCTACTCTCTAGCCTGGGCCACCTCTGACCTGGATTATTGCTCTAGCTTCCTAACTGACCTCCAGCTTCCTTCCTTGTCCCTCTTACAGTCTGTTCTCCACATAGCAGTCAGAGAAACCAGATTATGTCACTCTTGTGCTCAGAACTCCTCATGATTTCTTAAGCCCAAGTCTTTACAATGGCCTGTAAGTTCCTCTGTGATGTGGTCCCACCTACCTTCTCTCCTCCCTCATTAGCACACATAGCTCATGTCTCTCTAACCACATAGGCATTCTTCCTGTTCCTAAGACAAAACTAGCTCCTTTCCAAATTCAGAGCCTTTGAACTTGCTATTTCATTTGCCCAGGATGTACCTCCACCAGATATTCCTGTATCCCACTCTGGCACTTCATTCAAATATTAGAGAGGACATCCCTGGTCCCTTGTCTGAAATGGTAGCCCTCATCACACTCTTTCCTCTTCCCTGTTCTTAGGTTATTTCATCATTTTGTTACCACATGCCATCTTAATATTTGTTTATTTATTTCTCACCACCACCACCTCCATAATGGAAGGCCCTCAAGAGCTTTTTAATAATCTGTTTTGTTCATCTCAATTCACAAAAGAGGGCACATTCTATTTGATAACTAGAATGAAAGGTATGAAATGACTATCTTACCATTAGAAATGGATGTGTTCCATTAAGATTTATAAAATTCTTTAGAGAGACTTAATCAAACAACTTTTGCACTAAGGATAAAAACTGAGGCCTAAAGACAAGTTCAAAGGCACGTGGTAAGCATTAGAACCAGGCCTCAAATAACCTCTTCCCTACCAAATGTCATATACTTGTCCCAAAAATCCATGCTTCCTACTGAGTTGGAGCACACTGTAGTCTCAACTCCATAAATGATAGAAAATGTGTATCAGCTCAGTTCTGGTTCAGGGCAGTACTATAATCCTCATTTTACAGTGGGAGAAACCAAGGTTAAAGGAGATAAGAGATCTTCAAAAGGTTGTACAGCTAGCAAGTGATGGGGCCAGTTCCTGAACTTGGGTAGGGTACGTACAGAGCCAATATTCTATTGAGTTAAGAAAGCTGCACATTTAACATTCATGATTAATGTTTTATAAGAATTGATCTGCTCTGTATGTTCTTTTTTATTTTGTTCACTTTTCTGAAAATGGGACAAACATAAATATCATTTTGCACATTTTATTGCAAATCTTAATGTTTTGCCCTCATTTGCAAAATACTTCACATGAATATATTTCTCCTTTTAATGAACAATGCAAAGTTCTAAAATATCCCAGGAAAAATGATGAGTTTGGCTGTCAAGGCATCATGTGTTTTCATAAAAAACACATGGAAACATTGAGAGCTTGCCTTTTCTTTCTCAAGCACCCCTTGATGCCAATAATTGTGGTCGAAAATAAGCAAAGTAGTGATGGTATCCCTCAAGACTGTCTCATGAAAGTGTCAAATAACAATACTGAAGAAACAAAGTACCAAAACATGAGACATGTAAGAGAGCCGCTAATGTTGTAATGGGTCAGGAGGCATTCCTATGGTTCTTTTCAGAACTAGAAATCTAAGACCGCTGAAAATGCAGAGAAATGCACGTACAGAAAAAAATGGAACATTCCAGAGTGTAGGTGACATATTATCTTTTTCAAAGGGTCTGAGTAAGGTACTATGTTATCTCAATTTCAACAGCAAATCATATGATTCCAAAACACTTATATTATTAAAAAGTTCCAAGAGGGGAAAGTGATGTATTGGAAATATATCATTTAAGATAAGAGTTTTTTTTAAAATCCAAACTCTTATCTTAAACATAATTTAAATACACAATGGCCCAAATGCAATCCTATGAAATTTTGTGCTTTACAGAGGGAGAGGGAGTTGGAGGGAGAAAAATCCCAGGGGAAGGAATATTCTAGAACCAAAAGGTCATTAAAGATTCCAGACATCCTCTTAAATTTGGCTACAGAGCCCAGAGTGGAGAGAAAATGGAAGAAAAGAAAATTTATTTTTTTTAATTGCTATCTACTCTACCACCTCCTGCCTGGGAGAAAGGGGTAGTCATGGTAAGTTTTAGGGTGACACATATTCCCATATCTTTCAGACAAAATTCAGGGTGAATTTTGGAATAGTTTAGCACTTCTTTATGAGTTTAAACATTCAACAGGGGGACAAAGGAGAATGATCTCAAGGCTCCTTTTTTTTCTGGATTCATCAGAGTCAAGTACCAGCCAGTCTGTCTACCCACCTGTGCATGCAATTCTTCAATACCAAGGGGAAGCTATACTTAAGTTTTAAATTTAGGGCTGAATCATACAGTACATAAGATTTTATAAAAAGACTTGCCATTTTCAGGATTTTTACATATAACACTAAATTACAGTATATTCGGCTTGGACTGGAAACTTAAAACTTGGAGATTTGAGGTTTGGTTTAATTTGATTGACATTCCATGGACTATGAAAAGAAGTCTATACCAAGGTGTAGAGACATGAATTCCAGTCTCATATCTGCCATTATTAGCTATGCAGACAGGGGTCACTCACTCATCGCTGAGATTATAATTAAGAGATTGGGTTAAATGCTTCTCTCTCAAGTCCCTTGCAGCTCTATGAATCTTCTGCAAATCTTTATTCAAAAACAAGAGTCTAAAATAAATATCATGTGAGCCACAGATGTGAGACTCTAGAGTAATTTCAAGGTTTTTTTGGCACATTAACATTTTTAACAGTGTATTTAACCCACTAGAACCAAAGTAATATTCCTTGAATATGTAACTGCTATTAAATATTAATGAGACATTTTACATTCTTTCCTTTATACCAAGACTTAAAAACCCAGTGTGTATTTTTTTACTTGCATCATATTTGTATTTGAACTAGCCACATTTCAAGAGTTCAAAGGTCATACATGTCTATAGCTCAAGCTTAGAGGGCTTAAACATTTCTTACCTAAAAATCATGTAAAGAGATAGCCTATCTTCAAAGTGAGAGTATAAAGTAGAAAACCTATTCATTAAAATATTAGAGTCCACCTGTTGAGGGGATGTAAGAGAAGAGGTGATCAACAAAAGGATAGGATTTTTGCCCGGCCAATGTTATTCAGTGGTTGAGCGTCAATCTATGAACCAGGAGGTCAGGGTTCGATTCCCAGTCAAGGCATATGCTCAAGTTTAAGGCTTGATCCCCAGGTTGGGGGCATGCAGGAGGCAGCCGATCAATGATTTTCTCACCTCATTGGTGTTTCTTTCTCTCTCTCCTTCTCCATTCCTCTCTAAAGTCAATTAAAACAAACAAACAAACAAAAGATAGGACTTTGGCCGAGATCGGTTTGGCTCAGTGGATAGAGCGTCGGCTTGCGGAGTGAAAGGTTCCAGGTTCGATTCCGGTCAGGGGCATGTACCTTGCTTGCGGGCACATCTCCACTGTGGGGCGTGCAGGAGGCGGCTGATCGATGTCTCTCTCTCATCGATGTTTCTGACTTTCTATCTCTCTCCCTTCCTCTCTGTAAAAAATCAATAAAATATATTTAAAAAAAAAAAGATAGGACTTTGATAGAAATTGCCAAACAGATACAGAAGGAAGCTGGGTCATGTGGAAACGCTAGGGTTGAACAGAAATGAACCCCAGGCCTGGTCCACAAAATGTTGGCAACTAGTCTGCCACTATCCCTCCTGTTATCCACAGACACATGCAGGATATCCAGTTAAGGTCTTTGTGCCCCTAAGAATAATGGAGTCACTAAATCAGGGTTCTATTCTGGAATCTGTGGAACCTTATGGGACCTGCAGATAAAATTCAGGGGGTCCAAAAGTTGAATGGGGGAAGTAACAATTATTTTGATTAACTTCCAACTCAAATTCTGCATCTCCTTCAGTATTGTGTATAGGCAACAAGCCATAGCAGAGTACAGCAGTACTTGTGACTATCATCAGTTGAGATCACAGATGTTTTCACTGCACATTTCATTTGCTGCATGTCTTAGAAAAGCATTTCATCAAGATGACAGCATTATTAGACCCACCACAAGATCTTGCCATTGAATGCATAAAGAAGCCCATACATCATTAAATTACAGATTTTAAAAATATTTTGATAACTGCATTTTCATAAAATTGGTTTCTTTTATAATCCTGTGAGTTATTATTGTTTTTAATTAAAAAATGTCATTCTGCCCTCACCGATTTGGCTCAGTGGATAGAGGGTCGGGCCTGCGGACTCAAGGGTCTCGGGTTTGATTCCGATTAAGGGCAGGTATCTTGGTTGTGGGCATATGCCCAGTAGGGAGTGTGAAGGAGGCAGCTGGTCAATGTTTCTAACTTTCTATCCATCTCACTTCCCCTCTGTAAAGAAATCAATAAAATGTATTTTTTAAGAATGTCATTCTGAGAAGGAATCCATAGATTTCACCAGTCTGTCGAGGGGTCCATGGCACTAGAGAGAGAGAGTCTAGGTCCCTGAATGACCCCACCCGCATCACTACCCCACGGGGAACCACATTGGATTGTATAATGGGTGAGCTATAAATCATTATCATGTCAAGCTACTGAGATTTGGGGAGTGTTAGTTTCAGAGTCGGGCCCATTCTAATATGCAGAAATTTGGCTTCAGGTCACTGGCAATTGCTTCTCTGAAACCAGATTCCATGACCTGAAGACAGCAGGACTGGCGATGACGTGCTGGTAAACGGGGTCTAAACAAACAAACTAACATCTATCATGGCTGACTGCAAGCTTCCAATAAGATGTCACTGATCTCTGAGTTAGAAGTGATGCCCGGATCCAGCGCCCAGCAGACAGTGTGAGCTAAGTCCCAGCACACAGCTGCTCTCCCCAGACTAGAAAGCTGTGTTGCTACTGCCCTCCCTGAGTAGAGGGGAGGGGTATGTGTAGAATCTTGAGAATAATTGTTTAAAGGCTCCTGTTTAAACTTTTGTGCCTGACTCTTTCATAATGAATAAATAAAGCAGAATACCTTAGACGCAGTAATTTGTAAATGCAACAAGCTGTTGAAAAGAATCTAATTAGCACTAATTACAATCCTAGAATGTCCCAACAAATTATGCCATTGCTTCTGTAGAGGCATTGCGTTTAAACGCTCTGAAACATTAATTAGTCTGCAGAACAAATGTGTGAGGTAGGTATTATTTGGCAGCATCTGAAAGCCAATTATTTACTCTGGGAAGGCCTGATGCCATCTCTGATAGTAAAAACAAATTTATTAGCATAATCGTAGGATTGGGAAATCAGAGGATTATACTGCCTTCATTTCTGAGCTTTTTATCTCACCGGGCATAACTGCTTGTCCCCATTTTATGTATGAAAATCTGATGGCAGCCAGTTGACAGATTCAATATAACAGAATCCAGCTTCGGATTTAGTGAATCCTTAGGAGAGTATCATGCCTGCTCTTCAACTCTGAAAGCTCCATTTATGAGGCTTTTGTGTCTTGCTCCACAAATATAAGTATTTTCTTCTATGGTGAAGACGGTCCCTATAGCTACCATTTTATGTAAATTTTTAAAGTGACATACTATGCCTCCTTTTACCCTATTTGTAAGTGCCATATTATATTTTGGCTAACATTTAGATGAATTTTAATTTCTGGATTAAGCTATTTATAATCACATCAATATTCAGTTCAAAAATTGTCCAATAACTTATAATTAAGGTATAGTCAAGCATTTAGTAAGTGTTTCAGTTTATGTCAAGGGATAAATTACTGGTTTGGCCCATAAAGTAAGTAAGTCACTGTTCAAATCCTATCAAGTTGTTTCTCCTCATACTCCTGTCCATTAAAGAAAAAGCCATGTGGCCCTCACTGATGTGGATCGGTTGTTGGAGTGTTGCCCAGTACACTGAAAGGTCTCAGGTTCAATTCTGGGTCAATGCATACACCTAGGTTGCGGGTTCAATCCCAGGTCAGGGCCCATGCAGGAGGCAACCAATCGCTGTGTCTCTCACATCCATGTTCTCTCTCTCTCTCTCTCTCTCTCTCTCTCTCTCTCTCTCTCGCGCGCGATTCCCCTCTCTTCATTCCTCTTTCTCTCTAGCATGTTGAGAGGACTAGGAATTTCTGAAAGAAGATTTGATTATCCTGTTAACTTTTCTCTGAGACGTTTACTTCCTGCTACACAGTAAGCATTCAATAAAGATTAGTGTTTACTATCATTATTATCATCACTAGAGACCTGATGCACAAAATTCATGCAGGGGGTTTGGCCCTCGCAGCCCCGGCTTCATCCAGAAGTTCGTCTGAATGATCATACTGCTGTTTGGTCTAATTAGCACATTAGCTCTTTATTATATAGGATTCCTCAAACTAGGAACTATCATTTTTCACTAAGAATTAACATCCCAACTGAAGCTGGTTTGGCTCAGTGGACAGAGTGTCAGCCTGCAACCTAAAGGGTCCCAGGTTCTATTCTAGTTAAGGGCATGTACCTTGGTTGCGGGTACATCTCCAGTGGGGGGCATGCAGGAGGCAGGTGATCAATGTTTCTCTCTCATTGATGTTTCTGACTCTCTATCCCTCTCCCTTCCTCTCTGTAAAAAATCAATAAAATATATTTTTTTAAAAAAAGAATCAATATCCCATCTAATATACAGTATAGGAAATACAATCAATAATATTGTAATATCTGTGTATGGTGCCAGTAGGGTACTGGAAATATCAGGAGGCACACTTGGCAAAGAATATAATTGTCTAACCACTATGCTGCACACCTGAAACTAATACAAAATAATATTGAATATAGAAATGTAATTTTAAAAAATTTAATAAATAGATTTTTAAAAAAAGAATTGACATCCCACTTGCTGGTCAAGCTCTTAATCATGCTCTAAATTCTTATTTACTTTTAGTTTAAACAGTATATTTCAAAAAATATTACTAATATAATCCTCTTCGGTGAAAGTATTATAGATATTTATACTCCAGATAGTACATATTTTTCCATTGTTGCTAATAAAATTTATTTTAATCCAACTCCAAGCTCGTGTCTGCTTTGTTCAGGCAATTATCCTGCCATATCTATCTAACTCATTCAGCATGGCTTACATAAGAAATTTACTTTTAAACAAATGTGTTCAATTCAAATTGGGGGAAAAAAACCTGTGAATTCTTTCGAGCTAATCACAGAAATTATCACTCATTCCATGTAGCCCCAAAGATAATGGCACATGCAATATCCACAGATTTCCTTCTGAGTTGATCCTGCTCATTTGTCTTGGCTCCAGACCAGCGCATGTCAGCAGTTCCACATACAGACCTGCTCTGTCTCTTCCCCAGATCTATTGAGAATACTGGTAACAGGTATACATTCTCCAACAGATGTTCCAACAGACTTGGAACACAGTAGATATATTGCTCTTTCCTGGAGACTGGAGAGAAGGATTTTTAAAATAGCTTTCATTTCTCTCTTCATTGTCTTCATGTTTTCATCTTTAACATATCATGTCTAATAAAAGAGTGATATGCAAATTGACCATGCCTCTGTGACACCACAAGCCACGCCCACCAGCCAATCAGAAGTAGGTATGCAAATTAACCCCAAACAAGATGGCTATGGCCACAGGGTAGGATGGAGGCTTAGGTTTCCCTGGCGATGGAGGAAGCCAAGCTTTCCACACACCCTGGCCAGCCCAGACCTCCATTCAATGCTTCAAAGTTTCAATTATAGAAGATAAATAAATTCCAACAAAAATGATGGCAGCCATGGAGCTGGAGAGAGCAAGAGGCTAGGGTTGCCCTCGTGATGGAGGAAGCCAAACTTTCTGCCTTCCTTCTCTTGTCTTGGCCTCTGCTTAAGGCTACAAAGCTTCAATTAAAGAAGTTAAATAAATCCCAACAGAAATGGCTATAGCCAAGGAGGGAGCAGAAGGCTTGGCTCCACTCCAGGCTACAAAGTTTCAATTGTAGAAGATAAATAAATCCCAGATACCAGAGCCTTCACTTGGGTCACTGTGGGGCATAGCTGTCCTGCAAAACATCACAGGCCCCTCGCCCAGTTTGCCCCACGCCCCAAGGGATCCCCCACCCTGATCTGAGACACCCTTCAGGGCAAACCAGCTGGCCCCACCCATGCACCAGGCCTCTATCCTATCTAATAAAAGAGTAATATACAGATTTACCATCATTCCAAACATACAAGATGGCTGCCCCATGTGGTCAAAGATCCTGCCCCCATGTGGACACAGATGGCCACCACAAGATGGCCTGCAAGGGAGAGCAGTTGTGGGTGATCAGGTCAGCAGTGGAGGCAGTTGGGAGGGACAAGGCCTGCAAGAGAGGGCAGTTAGGGATGAACAGGCCAGCAGAGGAGGGAAGTTGGGGGCAAATGGGCCTGCAGGGAAGGGCAGTTGGGGGAAACCCAGACCTGCAGGGGAGAGCAGTTGGGAGGGACCAGGCCTACAGGGGAGTGCAGTTAGGGGCAAACAGGCTGGCAGGGGAGCAGTTAGGCATCAATCAGGCTGGCAGGGGAGTGGTTAAGAGGTTATCAGGCTAGCAGGCAGAAGCAATTAGGGGCAATCTGGAAGGCAGGCAGGTGAGCAGTTGAGAGCCAACAGTCCTGGATTTTGAGAGGGATGTCCTGTATTGGAGAAGGTGCAGGGTGGGCTGAGGAACACCCCCAGGCCCCTGTGCATGAATTTTGTGCACCAGGCCTCTAGTAGAATATATTTATAAAAACTGTCTTAAAAACTTTGTCTGCTAATTTCACCAGGTCTGTAATTCCTGTCTTCTCTATTAATGGGTATTTTTCCTTAGAGTTATGGATAGTTTCCTGCTTTTTTGTTTGCCTGGCACTTTTTGCTCAGATACTGGATACTATGAATTTTACATTGTTGCATGTGTATTTTGTTGTATTCCTATAAAGAATGTTGGACTTTATTCAGGTATGTAGTTAAGTTACTTAGGATCAGTTTAGTCCTTCAGAGATCTGCTTTTACTTTATTTTATTTTTTATTCATTCATTTATTTATTTAATATTTTATTTTATTTATTTTATATTTTATTTATTTACTTTATATTTTATTTTATTTTATTTTTATTTTTATTTTATTTTATTTTATTTTACTTTATTTTATTTTGAGTAGGTCCAAATCAGTCTTGAAGCCAAGAGCTAATTTCTGCTTGCTACTACTGAGGACTCTCTATACAATGCCCTGTATATTACAAGGTCTTTCTATTTTGGATTATGGGAACATGAACGATTGTCAGCTCTGGATGAGTGTCAGGAATTGTTTGGCTCTATAAATTTAGAGACACAATCTGCTATTCTATAAAAGGTTTTGCATTATACATTTTTTTAAAATATATTTTTATTTATTTCAGAGAGGAAAGGAGAGGGAAAGAGATATAGAAACATTAATGATGAGAGAGAATCATTGATCGGCTGCTGCCTGCATACCCCACACTGGGGATAAGGCCCGCCACCTGGCCCTGTGCCCTGACCTCCTGGTTCATAGGTGGATGCTCAACCACTGAGCCACATCGGCTGGGCTCATTAGTTGTTTTAAGAGTCATTATCTTTTGGGGGAGCTTGTTGGGCAGCAATAGATAACTGAAAACAGTAGTTATATGAGGAGAGACAAAAAAAGGTCTAGCATTGGGATGGAGCCCTGAAGGCTTCTGGGATAGCTTGTGAAGTTCTTTCCATTTCTTGACCTGGTAATGGCCACAAGGAAATTTGCCTTAAAATGATTCACTAAGCTCTGCACTGGTTTTGTGTGGTTTTCCAAACCTGTATTTTACTTTAAAACAAAAAAAATGGTTTATTAAAAAGGAAAAGAAAAAATATCCATGTGGTTTGGCATAGAAACATTTACGCTTCTTCCAAAATTCCTTCAGACTATGGACTCTCTAAATCCTTCGGGCTCCTAGTTTAAACTATTATTTTATTCTAAGCCTACAGACATCAACATTCACACATCCTCAAGCATAAGAATATAAGCTTCTGGGGTCCTAGACCTTGCAATTGGCAAAACTGAATTAATTGCCTTCACGCTTCTAAATCTTTCCCTCTCTCCTCTAAGTGAGAAAAAACATGTAGTACCAAAAAAGCCACTTGTATAAACTGGCTTGCATTTCCTTATTGGCAGAAACTTGCTAGTCCCTTTTTTAAAATGAATTTTCAGTTTCAAAGAAGAAAATCTGTATTACATTTGGAGTTTTGTTTGGTGGTGATGGTGTGTGTGTGTGTGTGTGTGTGTGTGTGTGTGTGTGTGCATGTGTGTATGTGCATGTGTGTGTGTAGTTTAGTTTGCAAATGTTAGCATTTTAGCTTTCAAGTCCTAAGTTTTACTGAAGTGCTTTAAACAGACTGTAGCAGATGAATTACACCCTTTTATTCTTTTGTCTTCCTTTCCATCATTCTTTCATCTTCACTTCTGACTTCATTTCCCATTCACAAGGCTGTATGTACCTTGTTTCTTTAAATGGCATCATCCAGCTTCACTGACAAAATAAATTACAATTTCTGATTAGGAGATTAAGATTCACCATCAAAGTTCACACTGCATATTTTATAAAACGTTCACAGTGCGTCTATTTTAGTTATATTAGAAACGACTGTGACTGACTGAGCTGCTGCTGTGGCACTTTCTAGTTGGGACCCAAAGATCACAACAGGAGGAACACTACCATCAGTTCACTAGTCCCCAGCAAAAGTAATCTTAGAAATGAAAAACATTAAAACCACTATTGCCATGTTAGGACTTACTTTTATTTAAAGCACCCTCGATAATGCAGCCAATGACCAAAGGAAAAAAGAAGTGTTTCATTAAGCAGATCTCTTTTTAAAAATATTTTTTATCATTTATTTCAGAGAGGAAGAGAGGAGTAGAAATATCAATGATGAGAGTAAATCACTGATTAGCTGCCTTCTACACACCCTGCACTGGGGATCCAGTCCACACCCCAGGCGTGTGCCTTGACCAGGAACCCAACTGTGACCTCCTGGTTCATAAGTCGACACTCAACCACTGAGCCTCGCCAGGCGGGCCAGATCTTGATTTAACATTTGTCTCTGTGAGTTTATCAAAGTATAAATGGGGACACAAGAAGGAAGGTCACTGTTTCTTCCACAAGCCACAGGAGAAAATGCGAATGTGTCTCAGTTAGTGTCTTTATTTCTGTGGAATCTAAGAAATTCTCAGCTCACACTAAATTCCCAAAGTCTTGGTTTCCATTCACAAAATCTAAAGGTGGCTGAAAGTAATTATTGCCACTAGAAATTTCCAACCTGTAGTCATTTTCCTAATTTAAAACATCTACTAGCTTCATCGGTAGGTTGGCATGCTTGAAGGTATTTTTTAAAAAAAATTTATATATTTTTATTGATTTCAGAGAGGAAGGGAGAGAGAGATAAAAATATCAAGATGAGAGAGAATCCTTGATCCGCTGCCTCCTGTATACCCCCTACTGGGGATTGAACACACAACCCGGGCATGTGCTCTTGATGAAAATTGAACCCAGGACCCTTCAGTCCACAGGCCAACGCTCTATCCACTGAGTCAAACTGGCTAAGGGTGAAGGTTTTTTTAAAATATTTTTATCAAAAGACAATGTGATCAATATGTGTTTGTGCGTTATTTATACTGGGCCTGCTCCTTCTTCTTCCATTCTTGCTATTCCCATCAGGGGAGCTGTAATCCCTCATTTCTTAGGAGAATCCACTCATTTCTACAAATTAGGAACTGAAACCAATGCTGATGTTATAATCATTGCTGCCATTACTAGCCAGAAAAATTGGACTGTAAAATAACATTATCATAATTTCCAGATAAATCAGACCAGGTCTATACCCATCTCCTACCAACAGATCCTGACTGAGGAATAAGCAACTGTGTGGACTGCTACTACACACCTATGTTGAGAAGCCTGCAAACATGTACAGCTCTCCTACCTTTCACTCACCTGGTCTAGAAGGACTTCACTCTGGATACTGTTATCTGAATATTCTTATACAGCCACCTATGCTAACTCTTACAGTACACGTCTAAGAAAATAACAGTTTTCCTAACTGCTATTTGCTGCAACCAGGCCTAGAAGTCCCCAGCAGCCCCCACCCAGGACCGCAACTGTGGCACTGATTTTCTAGTACTTTCTGACCCTCCATAGGACTTACATGGAAGCATTCTCAGCCTTTTCTTTTGATTAATTAACAATACAATGGTAATTTTTAAAAGGAAAAAATAATGCTTAAACAGGAAAACATTTTGTTTTTGAAGCTATAGATCACTTTTATGCATACCAACATTTTAAGAAGAAAAAAGAAACAAGGTATAAAATGAGAGAATTGTCTTAAATTGGCCACTGATACCCAGATTGTCTGAGCTTTCTTTCTCACCAAAAGAAGACACTTTCAGGTCATTCCTTGAAAGCTAACAGATAACACTGCCCATGTGCTTATAAGTTGGTCTCTATTATTTATTAACAAAAACATCTTATCCAGGGAAATTACTGAACGTCTTCTAGAAACAATTGTGAAAAATTTATTTTGTTGCTGGAAGTGTGAATGTGGAAGTAATTTTCAAAACTAGCATCGTTAGAAATGAAGTAAGTCTTTAACACTTCTGATGCTCCTTTACCTAGAGACTTCCTAAATCCTAAGAAATAATGTACTACTTTCAAAACACCCATGTGACAAAGATCACTATTCACACACAATTTTGAGGCACACAAACCCCATGGCAGCCGTTCAATGATTCACCTACAAGTAAATGCCGATCCAGACAGCTGTTTCTAACACATACAAGATGAAGTTAACAAAACTCATTCCAAATATACTGACTATTTATTCTCCATATGTTAGCAAGTTTATCAAGCTTGAAAGAAACTTATTGTCTCAGCACAAGAGCTTTCCAGTCTATATGTAATATTTCACTGGCAGCTACTTTATGAGAAATGGGTCATAAAAAATGTGTTTAATTTTTACTGTCATGCTTTCAATCACTCTGCTGACAATTAAATCATAGCTTGAGAAATGGCTAAAGAATGGGCAAAGCCGAGAAGCTAGTTTTTCCAGGGATCAGGAGCTTCAAAGCCACCAGGAAATCCCAGCCGGGTGACCTTCATTTGCTCATGTACTAACAATTCACAACACTTTTTTTTTTTTCCAATGCACTTTTCTTCTTTGGCAAGACTTCTATGCTCCAATGAGGCAACGTCTCATTTTCCCTGGAGGTATTCTGCTGTTAACTCTTCTCTTCCTTATATACCTTCAAAGTTCCCTCCCTGACAAAGAACGAGGAGATGAAATCGAACAAGACTAAGAGGATGCAGTCAGTGTCACACAAGTCCTTCCTGGGCACTAACTATCTCACATCTCTCCTGTGTAATAATCTCATTTCAGAATTAAAAAGGTAACACAGTTTCTTATCACAGGAGTACTGCATCAGCAATAACCATGACCCTGAGGTCTTCTACAAGCAAGCTGATCCCGCTCTCTCTCCTGGCTGGACTTCCAATGATGACGGCAAATGGCCATGCTTCAGCGTTAGGTGTTTTTCAGCTTTTCAGCGAGATAAAAATCTTATAAAATGAGTGCCATACACATGTTTTACTAATGACTCAAAGCAAGCTCCTTCACACTATGTTCTACATTGTCCTTTCACCGGTGAAAAAACAATCTTACAGCCAAATGTGGACGGCTAAGGTAGGCTTGGTTTAGCTCTTTTACTAACATAAACAAGTCATCCATCTTTTCCCCACTTTAAATAAACAACAGCCCCGGGATACTTGACCACATTTTATCCGCTGACAGTATGGATTGTGGATGACCTTCTAGCTCCAAAAACACCAGCGCAGGAATCTGCAGAATCAATTCCACTGCGCTCCAGTGCCCCGACTTGATATCCTTGTCAGAGGCGTTTTAAGTATCGTGGTGGCTGAAAACAAATATGGATTAAGAACCCTAAATACATGCTTTCTTCTTAGAAAAAGATTGAGGGGGCCAGAAAGAGGTATCGGGAGGAACCGAGCCATTTCTTAACAGAAGTAGGGTTTCATGCCAGAGTTTTGTGCCTAATTTAGAAGCTATTCTAAAACCAGAAAAAAAAATAATAATAACATCTAATTCACAAGATAACCAAACGTTAGGTAGTGGCTGCGGGCAAAGTTGTGGGGAGGGAAGACAGAGAGGCCAAGTACACGCAGAAGATAAGAGTCATGATTTCCTGCAGTTTCACTTCAGTTGAGGCTTTTTTTTTCTTCTGCCTCACACTCTTTCTGAGTCACCCACATCTCTGAAATTCTCTCAGAATGAGTTTCTCCTCCCTCTCTGTGACTTTAGCAACAGTTACAAAACGTATGAGTGTTCCTCTTTTGCTTCCCCGGTCCTCCGGGAGGGAGAGGAACCTGCCACCTGGGCGCATGAAGGCACGGTCCTGTCCGCCTCTGATGAAATCATCCTGCAGTTGACGTTCTGAAGTTCCAGGGAAACTGTGGCCAAGGCCGAGTTTGAGAAAACCAGGCCAGCGTGACCAGGAGGGAAATTCTGCTCCCGGGGGCGGGGAATCCCCAGGGAAATGTCTAGAAACCAGGGATATCCCCGCTTTTTTGCGCGGCAAGTCCAGAAGGCGCTCGGGAGGAAGAAGTCCCTGGCCAGGAGGGACAGGTGTGTCTGGGCGGAGGGCAGGCCAGACCCCCAGGGGGGCCCAGCGGGAGGAAAGGAGGTCCTGCCGCACCCCGCAGCCTGCACCTGTCTCTCCCCGCCCCCCAGCGGCCCTTCCCCAGCACCCCCGGCGCCACCCGAGCCCCCCGCGCCGCCAGCGGCACCCGCGCTGGCTGGAACCTGGGGACCCCCCAGCGCCCGCAGGTAGAGAGCGGGGCGTGGCAGCCGGAGCGCCCCCTCTGGGGCCAGTGCCCAGGCGCCCCGTCTGGGGCCAGGGTCCCCGGGGCGGCGGCGTACCTCGGATGTAGGCGCACTTGCCCTCGTCCAGCTGGCTGGAGGCCGAGGCGCCCATGGCTGCGGCGCGCGGTGCGGAGCGCGAAGACGGCCCTGCCCACAGGACGGCTCCGGGCACCGCTGCTCGCTCCTGCCGGCGGAGGCGACGGGCCACGGGGCTGAGCACTCGTTAAAGGGCCAACTTCCTCGAGAGGCGCCGCCTTCTGGGACGCCTCCTCCCGGCCCGCGCCCTCCTAGGAGCGGGGGGCTGGCCCCGGCCGCCTGCCCGCCCTCGCTCGGCCGCCGAGCCCGGAGGGGATGTCTAGTCTGGAAGGACTGCCCGCGCCTTCCCTTAGCTGACTCCTCTGCTTCTGGCTCTGGGTCTGGGCGGGTCAGGGCCCAGAAACACCTGGGGGTAAGTGGGCCATTTCCCAGGGGACCGGAACCGTCTGTGAGCTGGAACCTTCCCCACTCACGTCTCACCAGGCGGAGTTCTAGACTCATTGCTTTGCACACCCTCCGACCCAAGAAGAAAGAGTTCTTCTCAAGCATCACCGGACAACTTGTTAGAGATGCAAAATTTGTGGGGTTTTTTTTTCCTTTTATTTTATTTTATTGTTTAAAGTATTACAAATAATAATACACATGTCTTCTTTATTTTTCCCCCATTGTAGAAATGCAAAATTTCAACTCCCTCCCTCTCTGCCTCACACACACACACACACACACACAGCCCCGATTAGACACTCTGGGAGTGGCGCCCAGCAATCTGTGTTTTCAAGGCACTCCAGGTAACTCTGACACCTGCTGGAGTTTGAGAACCGAGAACCGAGTGCAACTTGTACCTTCCTGCAGGCCAGAAGCTGGGCCAAGGAGGGAGTGGGGAGTGAAGAAAAAGAATGGAAGGTAGGGGAGGGTGGGGGAAAGGGGGAGAGATCAACCAAAGGACTTGTATGCATGCATATAAGCATGAGCGATGAACGCAGACAACACGGGGTGAGGGCGAGGGCAGGACTGGGCGGATGAGGGGACAATGGGGGCATAAAGACACATTTGTAATACCTTAATCAATAAAAATTAAACAAAAAGAAAATGAAAGGGAAGGAGGGAGGAAGGAAGGGAGGGAAGGAGAGAGAGAGGAAGAGAAGGAGAAAGGGAGGAAGGAAAGAAGAAAGGAAGGAAGAAAAAAAGGAAGGAAAAAAGGGAGGAAGGAAGGAAAGTGGAAAAACTTGGGGCTTCCACAATGTGTCCCCAGCCCTGAAACTCCTGAAGACTTGATCAGTCTGTTCTTGCACCTCTAGGTTCAGTTCCTCTCCTTGGCCAACTGGAAGCAGATCATTAGAAGGGGCATCTGTTCTTTTCCCACAGCCACTGTTTAGCTTGGCAACCTCTCCCAAGTGCGACCCAGCTTGGGCCAAAGGGGCTACCACTCATGTTTGAATGACTCCTGTTGACTTAACCTCCAAGGTCAAATGGTCTGTGCACACAAGAGCCAGGCCTGAGGGAGACTTTGAAGGCTCTTCCCTCCCAAGTTAATTCTCTAGGATTTTAACACAAAGATTTCTCACTCCTCATGCCCAGTATCTCACACCCAACATTCCAGTCCATCGGGATAGCCTCTCAATTCTACAGCTGGCCCTTAAACAACATGGGTTTGAACCTCGAAGGTCCATTTATATGTAGTTGTTTTTCAATATGGATACAGTCAGACTTTGATCTACCCCCTTTTCAAATTCCTCCATTTTGGTATCCATGGGGAATCCTGGAACCAATCCCCTGTGAATACTGAGCATTTAGGGAGTCAGAAGTCTTCCTTGAATTTTCTTTTGGAAGAGTTGATGCCCTAATCCTCCGTGTTGTTCAAGCGTCAACTGTTCAAAATTCCTTCCATGTCCAGCCATGTGTCATTCCCTCCACTATCACCCCCATAATTTCTCAGCTGGATAATTACAATAGCCTCCTCATGCTTCTCCTCTCTTCCGAGAAAAAGTCACAAAGTCTATCACTGACATCAGGCCTAAATTCTTCCCTCCCTCACCCAGGACAGCTCTCCCCTTCCTCTCTCTGTTCCAGCCCCCGTGGCCATTTTGCTGTGCTGAGACTATACCATGCTTTTCCCTTAGATATTCACATGGTTCACTCTGTTAAGTATCACTTATTTTAAATCTCCACTTAAACGCTAATACCTCAGAGAGGCTTTAGCTAAACACCACCCTCATTTCTCTTTACCCTTTATATTTTTATTGGTATCACATAGCATCACCTGACATATATTTATCTCTCTGTCTCTCCCCACTAAGACAGAAACTCCATAAGGTCAGGGATTTTCTTTGTTGAGGCTGTTTCTTTTATTTGTTTTTCTTTATTACTTTTTTTTTCTTTAGGGCAAGGATTTTTATTCATTATGTTCTCTGATGTATCTCAAATGCCTACAACAGCACCTGGCATATAACAGGTACTCAGGAAATAACCACTGAAAAAGTGAATGAGTGAAACATAAAATGTAAGACTCCAAACTCAATAAACGCTGTGATCTCAATGATTAAAGAGCATTTCCAAATAGCTACATATGCAATGATTTAAACTATTCAGTGTTCAATTCTTTTCTCTATATTGGCACATCTCCTCAGAGTAGTTTTATTATATTTATAATCTATTTATTATGTTAATATAATACATATATTATATTGTTCAGAATCCTGTTTTATTATAATTATTATTATTAAAGAAAACTAATTTGGGTCTTCTGCCAGAATATAGTTTTATCTTGTCACATTTTGATGGGAACACTCTGAGAGTAGGTTGAGTATTCTGATTCATCATTCTTTGCTCATTTGCAGCATTCACAGATGGAATAGGGTACAAGGAAGGATTTGTATGGTGTAGTATTAATAAGCTTTGTAATCCAACAGTTCCAGCTTTGAATCCTAACCTGATAATTTAATAGCCATTGGATTAAATTCAAGTTTCTCAACTTACCTCTCTAAGTCTCCTTATCTGTTAAATGGAGCTAATACGCCCTGAGCTGTTCTCAAAATTTGATTTGATCAGGTCTATGAGGCACTCCTGAGAACATAGTATTGAGTACGTGGAAGCTAGGACTGTTATTATCAATAAGAACAAGAGTGGTCAAAGAAGTAATTTTTTAGAGAGAGTGGAATTTTAATTGAACCTTGAAAATCATTAAGAACATCTGTTCTCTTTTTTTGCCCAAACAAATAAAGCACTTTTTCCCAATCGCTTTACAGAAAAAAAAATTAAGGAATTCATTATTTTAGTCCTTGTATTTAACATTTGCAAATCCTATGTGGGCATCATTTTATTAATCACACACTAAAAATTAATCTCCAAGCAATTCAATAACTTTATGAACCAGATTCAACTTCATATGATTCAAATCAGCTAGTTTAGAAAATTCCCTATGCAATGTTATATTTTCTTTTAAAATATTCTTAGAACATTTCTTTCAGGTAAATAACACATGTATACTAATAAAAAATAAAGATACAAATTGACTGTATCTTCGTGACACCCACCAGCCAATCAGGAGTTAGTATGCAAATTAACCCAACAAGGATGGTGGGTTAATTTGCATACGCAGGCACCAAGCTGCCAGGGCAGGGTGGGACACTTGCGTCATTGCCATGACAACGACCCAGGCATTCCACACTGCCCCAGCTGCTTGGAGCCTCTGGCATCATGGGAAGGCAGAAAGGCGGCTCTGGGCCGGAGCGAAGGTGGTGCTGGCAGCTAGGGGAAGGAAGGCCCATTCGTGCACATATCTTCATGCATCGGGCCTCTAACCAGTCGACCAGTTGCTAAGGTGCACACTAATCACGAGGGGGCAGATGCTCAATGCAGGAGTTGCCCCCTGGTGGTCAGTGTGCTCCCACAGCCAATCTTATGTGGCTGGCCAACCTCCTGCACCCAACTTCCCTTGGCCCCAATTGGGACTGGTTGAGATGTCCCAATTGGCTCTGATCACTGGCCAGGCCGAGGACCCCACCTGTGCACAAATTTGTGCACCAGGCCTCTAGTACTAAAATAATTGCCTTTTTAACCTCTTAATTGAGATATATTCCCATAGAATGAAACTCACCCATTTAGGTTACCTTTTTTAAAGAAAACAAATGAGTTAGATAGACACCTAGTATCTTTAAAATTTGTATTTTGGGATTCCCTTGCATGGCATAGAACCATGAATCCCCTGGTTACCATGTTCTCATTGGAGTTAGTGACATCTGTCTATTTGGGCAGTTAGTGGCCTTTTCTATTTAACTGCCCACAAAAGAGGTACAATCTCAAAACTTCTTTGAACTTCCCCAAGTCCCTTGCACTGCCTCATAATATAAGAGTAGGAACTTTGTAATTACATGATTAGTTAGTAAGTACACCTAGTAAGTTACATAGTTATCTAATGTAATCTGCACAGAAACCCACTAAGGTAAGCACTATCATCATCATCATTTTACAGATGAGGAAACCAAGGTTAAGAAGTTTAAAGAATTTGTCAAAGTCACCTCTAAGCTGGACTTATCTGACTCCAGAGCTCATCCTCTTAAGCACCATACTACTTCTCTTATCTTAAATCTTGCTTTTGTTTATTTGCATAAGTAATCTAGGTTTTACTATAGAAAATTATAAACTATTGGTAAACAAAAAGAAAAAATGGGGAAAATTACCCAAATCTCAATATCAATACAGTATCTTTAGATAATCCCAATTACCAATAACCCTAAGTTGGTTTAGATTCCTAGAGATTTACATATCTGCAATTATAATTTATAATTATATATAAACTTATTAACAATTATTTACAAAAATTCATATTATATATATTCTGTAACTTGTATGATAATTTTTTCATTTTGTATGTTTCCATTTAAATAAGTATCTAGATCCAAGTCTATGAGGGTATAAATGTAACTTAATTCCCTTATCTATCAGTAATGTATACATGCCTTTTCCCATTCCTCAATCACATTAGACATTTTCATATCTTTTATTATTTTCTCATCATCATTTCATTCCTTTTAATATTTGACAATTTGGGAATTGAAATAGGTATCACACTCTATAGTTTAATTTTGAAATTCCTAATGAGAAAGATTCGTTATTTTTTCCTGTGGGTTTTCTGGCTACACATGTTCCTTTGTGAATTAACTGTTCTTGTATTTTTCCATTCTTCTATTGATTTCTTATTCTTATTGATTTGGAAGAGCTTTCTATATGTTAAAGACATTGAACCATTTACGGTCGCACGCATTGCAGATTAAATACATTCTGCTTTTTAAAACATATTTTTCTATGTTCTTTATTGAATTATCTCCTTTGAAAATTGTGCTAACCACAGAGAAAATGTAAAATCAATTAAATTAGTCTGTGGCACCCTCCCATCTTTCTTTAATACTCTCTTCCTTTCTTCTCTTTGTACAGTTTTTATTTTATTTTATTTTTAAATATATTTTATTGACTTTTTACAGAGAGGAAGGAGGAGGGATAGAGTTCAAAACATCGATGAGAGAAAGACATCGATCAGCTGACTCCTGCATGCCCCCTACCGGGGATATGCCTGCAACCAAGGTACAAGCCCTTGGCCAGAATCAAACCTGGGACCCTTCAGTCTGCAGACCCATGCTCTATCCACTGAGCCAAACCGGTTTCGGCTCTTTGTACAGTTTTTAAAGACTGCCTCACCTTATCAACAATATATTTTATAGGCTTTTGTACAAAGCAGGTTAACATTTTAAAGTCATTTTATATATATATTTATATATATATATATTTATTTATATATATATATAAAGTCATTTTATATATATATTTATATATATATTTATATATATATTTTTTTTTAATGAAGGTACTTCAATTACTAGCAAGACCGTTGTAATAATCTAATATGTTACAGGGGTGTAAGCTTTAGAACCTCCAGTCTTATTTTGATACTAACTTGCCACATAATTTGGGGAAATAATATAAATTTTCTAAGCCTTATATTCCTTATCTTAAAATAAGTATCTGTGAAAATTAGAGTATATATGTAATACATTGGATATGCATTACTATGCCTAGTACATATTTAACATTCTCTAAGTGAAGCTAGCATGACAAGAAGTAATAAATGAAAAGGTATCTTATAACTGTTTAACTACTTTATTAACTTATCATGTTTGTTTGCCTTTTATTCTTACGCTTATTATAGTGCCTTTGTTTTGTGACCAGCAAATCACACTTTACAGGAGGGAAGGCACAAGGACCAATTTCAAAAAGGAAAAGTAGGTACCTATTATATTTAAATGGTATATTTGAAAGACATAAATTGTGTGTTTTCATAATATAAACTATAGAAAACTAAGCTGGATAAAATCTTTCCTAGGGATAACATGTATAGATGGACTCCAACTTCTGCTCATCAATAATTCTTAAGGGGAAGTTTTCAGGAGCTCCGGGGGTATGTGAAAGTTTTTTTAGAAAAAGATTTCTCTTTTAAAAACCCGAGAAACATTGTTCTTGCTCAATGTACTATTCAAACATAAATCGTCACAATTTTATATAGCTATCTAGCATTGCATAAGACTTTAGACACAGAATCCATTATGTTAGCAAAAGCCAATGAAGGCTTAGAACTAAGGATGGCAAACTCTAGAACCAATGGGGCACTGAGTTGTGTGGATACCAGTCTCCAAACCTGACAAAGACCAGATCAGTGCAGTTGCTCTGGTAAAACTTATAACCATATTATTGTCGTAGATAAATGAACTCTGGATTCCTCCCAAGGCAAGGCTTTGAACTATGGTGTATTTGGGCAAGTTGTTTGTTACCAGTGCACAAAGGGAAGAGTGCCACCTGCTGGACCAGCAATGATACTCCATGCAGGGGCAGGATTTATATGGTCATGAGGGAAATGGACACAGCCTCTGGTCCAAATCAAATTCATATGCTTGCACTTAAATTAGTTTAACAGTCATTTAGCATTATTCAGCTATTTGTTATAATTGTCTTATGCTCAGCTGACAAGTGAATTACTCTTCCAGAACAGACTTTTCCTGTTGAATTAATTTGGGGGGGAGGGTGCTAATTCTATTATTTCATAAGCTTATATTTACTATTTATATCATATTTTGATGTTAATTATCATCTATTTTGTGAAGCATAGCCTTTTGAATAATCTTTCTTGCAGTTACAGTTCACTCTTTTTCTTATAGTGCAAGTTATCAATACATTACTTCTCCTAGTCAGATATCAATAGCTGTGAAAAATAAGATACCACAGCTCTGACGTCAACAGGAATACTAGGACTAGTCCATCGACTAGTCCATCGAGATGGGAAAGAATATTAATCACTAACATTGTTTAGAATTTCTGTACATAATGATAAAAGTAAGGAAGCTGACTTGGTTTTATCATTGCTTTCTTGTTCTCTACAGACAGTGCACCCCTTATTGCTTGCATTGCATCCCCCAATATAACTCCAAATATTTGCAGTTACAAATGGTGCGGGCAAGTAGGGCAGAGATGTCTAGATATATCTGCCTCGCATATGAAAAAAAATATATAACCTCTTGTACGTTGGTTTGATTTCTTGTATCTGCTTAAAACTGTCTTCACCCACACTACCTTAAATTCCTTTTCTTATTTTGACCTTGTACCAATCTGCAGTTCATGTAGATTACAAGTGCTAAAGCTATCCTAGTAAATACTTTAAGGTGAATCCATTTAACCAGATTACAGGCTCCTAAAATTTAGTAGAAAATCAGCTCATTGCAGGAACAACAGTTTTGAAGGAGAAAAGAGTAATCTAGGCGCATGAAAGCCTTTAAATACATTTGGTGAGTCTATTTCCAAACAGGCCAATCAAGATCTTGCCCGGGATTTCTCTAATTGTAGTGATAGAAAAAGACTGTTTGTGGGCTTGAGAAGCTGTTTGAAGGCTGAGCTGCTTAGTGGACATTTCTCCACCAGAAACAGAGCCTCTGATTGGAAGAAAGGAATTCTCTGATGACATTGTGTTAGTCTAGTCATGGCTTGCCCTGTTACATGAAAGAATAAATTATCTCTTTTTTTGTTAGGTAAATTTGAATTGGATTTCTGTCTTCCCAAACAAAAACATTTTGACCAATATAAGGTTTTAAATATAGGGTTTATATACAAGATTAAAACATTCTCTAACTATCCTATATCCCTTTATGTAATTGGTTAAAGCAAATGTAAGTAGGCTTTGCTTTCTATGAGTGATTTTACAGCATATGCCAACAAATGGCCGTTAGCACAATATATAACAATTCACTCTTAGTCATTTTTTTATTCTCTATAGTCAGTTCTGAATGTGGTTTCTTTTTATTCTAGACATTTGATTAAATATTGCCTCATTCCAATTCAGATTATAAATCAGCTCAAATTTTAGCAAGAGAATTAGCAGTCCTTCTGCGTGTCATGACCTAAATGTATATAGAATCCCTTATTAGTCTCATTTTATTCGTTTTTTAAAAAAATTAGATTCATGAAATTCGCATTTTTATTTCAAGTCATTCTGTAATTAAATTAGGAAGCGTGGCAGAGTTTGGATTAGAACTAAATTAGTTTTGCAGAAATTCTGCAGCCTTAATAGCTAAGTTTTACATGGTTTTTATTAAAGTTATAGCCACATAAATTATATCACTTAATCCTAGAATTCTTGGATCTTAACTACTATAAGAGCAATAACGTTAGCTTAGACAGGGTCCAGCATAGATAAACTAAGTAGTATTGAGAAAGCTGCCCTGAAAGTGTAGTATCAGTAAACAAACAAACAAACAAACAAACAAACAAACACCTGGAGAACCAAGGTGGCATCAGCCTCCTGAATTTTCTGTTGATGTGTTTGCTAAGGCTGATGCACTATCATCTCCATGGCTAGGACTTGGCCTCTAATGCCTAGGTCATTAGCACCAGACTTATGGTCAGCACTTAAGAAAGGCTTGTAGAATGAATGAATGTTCTACATAGATACAAGTCTTCGGTGTGACAAGACTTTCCCTGTAAATGCTATAAGGTTCTAAGACACATTGTGATGGGCTAAACCAGAAGGAATTTTTTTTTCAAGTTTAATATTGAAGGAAATTAGATCAGAAGAGGTAAAGTGACACTCCAAAACAGAGATGGGGTAATAAATCAGTTAACATGTATGGAATACCCACTACTGGATAAATGTTTGGCCCTGTCTCAGATAATGGGAGAGAGGGAGTATAGTAGAGTATCAGACAGCCAAAGTGTCTGCTTTCAAAAGAGCTTATATTCCAGTGGGGACAAAGGAATAAATTTCAGGTCCTGATATGGTGTTGCTCTGTGTAAATACTAATATAGAAAATTGTGGTGGAGAATGATGGAGGGTGGGGAGAGATATAATTGAATTCGTAGATAAAGCACAGGACTCTCTAAGAACTCTCTCATGAGCTGAGTATGAGGACACATCTATGCAAATGTATGGAGGAAGAATATTCCAAATATAAACTCAAACATCCTAAGATGGCAATAAGCTTGGTGTACTTGAGGCTAAGAAAAATAATCATAGCACTTTAACTAAAATGAAGAGGAGAAAAAATTACAGAGATCAAGGTAGGTAGGCAGATACCTAGATTTCCTGTGTATCAGGAAAAAGGAGTTGGGTTTTATTACAGTGTGTGTGAGACACCATTTAAAAGGCTTTTGAGAAGAGGAGTCATAGAGCCCAGTTTTCATTCGAGGAAAATCACCAAGTGGAGAATGGGCTAGAATGAGAAAGAGAGGAGGTTCTGAGACTGATTGGAAGACTCCTAGTAATCCAGGTTGGATGGTGGTCACTTGGGTGAGGGTATAGCAGTAACTGGACTCAAGACATGTTTTGTAACTTATCTGTAGGATTTTCTGATAGGCTCTAGCCAGGTAGCTCACGTGGTTAGAGCATCATTCTAACACACCAAGGACTTTCGGCTGGTTGCATGTGAGCATTTGGGAACATTAATTATTTTAAAAATAATATTAATAAACACAATGAAAAGTGGAAAGAAGCAAGGTCTTTTTTTAAACACATTTTTATTGATTTCAGAGAGGAAGGGAGAGGAAGAGAGAGAGAGAAACATTAATGATAAGAGAGAATCATTGATTGGTTGCCCCCTGCAGGTTGGACCAAGCCTGCAACCTAGGCATGTGCCCTTGACTGGAATTGAACCTGGGACCCTTCAGTCTGCAGGCTGATGCTCTATCCACCGAGCCAAACTGGCTAGGGCAAGAAGCAGGGTCTTTGAAGTTATTGTTCAGCCACTGAATCAACTCTCTGATGACCTTACACCAATTTTTTTGTTATGTGAATTTTAAAGCTGTTTTTTGCTGACTTTTGTCACTTATCACTGACAGCATTTTAACTGGTATGGTATTTTATTGCAACAACTGGTAGCCATCTGGAAAAATATACCCTCAAACATAACATAAAAATAGATTCCTGATAGATGGAAATATAATTTTAAAAGTACTGTTCAAAGCTATGAGAAAATCCTTCTATAATCTTAAATTTGTGAAAGCAGTTTCAAGTACAATACAAAAGAGTTGAGGTTGCACCTGAATGGAATAATTGTTGAATAAATTATGATATTTTAAGACATGTTGCAATGTTTATGTGGGGGGAAAAGAGGATACCCAACACATACACAGTATATATATATATGTTGTATAAGACTATGGCTCTATGTTCATTGGGTTCTTTTTTGTTTTAGTGTAAAATTTCTTTGATTTTTTTAAAGATGTCAATTTTATTATCAATATAATGCAACATAAAAAACCCTGGAGGACCGCCGAAACCGGTTTGGCTCAGTGGATAGAGTGATGGCCTGCGAACTGAAAGTTCCCAGGTTCAATTCTGGTCAAGGGCATGTACCTTAGTTGCAAGCACATCTCCAGTGTGGGGCGTGCAAAAGGCAGCTGATCAATGTCTCTCCCTCATTGATGTTTCTAGCTCTCTATCCCTCTCCCTTCCTCTCTGTAAAAAATCAATAAAATATATTAAAAAAAAACAAACTCTGGAGGACCTATAAGGAAAGATTGATAATCCATATAAATATTTAAAATTATTCATTTAAAAAGAACATTACAAGTCAAAAGACAAATTAAATGTTGGGAAAAAATTGCAGTTTGAACCAGAGATGAAAGGCTAATTTCCCCAATATATAAAGGATTCCTTTATATCTATTAAAAAACACCACCAGCAAATAGAAAACGATAAAGAATATTAATAAGTATGTTGGCAAACAAATGGCTCTTAAATATAGGGAAAAAATGCTGAATTTATTCATAAAAAGAGGATTTCACATTGAAGCAGTACTGAAATATTATTTCTTGGATTACATCTTCCGTTGGGAAAAGTATGGGAAACAGGCCTTCTGAGACATAGCTGGTCACAGTGTAAATTGATACAACTGAGGAGTAATTTGCATATCCATCAACATTAAAAAATGTGCATCCTTCTTGAGGAAGCAATTCCACTTTAGAATTATTTGTACATTTGTAAAATGACCTTTGTATAAGGTTATTCTTTTTGCATTACTTGTGAAAAGATGTTTTACTGTTCTCAAAATGATTATAGTCTTTATTCCTAACTCTCGCCTGAGAAAAAAGAGGGCTTGTCAATAATAGATGAATATGAGCATGACTCCTGTAGTCTTTCAATTAGATGTGACTTACTGACAGGTTTCTCAGGAGGTGAAGGCAATCACTTTCTTAGAATCATAGGTTCATGGTTTTGGCCTTAACTCAATTAGAGAAAATGATGCAGAACCATTAACAGAATAGCCTACTGAGCCACTAGAGACAATAATGCCCAGTAAAGATTCTCTAATCTGGGTAGTCCTCAACAACAGAATTGCCTTACATTCTTTGCTTGCAATCCAGGGAGGAAAATAAATAGTCTCTACCTTATCAGTGTCAAAAACCATCAACAGAGAGGGGACAGATTTTACTAAATTAAGGACACTTACTAGTGGCAATTAAGTATATTGCTTTGCACATCAAAAAAGCACTCAAATAGCTATTTAGAAAGAAATCAAGATGGCAACATAGGTAAACACCTAAACTGCTGTCTTCCACAACAATTTCAAAACTACAACTAACAAACAAAATGGACACCATCCAGAACCACAAGAAAGCTGGCTGAGTGGAAATTCTAAAACTAGAAGGAAAGAGAAAAGCACACTGAGACTCAGAGGAGCTGCAAAAGGCTGAGGTATGGAGATGCATGTGGAGAGGACTGGTGGCTGAGTGTGCAGATGGCTTTCTCAAGCTGGAGGGAGACGGAAGCTCTCGACTGTGCTGAACTCAAGTTCCAGACAAGACCCTGGAAACCCAGACCCTTTCTGGGGAATCTGGACTGACTGGAAGCAGATGAAACTTGAGGGTAGCTTTCTCTCAGAGATGCTTGCAGCAATTACTAAGGGACACTGAGACCCAGGGGCCTCATAGGGCAGAGCTGACAGAAAGCCAAGGCTGTCTGCTCCGCCCTGAGACTCCACCCCATCCAAGCTGAGCACAGAGGCTTTTGTAATTTTGCAAGTCTTGTCTCATAAGGGTGTCTCCAGCACAGAGGTGTTCTCCCAGCATAGAAATAGATGATCCTCACAGCCAGTTAGCTAGAGGTCAAATCCTCCCAGTGATACCAACAACAATCAAGAGTTAACTACAACAAGGCTGTGCACACAGTCCACAAAGCGGTGACCAAGAGTGTCCACCTCAAGTAACTGGAGGCTGAGCCACTGGGCTCTATAGGACACCTCACACACAAAGCTACTCTACCAACTCAGGGAAGCAGGGAAAATGCAGAGACAAAGAAACATCACAAATGAAAGAAATGGAGGAAAGCAAATGACTAGATATAGAGTTCAAAACCACAGTTATAAGGTTTTTCAAGAATTTCCCTAGGAAAGGCCGATAAATTTAGTGAGATCCTCGAGGATATGAACAAGATCCTTGAGAATATGAAAAAGGATCAACTGGAAATTAAACATACACTGACTGAAATAAAAAATATTATACAAAGATCTAACAGCAGACTAGAGGAACACAAGAATCAAGTCAAAGATTTGAAATACAAAGAAGCAGAAAACACTCAACTGGAAAAGAAAAAAGAATCCAAAAATGTGAAGATAGTGTAATGAGCCTCTGGGACAATCTCAAACGTACCAACATCAGAAGTATGGAGCCGAAACCGGTTTGGCTCAGTGGATAGAGCATTGGCCTGCAGACTGAAAGGTCCCAGGTTCAATTCGGTCAAGGGCATGTACATTGGTTGGGGGCACTATCCCCAGTAGGGGACGTGCAGGAGGCAGCTGATCGATGTCTCTCTCATCAATGTTTCTGACTTTCTATCCGTCCCCCTTCCTCTCTGTGAAAAAATCAATAAAATATATATTTAAAAAAAAAAAAAGAAGAAGAAGTATGGGAGTGCCAGAAGAAGAGAGAGAGCAAGATACTGAAAACCTACTTGAAGAAATAATGACCAAAAAGTTCCCCCACCTGGTGAAAGAAATAGACTTACAAGTCCAAGAAGCACACAGAACCCCAACCAAAAAGAATCCAAAGAAGACCATACTAAGACATATCATGATTAAAATGCCAAGAGTAAAAGACAACAAGAGAATATTAAAAGCAGGAGGGGAAAAACAGTTAATCACCTACCAGGGAGCACCCATAAGGCTGTCAACTGATTTCTCAACAGAAACTATGCAGGCCAGATGGGAGTGGCAAGAAATATTCTAAGTGATGAATAGTAAGAACCTACAACCAAGATTACTCTACTCAGCAGAGCAGTCATTCAGAATTGAAGGTCAGATAAGAAAAAAAGCTTCACAGATAAGAAAAAGCTAAAGGAGTTCATCACCACCAAACCAGTATTATATGAAATGTTGAAAGGTATTCTTTAAGAAAAGGAAGAAGAAAAAGTTAAAGATAAAAATTATGAACAACAAATACATATCTATCAACAAGTGAATCTAAAAACCAAGTGAATAAAAAATCTGATGAACAGAATAAACAGGTGAATATAATAGAATCAGGGGCATAGAAAGGGTGTGGACTGAAAATTCTCTGAGGGAAAGGGATGTGGGGGATGCGGGAAGAGACTGGACAAAAATCGTACACCTGTGGGGGTGAGGTAAGGGCAGTGGGTGGGGTGGGACCCAGGGGAAGGGGACCTATGGGGGAAAAGAAGAACAATTGTAATAATCTGAACAATAAAGATTTATTAATTTTTTAAAATAAAAACTTCTAGATAGATAAAAATATTAGACTATGAAGAAAGTGGGTGATTAGGTTAAAAAAAACACAAATAGCTATTTAATTTGCTGCACTTAACACATTATAAGACTATTAAATATATGAAAAGCTTTAGCACTAAACCATGTCCCCTCAAAGCACAAAATTCACTACACAGATCTAATGCTATTTCTCAAATAAATGTCAGCCTTGAAATAATCCATTTTCTCAAAATTGTCCAAGAGTCATTTTTTACTCTAGTGCCCTTGGACCTTCTCCATTTTCTGTTTTTCATCTTCTGGAGCCTGGTTTGAATTACTATTTGCTGAAAATGGCGAGCTGCAGATTTTATACTTCCCATCTAACAGTACCCTTGGTGAGATGACAACCATTATATATAACTATGCAAATTATATTACAATATTATATTAATTGTGATGAGTCCAGAGAAGTTAGATAATTACAGATCAGGGTCCCTAGTCTATCTACCCAGAACATGCTGAATAATAAAAAAGGTACCACTTATTAGCCATCTATCATGTCTAGTCATTTCAGATGCATGTTCTTTAAGCCTTGCAACCTGGCTACACGAGTATATGCAACCCTATTTTATAGTTTAGGAAATGAGGCTGTCCCTCACCACCAAATTAAACGACTACCAAGTGACAGAACTTGATAGAAACTCTATTTTTTTTCTGATTAAAAAGCCTATGCTCTCAATACACTGAGATTTTGTCACACACTACTGCCTTTCACTTTACTATACACATTTGCGCTTGGTGTTTTTTTGTCTGAAATTAGGAATTAAGGCCGTTTTCTTGATACTGTGGCTCAGTGAGCTGAATAGACACAATTAAGGGAGCATTTCATTACGAGAAAACATGCCATGAGTTTTAAGTAATTTTAATACTTCCAAGACACATTTAAATTATTATTCAAATAACAACTTTAGGTTTTAGCTGATAAACTATACAAATTTTTCAGACATTACTTATTGAATCCTGGCAGGTTTTAATTTTCCACCAAACACAAATAAATATACAAAATAATTTTTAAAACTCTTTTCTAAACAATTAGTATTAAGAAAAATTTTAGTTTTTATCATCATATAATTTGTCATGGACAGAAAATATTCCTTGAGTATTGGAAAATGTGTGTTTAGAAACATACATTCTTTCTTTCATTTTTTATAATATCTATGTGAATTATTATCACTACTTTAGAGATGAAAAATTTCAGGCTAGGAGATTTGAAAGTCACATAGCAAGTATTTGATTGAATTGGGATGTTTTAAGTATTATTTCAGAATATGGGGAAATACTTACAATATAATGAGATTTAAACTATATACTGGTAAAAATTACAATTGTAGCATAAGCAAAAGGTCCTATAACCTATTGGTATAAGTATGTTAGCCCAACTTTTCTCTCTCATTAGCCCCAGTCTTCCCCCCAAGCATTCCATTCCCACAGCATTCAAGTTACTCCTGGTGTCACCTTGTCCAGAGCAACTGGGTTGAAATTTCTTTAGCCTCCAAGATCAGTCCTGTTGTTAAATGTGGTCTGAAATTTTCTGCATTTCTTGGCTTTGTCCCTTGAACCTACACCAACATATTCTCTAACTGTCCATGGAGAAGCAATGCCTGACTTCTACTAACTTTCCTAGTATTTTTTCTCTTCTTTCATTATTTTTTGGGGGTCATATGTACCTCAAAATGAACATCGTATTATATGCTGCCCTATTTTTAAATTTCTTTCTTAGTTATATAGCAAATAGGCACATTTCTTTGCCATTTGTTAACTTGTTTACTGATAGTGACTTCATCTCTTTAATTAGAATTTAAATTCCTTAAATCTAGGCTAGATTTTTTTTCCTGAGCATTATAGTATAAGTTTACTATAAGCATAAAGTATAAACTCAGGAAATTATCAATGCAGTCTCAAAAATTCAATAAAGAATAAATCATGGAACGGATAACTTCGACTCAGCAAGAGTCGAACCACCTTATGTGTGGTTCCCCCTTGTTCCTCACACCACCATGACCCAGTCCAGCCAAAAATAGTGACGATTTGTTCTGGGTTCTGCTGACCTGGCAAATTCCTCCTCGATTTGGGCCACTGAGGCTGCTGAACCTGAGACAGGCTTCCTTAAGGGAAAAGGCAGATGGAGGCATTGGGGTGCTGTATTCAACATGTACTGCTCTGTATCCTTGGTCAATTTTATGTGTATTCTTTCTTCTGTTCTTTTGCTGATTTCAAGTGAAAATGAAAATAATCTCGCCTAGCCAGTTTAGCTCAGTGGATAGAGCGTTGGCCTGCAATTTGATTCTGATCAAGTGCACATGCCGGGGTTGCAGGCTCAGTCCCCAGCCCGGGGTGTGCAGGAGGCAGCCAATCAATGATTCTCTCTCATCATTGATGTTTCTATCTCCCTCTCCCTTCCTCTCTGAAATCAATAAACAAATCTTAAAAAAATAATAATAATCTCGACCAACTTGTCATTCACACCAAGATTTAAACCTGGATCAGCCTTTGTGGTCTGACCTAGCTCATCAGGTATGACTTTTATAAAACCTTTATATGCATTTCATCTAATCCTCACAAAACAAGGATTGGTGTAGCAAAGGCACTTAGTGCTCATCAATGACTCCATAACCTCCTCTATATTTCCTTGCCTCCCTTGCAGATAGGTTGGGGCCATATGACTAGTTCTGGCCAATGAATTGAGTAGCAATCTCATTTGTTTCTTTCAAGCTAAGGAAATAAAAAACTGGTATGCCTCCCACCATGTCCACCCCTCTTCCTTCTCTAACTATCTTGGATTGGAAGCTATTAGTCACAATAGAGAGGACAGTTGCCACATCCACAGGGAAATCTGTAAGAACAAAAAATATAATTTTATTGTGTTAAACCACTAAGGTGTTAGAAATTATTATTGTGGCAAGCCTATCCTATCCTGATTGACAGATGGTATTCAGAAAATGTAGTAACTAGTACCAAATGGGCACTGACCTATCAGGATGAGTGCAATGACCAACCAGAAGAGACATTGGCTATAAATAACAGGCATGGCCATATGAATCCAGGCCAATTGAATATCCCAGAAAACAACCCTACAAATTTATCCCAATTTTATGCTTGATGAAATGGAACTTCAAAGAGGGCCCAGTAGCCTGCCTAAAATCAATACTTGTGATATTCAATCCAGCTCTGTTTGATACAAAGCCCGCACACAGTCTTTCTAGCTCAACACTGTGTTTTCTACTTGTTGAATATGTCTAAATGGCCTCAACACCTTATCAAAAGTTAGGCTGCAATAGAACTATCCAAATAGCTTAATTGTTTATCTAAACCATGGTAATATGACCCAATAGCGTACTTTTATTATTGTTAGTGTTTTTTTTAACTTGCATACACTCTTGTTTCTGTAAAAAATGTCAACATTATATCTTGCCTTTCTTTTAATTTTTCCTTCTCTCATTATTTATCATTAATCCTGAACTGTGTTTTTTTTTAAAGTTGGTATGCCCAACTTTATGATGTAATAAATATTTAAAAGGCAAGAGAAAATTGAATTGAATTAAATGTTTGGCTTTTGGCATAGTTCTTTTGCTCCTGCTGCTCTTTTTTTTTTCTGCTGCTCATTCTTTATTTAAATTCATAAGGCTTTTTTCTTCATGACAGGATAATCATCTCCACAGCAACTATTATATCACAAAGGACTATGCCTGTGAGTGAGAAGTGATCAGCAGGAGCTGAGCAACACTTAAGCAGCAGAAATTCTATTTTCACACAAATATCTCTAATTATAATAAGCTAAGGAAGAAATATATCATTCTTCTCCTCACTGCCTCCTCCAATACAAGCAGAGCGATCACTACATAGTTTCTCACAAAAATAGAGTACCTTCAGCTACAGACAGACTTAATAAGAGCATAACCCTATGTAGAGATTATGCCACCTCTTATTGCCAGGCACAGGGACCTTACTGAAGGATCAGGGATAATACAAAGAATAAAACATTAAGAATAATGAATCACAGGCTACTAGATAATTGTTCAGGGCCTACAAGCTCAGCTGATGCTCCTAGAAAAAATTTCATAAGCCTCTACACCTAGTTTCTGACATGGCTACAGGTACAGAAGCTACCTTTACCCCTAAAAGGCCAATTATCCTTAGGCACAGTGCCTATGGCCCATAATACTTTTAGGGACCCAGGAACATGTGGAATCTTAAAAGTGGATCTACAACAATAAAGGAGTAGCATGCTAATTAACTGTACCTTTGTGATGCCCACCAGCCAATCAGGAGTGACTATGAAAATTAACCCAACAAAAAATGGTGGGTCAATTTGCATACACAGGCACAGAGTGATCAAGAATGGTACGCTTGCATCATTGCCATGGCAATGACACAGGCATTCCACACCACCCCAAGCACTCTGGGCTTTTGGGCAGCATGGGAAGGCGGAAAGGTGGCTCCAGCCAGAGCGAAGTGGTGCTGGCAGCCATGGGAAAGAAGGCCCATTCTCGCATGAATCTTTGTGCATCAGGCCTCTAGTTTAATTATAATAAATATGTGTAAATTATAATAATGAATCAAGCCTGGATTATATATCATAATCATAAAATAAAATATGTATATGTGTATATAACAGAATAGTGAAATAAAAAATAGATCTACACATTTACAGCCAATTGAGTATTTACCAAAGTGCCAACTCAATTCAATGAGATAGGTAAGTCTTTTAAATAAGTGGTATTGGAACAACTGGAAAATGTATGAAAAAAAAATAAAACCTTGAGTATTTGCTTTGGCAGCACATACTACAATGGGAATGATATAGAAAAGAATAGTATGGCCTTTGTACAAGGATGGTATACAAATTCATGAAGCAATCCATATTTTTCAGAAAGTTGATCTTACATGTTATCACCACACAAAAAATAGTAACTATGTTAATTAGCTTGATTGTGTTACTATCTTTATAATGTTTACATACATTTTTTCATTAGACAAATCTGATTAAATAATGGGCAAAAATCTGGACACCAACAATTGGCAAACAAGTATATGAAAATATGATCAATATCATATGTCATTAAGCAATTTCAAATTAAAACAATGATGAGCTACCAATGCCACCTATTAGAATGACCAACACCTACATGCTGGTGAGGGTGTGAAGCAACAGGAATTCTCACTCATTACTAAAGGGCATACAAAATGGTGCAGTTACTTGAGAAGGTAGTTTGACAGTTTCTTATAAAACTAACATCTTCTAACATATGATCAAGCAATTGTACTACTTGATATTTACTTAAATGGGTTGAAAAGTTAAGTCCACACAAAAACCTACACATGGGTGTTTATAGCAGCTTTATTCATTAATTTCAAAAACATGGAAGCAACCAAGATGTCCTTCAGTAGGTGAATGGATAAATAAACTCTGGTATATCCAGACAACAGAATGTTACTCAACACTCAAAAGAAATGAGCTGTCAAACCTTGAGAAGACATAGAAGAACCTTAAATTCATATGACTAAATGAAAGAAACAAATCTGAAAAGACTACATATTCCAACTCCATAACATTCTGGGAAAAGCAAAACTGCAGAGACAGTACATCAATTGTTGTCAGGAGTTGTGGGAGGGAAGGATGAATAGGGAGAACATAGAGGAATACTAGGGCATTGAAACTATTCTATATGATACTGCAATGGTGGGAAATGTCATTATACATTTATTCAAACCCATTGAATGTATAGCACCTAGTGTGAACCCTAATGTAAATTAAGGATGTTGGGTGATAATGATGTGTTGGTTGATAATGATATGTTCACTGATTGTAGCAAATGGACCACACTGGTGCAGGATGTTGATAATCATACTATGCTTATGTAGTGATAGAGGGTACACAGGAATTCTCTATACCCTCTGATACATTTTTCTGTTAACCTAAAACTATTCTTTGAAAAAGTATATTTAAAATGCAAATCAATATGGTGCCAGGAGAGTACTAGAAATATCTGGGGGATAGTACTTTGTAAAGTATATGATTGTCTAAGCACTATGCTAAACATCTGAAACTAATACAAAATAATGTAATGTAAAATAAAATCAGTTTTAAAAATCGGGGCTGGGAGGGGGAATCTTACCTTAATAATCAATACAAAAAAATGCAAATCATAGACTGAGAAGAAAATATTCTTAATTCATATATCTGATAAAAAAAAAAGCTTGCAACATATAAAGGACTCCTACAAATAAAAAACAAAAGAAACACACACACAATTAAAACATAGTCAAAAGACTTGACCAGACATTTCACAAAAGTAGATATACAAGTGGCTAATAAGCACATGAAAAGATACTCAACATCATTAGTCATCAGGGAAATATTAAAACCACATTGAAACTCCACTTCACACCCACTAAAATCCTAAAACTAAAAAGACTGACAACATCAATAGTTGCTGAATGTGTAATGCAAGTGGAACTGTCACACACTGCTGGTGGGTATATAACATATTGATACAGCCTCTTTGCATTATTGGGAGCTTTTAATAAAATTACACCTGCCTAATGACTGAGCAGTTCCATTCTTGCTTATCTAAATGTATTTTTTTAATATATTTTATTGACTTTTTACAGAGAGAAAAGGGGAGGGATAGAGAGTTAGAAACATCAATGAGAGAGAAACATCGATCAGCCGCCTTCTGCACGCCCCCTACTGGGGATGTGCCCGCAACCAAGATACATGCCCTTGACCTTTCAGTCCACAGGCCGACGCTCTAGCCACTGAGCCAAACCAGTTTTGGCCCTGGCTTATCTAAAAGAATGAAAGTATATATTCACAAAAATACAACTAGGAATGTTAATGGCAGCTTTATTTCTAACAACCAAAAACTGGAAACAAATACAAATGTCTATCAACAAGATTATGAATTTTTTAAAAAAACATATTTATACAAAGTAATATTGATCAGTGTTAAAGGGAAGGAACTACTGATACAACAATGTGAATGAATCTCTAAATCATTGCTTAAAGTGAGTCAGACAGAAAAGAATACTTATTGTCTAATTCCATTTATGTGGCTTCAAGAGCACACAAACTCACTGATGATGACAGAAATTAAAACAAAATTTCCTATTTGAGAAGGGAGAGTGACTGAAGGAGGACATGAAGGGACATTCTAGGATGGTAGAAGTGTCTTATATCTTGATTGGGCACTGGTTACATGAATATACACACTTGTCAAGACTCATCCAATTATACACTTAGTAGATATTGCATTTTGTTGCATGTAAATTTAACTTCTATAGGAAGAAAAGTCACCAGATAATTACCTTACACTGGTTAAGTAAGACATATCATTTATGACGCTTTTTCACTTTCTTTCCCCCTATGCCTAACAGAATATTCAGAACACAATGAGTGCTCAAAATATGTTTGAGAAAAGTTAAACAAATGAACCAATTGTTTAGGCAGTTAAAGGCATACAGGTAGCTTCTTTTAGGCATGTGGTATTGAATTTCCTTACACAGAAAGGGACCTTCCTTCTGTGCTTTTCATAGACTGTCAGTGACTGCGCTAGCTTTGAGCAAAGTAACTCTCTTTGGCAGTCAATCTACATGTATGTGTACACATGTGCATGTCTCCTTTGTATAATCAATTGTTTGGGGTTGTTTTCCTATGGTAAAAACTGTTTAAATGGACTAATCATTTTGAAGAAAATTGTCTTATCACATAAATGTAGAGTAAAAATACACTGAAAACTAAATCACGAGTACTTTTGAGAAAGACATCTTTGCTCAATTAATTGATGCTTTTCAAGATAATTTTCCCTCAAAAATAGAGGAATGCCTGCAGTTATTCCATATTGTGTATTTTTTGTTCCAAGACTATTTATAAACTAAAACATTTATTATGAGAAATATTTCTTCCACTAATTTTAAAGTTTTGAAAAATAAAAATTATATATCAATAGATGATAATTTATGCTATGCTAATTGGAAAAAAATCCTTTTTTCTTAGATGTAAATCCTTAAAATAAAGTAACTTTTTGTATCTATATATATATATAAAAGCCCTAGCAATTGCTATGACCGAATCACTGGAACAACCAGATGACTAGCCGGTAGCTATGATGTGCACTGACCCAAACTTTGCTGCTTCTGGGGCCCTGACAGCCCCAAATCTGGTTCACCCACACCCCAGACCCAGACAGGAGGGAGAAGGTAGCTTGATTCCTCGTGGAATCAACTGTTGGTTAGCTTGCTGCCGAGGCCAACCTCCCATGACCCCTTTCCTCAACTGGCCAGTTCTCCTCCCCCCAGATCAGCCCTGATAGCTGGCAAGGCAGAGGAATCCCACCCTTACATGAATTTGTGCACCGAGCCTTTAGTTTAAATATAAACTTGAAAGACATCTTAAAGCTTCAGTTAAAAAACAGATGGCAGACAAAAATGTGCTATTGAATTCTAGCTATTAGACTGTGATATCTAAATTCCACATGAAAATGAGCAAATGGGGATGAGTAGATGTTAACATTTACACATTAGAGCTGTATTTTCCAAGAATGTTTTTCTTGAGATTAAGTAAAAGTTACTTTGAAAATATTAGATCTTTCTCAAAATGAAAATAATTGTATTTCATAAGCCAGAAATTTCAACAACCTCCAAATTCAGAAATGAGGTCCTGGTTAATTTGAAAAAATGATCAGAGAACTTTTACTCTATTGTATAACTAAACATAAAAGGAAACTTCTGAACCACCTACAAGTTCTCATTCTCTACTTTCTAGATGAGGTCACATTCCTTTCCTCTCCCCTGTCTGTCATGGGATGCCCCCTCCATTAAGCAGACATCTGGTTTAAATTCCTGCCATATGTGATAAATCAATGCATAACAGGTAATAAATTTAAAAGACTATATTCCTAAAGGCTGTGGCTTCTATTCTCTAAGTCTTTGCAAGGTTGATGATTTTTCCATCTCAGCTTGTGTTATAGTAATAAGAGAAGGCCCAAAACACAGAATGCACTTTAGAACTAAGAGCTTATCTCCAAAGGCAATCAGCAGGAAACTTGAAATAATATCCCTACTGCTGCTGTGTCTTTATGAGCTTTGAAAACTGAACCTACCATTTCACAGCTTCCTATATTATTGTCCTTTTTATCCAATTGTATTTAATAATTGGGTATTATTACTAAAGTATAATAGATATTCACTATTTGGATCACTCATACATTTATTTTTTTATTTTAGTACAGATATTTTTTAAAAAAAATAAAAACCTACCACCATTTTCATTAGTTAAAGCACCAGTTGTAAAAAGGCAGTTTAGAATAGTGGCTAAGGATATGGATTTGCCAACCCTGTTACTTGAGGTGACTTAGGCAAGTACTGAAATGCTTTAAACCTCCATTTTCTAATTAAACAAATGGCAATTTTCTCAGAGAATTATTGTAAAAATTAAATGAGATGATGCTTATAAAATAACACATATCTGACACATACAGAGTTTGTGAGGTTATTGGCTATAACCACAGTTGTGAACTTATCTACAATTCTTCTAATTTCCAGGATTAAAGCTAATATTGCCAAGATCGGAGGCCTCTGAGAAATGGTGTTGCATGGTGTGTAATTAACAATGACCCTCAACAGAAAGTTATTCTTACTGCCTTTCTCTTCTCCGCCTCACCAACATTTGGTATGTGTCTGTCTCCACTGCTAGAAGCTGGGCTCTTTGAGGAGAGGTTCTATGTCTTATGCCTCTTTGAATTGTTGAATCTGGTTAATTAATTGCAGACTCTTACTAAAGGAATGTATAAATGAACATGTATGTAAATAGACTTGAGATACTAATTTTAAAGTTGTACTGTTTATGTCATTTTACATAATTATCTAAAAAATAATTTATTTTATCTAAAAATCAAAATAAATTAATAAGCAAAAAATAATAATTTATTTTAACTGGGTCTTATAAAGCAATCTAGGTATTATAGCTACAAACAAAAGAATAGTTAATCATGGTGTTCTTTGTTTACATCTCAAAAAGAATGTCCAGTTAAGGCATTTTACATCTGAGATATCTGTTTGATATCTAAATGGAAGGAGTTGGATATAAGTTTGGAGAGGTCCTGCATTTCTAGAAACTTACAGAAGTTAGTAAGTTTGTGAGTAGTCAACATATGAATACTTAGAGCCATGTGACAATAAGATCACCCAGGGAGAGGATATGAATTAAGAGAAGAAAAGGTTCTAAGACAAAACTCTGGAACATTCGGAAACTTAGAGTTTTGGAAGATGATGAGAAGTCACAAAGACACTGAGCTGGACAAGGTCAGAAGGTTGGAGAATTAGGAGAGCCAAGAGAAAGCCAGTCATCATATGTTTAGATCTCATTGCCTGTCTCTCTTCCACCTCATTTCCTGAGTCCTACCATTGATCTCAGGAGCGTTTGCCAGTTTTGGTGCTGTATTCGGATCCACGTCCTTAGTTTTCTTATAGACACGGAATGCTCTTTTTTTGCATGTGTCTTTCAAATTTGACCCACCTGATACTTTAGGATCTAGAGTTAAGGTCAGGGGTGTCCCTATGCCAGCTTCAGCTCACAACCATCATGTTGTACTTTGGCCTTATTCCTTACTTCGCTTGTCATCCTCTCAACTGGAGGGAAAGAACAGATAGCATCTCTCGATGCTCCAGGCTTCGGACCCCCTGATTCAGTTTTCAGGTGGGTACCTTGCACCCATTTAACTTACCCTGAATCCTGTTTTTCTGGACTTCCTCCTTGCTTGCGTATTATATTCTTGCTCCAGCTTGTTGACCACTTTGGACCAACAACCTTGTTCTTTTCAGTAAGTCACAGAGCCCTTTTATCTCTGCCCAACCCCACTTCCACTACACCCCATTTTCAGTGGCTAGTTCTCTTGCTATGACCCTGCAGGACATTTAAGCCATATTTGGAATAAGGTCAATTCTCCTGAACACAGCCGAATATATTGCCCACATTTTTTATGAGGTGGGATCTCAAAGAGTCTGGAAAATAAAAATTCCCTGAAGCAGAGGTATATCAGATGGAAAAAGCAAATAAAAATTCTCAATCTGCAATTGGTGCTTACTTCCAGCAATCACATGCTATATCAGTAAAAATTTCTTGAGAGAGTACCAGGGAGTCTAATTAGCAAACAACACCTGATAGTTCCCCTAGCGATTGTGGGACATAAATTAAGAAACTAGAATCTCAAGATAATTATATAGGTCCTAGAATTATTTTAATGGGTTGTTATTTGAGGGATCTATAGTCATTGGTTTATTCCCTTTTCCCTAAATTCTTACTAAGTAGGTTAGGAATGTTTATAGGAATGGTGATTAAGATCTAATAATAAGCCATTAGAATTCCTGGTTTTTCAAGGCCATTGTATCCTAGACCACTAGAAACAAAGAATTTCCAAGTTCTAGTTTTCCTATGTATGTTGGCTAATGATGCTTGATGTAGAACACCTGTATTCTTTACTGCAGTCCTTCAGTTAACAAGGTAGATATCTGCTTGAGATGTTCACTAATTTTTATTAGATTTTTATATGTAATTGTGTCTTTGCTGCTTTCATAATAAAACATGTTTTATTCCATTATAGGAAACATTCAAACAATACAGAAATTAAGAAGTAATTTAGAAATTCAAAGTCCTAACAAGTTATTTTTTCTTAAATATAATCCCTCTTAATAGTTCAAAGTATATTCTTTTGAATATTTTTGCATTACAAAAGTAGAATATGGTACATATTGCTGAGGAACTTGATTTTTTTATCTTGATAATGTATCTTCAATATCTGTCTACATCAGTACTTACAGGTCTCATTATTTTAAGTTATATGTATGAATATACCAAAATTTATTTAGCCAAAAATGTGCAGTTTTTTACCAACACAAACTGCAAAAATTAACATCCATGTATATATTTTTTGCACACTTGTGTGAGTTTCTGTAGGATACATTCCTGAAATTGGACTTCTTAGGCTAAAAGATATATGCACTTAGAACTTTGAAAGATAACTACCATTGCTCTCTTTAGAGATTGTTTCATTTTTCATACACATCAATAATATAGGCAATATCTATGTTCTTAATAAACATTGACTATCAATGAGTACTTTGATTGGATGAACATGGTAGATAGAAAATTATATCTATTCAAATTTGCATTTTCTAAATGATATTGTATGATTAAACTAGATACTATTTTGTAAAAACATAAAGCTAGTGTTTTTAGTGATTGCTTTTTAAAAAATTGTAATTATTGTCCGTACTTAAAGGCATAACAAATGTATCACAGGAACAAGGCAAATAATGAGTGCACATATATATTTAATGCATATATATTACATTGGGTCAATTGCTAGGGCCCATATATATAGATGAATAAGGACTGATGTGGAAAGATGAATAATGACATGGTGCACACTACTAATCTAAGCAGATAAATAGGAGAGGAAGTTGTTAAAGATAGTTTGAGAACTAGACAGATTTCAAGTTACAGTTGGAATATTAGGATTAATGTATAGCATTTAAGCTTCTATTCTTAGTTTGAAATGTTAGTGTTTTGACAATAGTCTTTAAAATCAACATCCAGGTACATTTCTTCTTAACAGTACACCAATAATGAACTTTCCTGCTGGTCATTATTTTACCTTAGGTAGCTGCAACAATATTACAGGACATTCTGAACATGTGGGTTCCCCTGACCCAAGATCATTCCTGGAATATTGAGTACCAAAGATAGCAACCTCATTGTTCCTCTGTTCTTTTCCACTAAGGAGCTCTGTATCTTCTGTGTTTGTTAATAGAGATGGCTTTCTCTCTTACCACGAATGGCGTGGTGTCTACTATTTGTTTGTGATGTGATCTTCTTGTAATGCGGTTTGTTTTCACTATGTGTCAAGCCCCAAGCTACAGGCTGGATGAAAATATGGTCAAGCTTAATTAAGGAGCTAAGTTGGGAAATGAATAGGTTGCCAAATAGCTAAGAACTGGATCATGTGGAAGAAGAGACAGTGGTGTGGAGGTCAGGCCCACAAGTAGCCTTTCAGTTTTTAGGAAAAGGTCAAACCAGAGCAGCTAATGTGATAAAGTTCAAGAGTGAAGACTGGAGGCTAAGGATGTGCAAATGTCAAGAAGTCAAAGAATTGAAATCCCACTAATTATGGATATCAAACTGTTGTAGAACAGTTCATGTGCAGCTACATTCATCTCATCTTGCTCCCCATGTGGGAGACTTCATAATTCTTAAGGAAGCACACATTTGGATCTTATAAGCATGACCTATGAAATGTGTTTATTTAAAAAAGTGATAAAACCAAACTTTTCTACACACACAAATCCTGTAGCACATAAAACCCTTGTTTTCTAGGTTATCGAGATGATTTTCAGATTTACCTAAATCAGAGATTTAAACCTTTTTCATCTCATGGCACAGGGAAACTAATTGCTAAAATTCTGTAGCACACCAAAAAATATGTCTTATTTTTTGCCACTCTCACAAATACAATATAGATCTAATTTTGATTCATTCGCACCAGATGGCTATTGTTGCGTTGGCTGTTGTCATCATTTTATTTGATAATCTAAGGGAAAAGAGGTCAGTGCTCCTGACTGAAATAGTCAGGTATTGCATGTCTTAAAAATTCTTGTGGCACACCAGTGTGCCTGGCACGGCACACTGGTTGAAAATCGCTGACCTAAATTATAACCTACTTTAGTATGGTTATTCAATGTATATTTAAATGGTTTGCTTTTGTGGAGTAAAAAATGCTAATGAGTCAGCAGATGGATACTGCAGAGGTTTCCAGCTCTTGATGTAGTTTAAAATAAAACAAAACTTTCTTTGTATGGGTGGGATTTGGCAGTTCTTTTAAATTCTTTGCTAAAAAAAAAAAAGAAACATTTCTCAGAAATGTGTTAATTAAGAGATGTCTTTACCCTCTACTCTCTCAACCCACAAAAATCATTCTAGCCCCACGCTTGCTTTAAATGGGAAACATTTAAATGTCCATAAAGGCAGTTTGAGCAAGTTGTAACTTGATTTAAATATTTTGCATTTTTCATCTGTACTTTCCCTCTGGGATCTTCTAGCCTTCTTTCCCAGAGAAGTTTCCATTTGAGTTCTGGATTTCAATATTAACCATCTACTCCTTGTTAGTTCCCAGGATGATTTTTGGTGTTTCTAGATCCTTGCCAAGGCACAAATTTCATCTCTTGCAGTAAGCATTTTGAAAGGAAACGTCTACAGAGTTCATTTGAATAGAAAAAAATTTTCTTCATATTAGAAAACTAAAGCCATTTATTATTAAATCCTACTTTATTTTTGTTTGAAATTTGCTGTCACAATAATATCTCCATTATTAACTGCAAAGAAACAGTTGACTATCCGTGCTGCATCAGAATGAAAAATGTTATTCATTCTTTTGACTTTTCAAGCACATGCTAGTTCATTATTTTAAGAAAATGCACTAACAGATGTTAGGCAGAATGTGGCCACATCTGGGACATATAAAAATACCATTCCAACTCACCATAGGAGGGAAATAGCACTATTGTTTAGTTCTCCTCAAAAGCATAACTAGCCCATCTTATTTAATCTGTTTCACTCCTTAAAATTGGATGGCTAAGAGTAGCACCAATTATTTTGTCTTGGGAATACAAAAAGGAACAATGAACCAAAACACCAAGGGAGGTGTCACAAAAAGAAAAACACTATGCAGAAATACAAATAAAACTTCACTAAAGTTTGTGGCTAGAGTTATGTACTTTTTTTTTTTAAGCTGAAGAGGTTGTAAATCTTGAGTTGCTTGCTTTCTGAAGCCACCCTGACTTATAAGTCTGTTTAAGACTTTTTACGATGTTCCTACTTAACTGATCCTTTCAAAGAAAGTGCTGCACTTATATTCCAGTCTTCTAATCTAGCTTTTAGTTTTTATTTGGTTGTTTTCTTAAAGCAAGTCTTCTAAGAAAACAAAAACAAAACCTGCTGGTTTTCTGCCAATGGATCAGGTCCATATTGTATCTAATAAAAGAGTAATATTCAAATTAACCATCACTCTGCTACACCACAAGCCACACCCACCAGCCAATTTGGAGTGAATATGCAAATTAAACCAACCAAGATGGCTGTAGCCACAGAGTGATCAGGAGGCTTGAGTTGTCCCTGGCAATGGAAGAAGCCAAGCTTTCCCATACCCTGGTAGGCCCAGGCCTCCACTCAAGGCTACAAAGTTTCAATTATCGAAAATAAATAAATCCCAACAAAAATGGTGGTAGCCACAGAGCAAGCAGGAGGCTTGGCTCTGCTCAAAACTACAAAGTTTCAATTATAGAAGATAAATAAATCCCAGATATCAGGGCCTATGCTTGGGTCACCAGGAGTGTGTGGCTGGCCTGCAAACCACCACAGGCCCCTCACCCAGGCTGCTCCACATCCCAAGGGAACCCCCATCCTGATCTGGGACACCCTTCAAAGCAAACCAGCTGGCCCCCACCTATGCACCAGGCCTCTATCCTATCTAATAAAAGAGCAATATGCAAATTGACCATCACTCCAACACACAAGATGGCTGCCCCCATGTGGTCAAAGATGTCTGCCCCCATGTGGACACAAGATGGCCATGACAAGATGGCCAGCAGGGGAGGGCAGTTGGGAGGCACCAGGCTTGCAAGGGAGAGCAGTTGGAGGCGATCAAGCCTGCAGGGGAGGGCAATTATGGGTGACCAGGCCTGCAGCGAAGGGCAGTTAGGGACAAACAGCCTGGCAGGGGAGCAGTTAGGCATCAATCAGGCTAGCAGTGGAGTGGTTAGGAGGTTATCAGGCTGGCAAACAGAAGCGGTTAGGGGCAATCAGGAAGGCAGGTAGGCAAGCAGTTGGGAGGCAGCAGTCCTGGATTGTGAGAAGGATGTCTGACTGCCCATTTTGGCCCGATCCTACTGGATATCTCTTGAGGGATCCCGGATTGGAGAGGGTATAGGCTGGGCTGAGGGACACCCTTCCCCACCCCCCCATGCATGAATTTCATGAACCAGGCCTCTACTACTATTATATTTAGCATCATCTCTAGCTTGAAAATAGACTACGATGTGGATTAGAATAATAACTAGTGCTGAGAGGTAGCTCTAAATGTTTATCTCACATACTGCTTACCAGGAAGAAAGGAAGGAAGGAAGGAAGGAAGGAAGGAAGGAAGGAAGGAAGGAAGGAAGGAAGGAAGGAAGGGAGGGAGGGAGGGAGGAAACTTCAGGAGATTGTTTTGAAGATTCAGTGAAATAATAGATATAAAAGTGCTCTCTGTCCTGACTAGTGTGGCTCAGTTAGTTGGAGCATTGTCCTGTACACCAAAGGTGCCAGATTTCATTCTGGTCAGGGCACATACTCAGGTTTCAGGTTCAACCCCTGGTCCAGACTTGTGTGGGAGGCAATTGATGGATTTTTCTCTCCCTCTACCTTTCTTTCCTAAAATCAATGAAGTTCTTTAAAAAAAAAAAAGTGTCGCCTAAACTGGGTTACATGCATAGCTTATCTGTTGGTGGTCTGAGTCTTCATCTTAGATGGGCAAATAACAATTAGATATTTGGAGAACAGCTGAAAATAAATCTATGTGGTAGATATCGAATTGGCAGGTGTGAAATTCCATTTAAGATACAGTGCCTAAATAAAGAAAGCCTCTGGAGGAACTAAATGCAATCTTGATAGAAATTTCGGCTCTATTTCACATACATGTTGGGATCAAAGATTCCCCATCTTTCACTTTCTTAACACCTATTTCTTGAGCATCCGTGACATGTGACAAACATTGAGCTATTCTCTAGTGTACACAGATGGACAAGATTTCTGCTGTTAAGGAGCTAATGTCCTAATTGCATAAGTTACACTAATACCTTTATTCCAAGCACTTGGTAAAGTGTAGGCACATAATAGATGCTCGATAAAAGTTGATTGAGCTGAACTAATCTCCCTAATTTTGTAGCATCACACATAGCAGACAACCAGTAGAGAGGCAATTCTTGTGATCAGAGATGCCTACCTAATTCACTGTGTGATTAACAGGTTACTACTTCTGAAGGGGAAAAAAAAATGTTTCCCCTGTTTTTTGAGGGGGAAAAATATTTTAACTAGTGTTAATGTAATGTTTTCCTACTTAAAATATGATTGTCACTTCCAATTAATACCTTGGGGATATGGTGAACAATTCTAATATCAACCATCCAGAACTCCTATTCTGCTACTAGGTGCTGTGAAAAAACTCCAAATTTCATTTTATAACATTAGATTTCTTGAGTGACTCCCAGAAAGTTATGCTTGCCTAACATAAACTTGCTTAATTAATATAGCCATAGTGCCAAGCTTCTGAGTAAGAGATAATATAGATAATATGAGTTCCATTAATTTATCAGTAGTATCTTCCATATTAAGAATGCTAGCCTGAGGTCTAGCTTGTTAATCACACTTATTCCAGATATCCCATAAGTTTTCCATTTCCCTACTAATTCTCATGTGAATCTTTTTTAAGTACTATATTTAACTTTCATCCATAAAGTTCCCACACTTGCTACAAATGTTCACTTTTCTCAACACTGATTGGATTTCTTAATCTAACTGTACATCATTATTTTCATAAGCATTTTAACTAGAGCAAAATGTTTTGAATTAAGAAGATCTTTAGCGGAAACTGGTTTGGCTCAGTGGATAGAGCATTGCCCTGTGGACTGAAGGGTCCCACGTTCGATTCCGGTCAAGGGCATGTACCTTGGTTGTGGGCACATCCCCAGTGGGGGGCATGCAGGAGGCAGCTGATAGATAACTGTCTCTCATGGATGTTTCTGACTATCTCTCTCCCTCCCTTCCTCTCTGTAAAAAAAAATCAATAAAATATATATTTAAAAAAAAGATCTTTAATTGAACTACACATGCAGTCATCATCAATAAAGATGGAAGGTCCTCCTGCAATTGCATTATTTCTAGAATAATGGAAGGAAGAATTAGAAGCATTACTGATTATTTTTATTTTTCACATTGTTGGAAGAGCTTGACGTTGAAGAATCTGAGAATTATACTTTCTTATTTAAAGCTATAGCTAGCAGGTGAAAGTTTTCAAGTCACTGAAATAATAATGCTTTGCTCTTACTTTAATGGATTGACAGGACACACAATGCGTGTCTTTGATATTTTAGATACTTAAATCCTAGTTCTTCAGGAAATCGTCTGAACACACCACCTGAAAATTGATCCTTTTCTTTTCCAAAATCCTAAGTAAATTCAAGCCACTTATTTGGCACTGCTTGTAGAGAGCTTTAGAGAGTTTGAAAGCTGGAAAGGACCTAAGAATCATTCAACACGATTCTCTCATTTTGCAAATAAGAAAAATAAATCCGCAGGAGGTATGTAATTTACTTAAGTCCCATAGTTAGAGACACCTTGAAGGCTGTAAATCTAGCTTGTCCAGTTCCCAGTGCAGCCCATCCCTTTATGCCACAAGTGCCCCGCTATTGTTGATTTTTTTTTTCAAGAGAACTTTCCATCTCACCAATGGTAGTGCATCCTTGAGATCAGGGAACTCTTACATGTACTTCTTTGTTACTTCTTCAGTCTGTAGCTTAATTTGCGTGCATTTCATATAATTTCCTGTAGACTAGTCGGTTGTGTTTTAGGTAACGATTCGCATGTATTTAACCTATTCTTATATTCTCAAGTTCAGAAGGCGATCCTGGAAGGAATCAAAGAGCAGCCAGGTAACAGAAAGCGCGGATGGGAACGCTCACAGACGTCCGACCACCTGCTTTGAGGAGGGAAGGTCATTCTCCCGGCATCACTGGATCTTGACGGCGCAGCGTGCAGGGTGGGAAGCGTGTCTCGGCTGAAAGGCGGTGGCCGGGAGCCGAAGTTCAGGTGAAGTTCTGGAGGTGAATGAAAGCCCAGGAGGGTGACTAAGGGGCTGGTGGTGGAGGAGCTGGGGCGGTCACCGGGGAGCTCAGCTCGCAGCGCACGTCCCCGCGGCCGGCCCGGGCGGGCGGACGGACGGACGGACGGGCGGACGGACGGGCGGAGGTCGGGCAGGCTCAGCGAGCGGCCTGACGAGAACCAGG
>JAAGEH010000042.1:18493586-18819488 GCA_011751065.1 Lasiurus cinereus | reverse complement strand
GGGGCGGGACGGCGGCTCGGGCCTCCAGGCCAGCACGCGGCGGCGCTCCCGCGCCAGCACGTCTCCGGCCGCGGCCCCGGCCCGCGCCTCCGCCCCCTCGCTCGCTCCTTCCCGCCCTCCCCGCAGCGCCGGCCCAGCCGGCTCCCCCTCGGTCTCTCATGAATATTGAGCGGCCCCTGTTGTAGTTCCCGAGCTCCATTGCGGAAGCCCAGGCTCGCCATATTGTGCGGCGGCGCCGGCGGCCGCGGCGGCTTGGACCTGAGTCTCGCTCCGGCCGCGGCCCGCGGAGTCCGGGCCGGGACAGAGCCGGTGAGTGCGGCGCGGGCGGCGGCGGCGGCGAAGGGCGAGGGAGCGGCGGCGGCGGCGGCGGCGGGCGGGCGGGCTGCGGGCGGCTGACGGCGGCCGGGGCCGGGGGTGTGTGTCCGCGGGGGTGTGAGGGGAGATGGCGCCGCCGCCCCCGGCCGCTCCCGGCGCGGGGAGGGCGGCTTCTCATTGTTCCCGAACCTTCGAGGGTCTCGGCGGGGGTGGCGAGTCGGGCTCCGGGAGGACCCCGTGGGCGAGGCTCGGGGCTTCCTTCCTTGGCCGCGAACCCCTCGCGCCGGCTCCTCCCCGGCGGGGCCCCCGCCTCTCGGCGGCCCCTTTCCGGGGGCGCAAGGCGGGGAATGCGGGGTTCCTCCGGGCTTGCCCCCCGCGCCGCCCGCCGGGAGTGTGCGGCTGCCCGGTGGGGGCGGGGCGGGCGCTTTGTGCCCGCAGCCCTCTCCCCCCGGGGCGCTGGCGTCGGCGGGTGCGGGAGGCGCTCCTCGGCGCCGGGCTCCCGGCTGCGGGGAGCATCTCTGGGTGGGAACCTGCCGGAGCGCCGCCCGCCGCCCGGCCCGGGGGGCTCCGTGGCCGTTTCCTAAATCGCCAGGTTGACCCGAACCGTCGTGGGGGAGGGGGCGTCTCCGCTGGTTTCTGCGGGAAGCTTCGGGGTTTGCGTCCTGTCGTGGACGCGGGGATCGGGGAGCCGGTGCCGCCGTCGGGGAGCCCTGGGCCCGGTTGTCAGAATAATGTCCCTCCTTCGGCAGTCGTCCGCCTGGGTCCCGGAGGCGCGGTTAGTATAAAAATTAGTCACCGCCAGCGTGGGGGCTCATTCCCGTTATTTGCCCGCTAACAGCCACAATCCTAGTTAATGGCGTATCGCCTGGAAGCTTTTTGCTTTTTTTCCCGGGGGTGGAGGGTGTTCTCTGCTTTATGACTGTCAGAAGTTTTCGGGAATGTGTGCCTTTAGGTTTGAAAATGTCAGGGTTCCTCGAGGGGGAGGGGAATGTGGCTGTGACACGGCTAGGTTTGCACTCATAGTGACTTTTGAATACTATGCTTTTTGCTTCTTTTCAAAATTCCAATCGAGACAGGGTGTCCCTGTGTGAGCCCGAGAAGCGTGTCGGACACTGGTGTGTGCGAGGGATTTGCATTGCATAACCCGCTTGTGGTAGTTCCCAGGCCGTGATGAGCCGAAACTCAGTGTAAGTGGCGGACAATCTGCTTCCCTCACTTGCCTCGGGGTGTAGTTGTTGAATATTTTAACAGCGTAGATTGGTGCTAGATCTTGGTTCTTAAAATGAATATTTGATCCTTTGGTTTATAAAGAATTTAAGTGGCAGCAACACGATTCGGTTATTCCTCGCTCCCTCTGAAGTTTCTGCTTTTGTCACCATCAACAGGTATCTTTTAAAGTCTTGATTGTACACTGAACGCACTTTTTAGTGAAGTAATTGGTGGTTGTATTATAAGACTCCATTTTCCGGGGACAGCACAACAAATATGGCCTCTCACTTGTAGGGATTTTGAGTTCTTTCCTTCAGGTACTCTTGCGGAGTCCACGTTGGAGGTTAGTTATAATAGGTGTGGGAGTGAAAGGGAGATTTTATGAAGGAAAAGTGCCTGACGAGGCTAGTTCCCCTTCAAGCATTTGAAAAATATGCTGATGGTCCTTAAATGTGCTGCATAAAAAAAAATTCAAATTAGAACCGCTAACATAATGCAGACAATGCAGACATTGAGAATTTTCAGTTTTCTTGTGCTTGTGAGGAGCACTCAGACAGCTAGGTCCCTGATTTGTATGGATAGAAATATAGAGCAGGTCAGCAAACATGTTTGGATGTCAGGTCTATCTTTCATCTGATTTATTCATGATTTGTGTTTATATTATGGTCATTGGATAAAGGTGCTATATGTCTAATGAATAATATATAACCATATGTTTCAGTGACAGTTTCATTTCTATACATTAGCAAAGAAGTGTAATTCTTTCCAGCCAAGAGAAGTGAGTTAACATTAAGAAGCACTTTATTAAAATTATGACAGCATTTCTAGTATGACTTAAAGCACCACATAATGTTGTAGCACCTCATTTATTAAATCTGGAGAAATTAAACAATGCTTACAGTTTGTGATTTTTTAAAAAAGAAAAATACTACGAGATTATGTATAATCTGCACACATACAGATCTGTGCTTGATTTTCAGTTAATATAGTTTATTATACATGCTGTGGGAGACATACATTGTTATCAGACACCAGTAATTTAATTTCCTGTTGTTGTTTTTTTCTTTGAAATCTATTATTGTAGTAACTTATTGAATGTTTAGATCCCCGTGTAATTTTGGGTACAAAGGTACATTCTCTGAAGGTGCATATATATCCTATATGTTCCCCATCTCCAGTCTTTTTACCTTTTCTACCTAATATATTACATGGGTCTTCAGGTGTCTCTCTTAAGTACAGTAGTACCGAAATACGAGTTTAATTCGTTCCGTAACCTTGAGGCGTGGGAAACTATGAGACGCTCAAGTCTCGGTAAACTGGTGGGTGGTTTGTAACCGGCCGATCCGCCTGATTACTCCTATCTCAAATGTTGCTCGTATTTTAAAGCAAAAATCGCTCGCTCACGGCTTGTATCTCAAAAATCTCGTATGTTAGGGCACTTGTATCTCGAGGTACCACTGTACAGTTTAGTTGATTTTACATGAATATGCTGATTGTGTATGTAGCTCTTGGCACTGAAATAGAAGCTGGTGTTCATATGTCCATAGGTAGGAGGTAGGTTGGCTGTTAGTTTTATGCTATTTGAAGGAACCCCCATGGAACTGACTATAGTTTTTCAAATTTGAGGTTCTTTTTACTTCTCTCTTGTCTTACAGATGTTAGGCAGCTGAAGTGGACTGATATATGTCTGGGCCTAGTGATACCTCTTGTTGGATGCTTAGAATCTACATAAATTACTGAACATTCTTAGAAAGAATCCTGTTGCTTGAGTTGGCCTTTTCCCATTTCATTTAGAGAATGCGTTAACATGTGCGCTGCTTCTACATATCTCCATTTTGTCATAATTTTAAAAAATCAGTTTAAGTACAATAATGACATTATTTCTGTTATTAACCCCAGAATAAATTGTTTAATGAAGTCATCTTATTTAAGCATTTCATTAAAATATCAAAGCATTTTGATCATTTGTTTTCAAAAGATGTGTTGATTGTGGACTCCTGTGAGAGGGATTTCTTTTTGTTTCTGCTAGTGTAGAGTTGTGTTTGACAAAGAGTTTAAATTCTAAAGTCAATAAAATGAAAATGACATGTAATAGAAAATTATGCTTAAAAATCCCTGAGGAAGGGAGAACAACATACCTATAAGTTCAGCTTAGTTTTAGTGTTGGAACAGAATGCTGTTTCTTTTTTGAACACTAGATGAAGTAGTTAGCTTGCATTTAGAGACCATGATGAACAGAAAAAAAAAAAGTTTTTTAAATATAACCATCACATTCAGAATGGTATAATGCTCATACTAGGGGAGGCTTGTGGGAACTGAGATCAGGTCTACCGGATCCCATTTTTCTCTAGGCTGTGTCTGTAGTAAAAAGAGGTGGGTGTGCATACTTGGAATTTTTATCTATAGGAATAACTCCAAACTTTCTTTATCCTTCATTGAAGTAGTAAGAAGGTATCTCAGAGGAGAACAGTTAGAGTCACTGTGTTTAATAATGTATTTGGTGTCCAGTAAAGAAAACAGAAACTTCAATAAAAATTTCAGCAGTGGTGATTTAATATAGGGAGTTGGTTAGATGGGTGTAAGAACAAAAAGAGAACATTACATTATTCAACCTAAGAACTCAGAGAAAAGATTCCATGGGCCTGGTTCTGAACTTTTGAGGAGGTCAGTGTTGAGCTGCTGATATGGCTAGTACTGGGAGTACAGAAAGAAGCTGGGGGTGGGGAGGGCTGGAACCAGTTGCTGCTGTCAGCAATTAAGTATTTCACTGTTGCATTAATCTGAATTATGAAGACTGTCTCTTCATTTTTAGCCTTCCCAAGTACTGGGCACATAAAAGACATTCAAGGAATATTTATTTTTTGTAACGGATAATGGGAATTAAAATATTGATCACTACCTTTGCAGCGTTGTTTACCCCTTCCAAAGTCATAAAAACTAGTTTCAGTAGACTGTTATTTGATTTACAGTTGTGAGAATTTAAAGAGTAAATGGTTAATTTAAACTGTATAATATCAATAGCTAGAAATACCGTTTCCTCAAAAGTAAGACATCCTCCAAAAATAAGACCTACTTCTAGTTTTGCCTCTTACTGTAATATATAAGGCACCCCCCTATAATAAGACCTCCCCGATAATAAGGCCTCCCCGGAATATTAGGCCCCTGAAGCCATAAGGCGCCTGACTCCTTATTTATTTATTTATTTATTTATTTATTTATTATTTAATTTTTTAAAAATATATTTTATTGGCTTTTTACAGAGAGGAAGGGAGAGGGATAGAGAGCTAGAAACATCCATGAGAGAGAGAGACATCGATCAGCTGTCTCCTGCACGCCCCCTACTGGAGATGTGCCCACAACCAAGGTACATGCCCTTGACCGGAATCGAACCTGGGACCCTTCAGTCCACAGGCCAATGCTCTATCCACTGAGCCAAACCGGTTTTGGCTGACTCCTGATTTAGAGAGACCTTGCACTGCCTGAATAGCTCCAGCTTCGCTGCGGCCAGTCAGTGAGCTGGTTTGTGATGACAACTACTACCGTACTGTATACAGGTAATAAATTTTCTTTTCAACAATAAATGTGTACCATATTCTTCTTCATGGAAAAATAAGACATCCCCTGAAAATAAGACCTAGTGCATCTCTAGGAGCAAAAATTAATATAAGACACTGTCTTATTTTTGGGGAAACGGTAGGATTTTGGGTTTCTAATGTGTTATATTCCAGAGCTAGCAACTGTGACAGGGATTTTTTTTTCCTCACCTGAGGATATTTTTCCATTAATTTTTTTATTTATTTTTTAAACATATTTATTGGTTTCAGAGAGGAAGGGAGAGGGAGAGAGATAGAAATATCAAGGATGATAGAGAATCATTGATTGGCTGCTTCCTGCACACCCCCTACTGGGAATTGAGCTCCCAACCCGGGCATGTGCCCTTGACTGGAATCGAACCCAGGACCCTTCAGTCTGCAGGCTGACACTCTATCCACTGAGCCAAACCAGCCAGGGCTCCATTGATTTTTTAGAGAGGGGGTGTGGGGAGAGAGAGAGACATCACTGTGAGAAACATTGATTGGTTGCCTCCTGCTCGAACCCGGACCAGGGTTGGGTAATCTGCAACCAAGGTATGTGCCCTTGACCAAATCAAGCCCGGGACCCTTCAGTCCGCAGTCTGACACTCTGTCTACTGAGCCAAATTGGCTAGGGCATGGGATTTCATTTGATAACTAATTAAAATCTTCTATTTCTTTTATTATAGCCTAATCTAAGAATCTCAGTTATTTCTAGGAGGGACAGAAGTCCCTCATTTTATTTCTTAAAATTAGAAACATCATGTAGTTTCCTTTTACATTGTTCTTTTTAGTTGTATACTCTTTATCTCCTTTTTTTCCAACTCCCTGTATTAATTAACACTACCTCCATTAACTATTGTAGACTGTTCTAACTGCAGTACTTTAGTACTTTCTTTTTAAACGTGTCCTGCTTGCTTCCTGCCTGCATACACACATTATGCTGATTTAACTAAAACCAATCAATTTTTCACTTTAAAAAAGATGTATGCTTCTATGCCAGTAATTGCATTAAACATCACTGTTTATACTATTTTACTGTATAGAGTCTAATTCAGTCTGGGACGTTTGTCTTGGAATCTAGCCAAACATTTTATAGATTCCTTTACTACATTACAGAAGGTGTACTGTTGAGTATAGTAGAAAGTAGGAGACTTGGTTTCTATGTCTGGTTCTACTATTAGCAAAAATGTTGGCTTTTCTGTTAAAAAAAAAACAATACCATACCTGGTAGATGAAGCAGTCATCATCATCATTCTAACTAAAAGAAACAGTGCACAGCATAGCATCCACAGATCGAAGCAGTATATCTCCAGGAAAAAGGAAAGCCTTTGGATGAATCTCTGAAGAAAGCCCTTACAGGTCATCTTGAGGAGGTTGCTTTGGCTCTAAAAACTCCAGCCCAGTTGGATACTGATGAACTCCCTGCTGCCATGATGGGCTTGGAACTGTTTAAGACACTCGGAATGAAATTTTGGCGTCAAGAACTAGCAAAACTTAACAGTCTATAGAGAAGTATCAAAAAGAACTGGCTAAAGACATGGCCTCAGACACATCTAGGTATTATTAAAGGCTTTGCATTCTCTTGTTAAGGATGACTAAGCTGAGAATCTTGACATAAATGAGGACTTAGCTGATTCAGATGTCAGGGCATGAGATGAAGCAGGAGAAAGGAGAAAAGGGACGGATGTGAATGTGTTTAATACCATTCTTACCACCAGAAGCTATCCCCACTTTTGCAGTGTTTCAGAAGTACACCAGATACAGTCAGCATGACATGAACAAAGTTCTGGGACTGGAGATGAAAGATGATGCCAAGAATTGCTTTACAGCCCTTGGCTAGTGTGGCTTAGTTGGTGGAGTGTTGTCTTTTACACCAAAAGGTTGCTGGTTCCATTTCCACTCAGGACACATACTGGGTTGCCAGTTTAACCCCTGGTCCGGATGTATATGTGAGGCAACTGATGGATACTTTTTTCTCTCTCTCCCCCTCTCCTTTTCTCTTGCTCAAACAAAAACAATAAAAACATATTTTTTAAAAAAAGAATTGCTTTTCAACTATTTGGAAGTGTGTTGGAAACCATCCAGTGTTCTTTGCTGAGAAGCTTCATCAAGCCATGAAGGGTGTTGGAACATGTCATGAGACATTGGTCAGGATTATGGTTTTCCGTTTTGAAATAGACATGAATGATACCAAAACATGCTATCTAAAGTTGTATGGTATCTCTCTCTGCCAAGTCATTCTGGATGAAACCAAAGGAGATTATGAAGGAGATTCTTGTGGCTCTCTTTGGAGGACAGTAAACATTCCCTTGATGATAAGATTTTTAAAATCATGTAACTATTTTTATTCCATATAATAGACTTAAGTAGGAAAGTTTTTCAGCAGGGTTAGTTTAACTGCTTTCTGACAACTATAGCCTATAAATCATTTTTATATTACAATTTTTTGTATATAAAAGATAGGCTTACTTTTAAGTAAGCTAGGCTTTTAAGATAAGTTTACTTAAAAATATATACCTCAAACTATAAAAACCCATGAACAGGTGGTTCTAATAGCATTACCTGAGAAAGCTGTTTATATAACAGAAAATAAAATGTTCTTATAGAAAAATAGAAATACCTTTGCTTACTTTCCTGGCTATTTGTAAAGACATAAGAGGTGATATAGGTAAAGAGGTTTTGTAAAGAGCAAAGCAAATTATAAATATAAAGGCTATATGTGGAGATAGACTGATTGCTTTATGACATGGATCCTTGGGATAGTTTTGTGTCTACTTCCAAATTTTTTATTTTTAATACTTAAAAGAAAGTTGTTGGGCCCTAGCTGGTTTGGCTCAGTGGGTAGAGTGTTGCCTTGTGGACCAAACATTCCCGGTTTCAATTCTGGTCAAGTGCACAGACCTGGGTTGCAGGCTCAATCCCCACTAAGCGTTATACAAGAGGCAGCCAATCAGTGATTCTCATCTTTGATGTTTCTCTCTCTCCCTCTCCCTTCCTCTCTAAAATCAATAAAAATATATTAAAAAAATAAATAAAAAAGGAATAGAAATAAAAGATAGTTGTTGGGATAAAAATGATGTATGGGAGAAGTGGATGTTCTTTAATCCTACTTTTCCCAAGTCTGGTTATAGTGTAGTAGTCCCTCCCCCAATAGGTTTGAGGTAATATCTCTTTGTGGTTTGATTTGCATTTCCATGATGATTTGAACATCTTTTTATGTATTTGTTGGCCATTTGTATGTCTTTGGAAAATGTCCATTGCATTGTATGAGTTTTTACATATTTTGGATATTAGCCCCTTGTTATATATATGATTTAAAGCTATTTTCTTCATTCAGTAGGCTGCCTTTTCTTTTTGTTGATGGTTTCCTTTGCTGTGTAAAAGCTTTTTAGTTTGATTCCATTTCTTTTGAATTAATATATTATAGCCCAAAGTTTTCGTTGCTTTTGTTATATAAATATATGTGTATATTTAAATATATTTTCATTTCTAATAAGATCTGGATGTCCACAAGGGGAGGTATTATTAGCAATTAGTATATATGTATGTGTGTGCATGTGTGTGTGTGTGTGTGTGTGTATCACCTAAAACATGCTCTTTTTATAAAGAGGTTTACATATATTGACTCACCAAAGTCATGTTGATTTCTAGTATATATGAGCTATGCCAAGTTTTTGCAGCTTTCATAAACCTAGAATTATGCTAATCTTTAGATTTATCAGAGCTGTAAGATTTCTTTCTATTCTTAAAGTTTTTGTTTCTGTTTTCATGCTTCTTTTAATACCCTGGCTTTTGAAATTAAAGAAGCTGCTTTTCCAGTTTTAAACTTTTGATCTGAGTTCCAGAAACCAGGTGACAAGAAAATCCTAAAGAGAGAGAAAAAAAGATTAAATTAGTTTACCTTTTGAAATTGAATCCCAGTTTTACTGCTACTATTCCCCATAGTAGTTGTTTTTATTTTTTTTTTACAAAAGAAAATCTACCCCATGTGACAGAGGGACACTAGAAACACATTCTTCACTCTTCTGTTCTTATCTGTTGTCTTAAAACTCTTTGTTAAAATCTGTGCTTATTGTAATATCATAATAATAATAATAATTATAGGACTTTAAAAATGGAGGGAACTTTGCCTCCCCACAAACTCCAAACAATTTTTGCCTTCTAGAACATAACTTTTACATAGCTATAATTGTAGCATAGATGCAAATTAGTGGCTTCTCTCATCACTTTACCTTATAAGTATTATTAGTCATTGGATATGGTATTAATAATTACTACTTTTAATGATTGAAGCAATGTCATGTTGATGCAGCAAATGTCTCTATGCTAATGGCATTATTGTAGTAGTAATAATAATTTATGTTTGGTGCAGTGGTTAAGGGCATGGCCTTCTTAGTCAAACAGACCTGCATTTGAGTTTTGCCTCTGACCTTTACTATGAGACCTTGAAGCAAGTTGCTTATTTATTCATTTGTTTATTTATTTGTATTTTGGCTTGATTCCTTATTTGTTAAATGAGAACAATAGTATCTACTTCATAGGGTTATTAGGATTAAGCAAAATTTCAAAGATGAAGGAAAGAGATGGAAACATCAGTGGTGAGAGAGGATCATAGATCAGCCGCCTCCTGCATGTCCACTACTGGGGATTGAGCCCACAACCCTGGTATGAGCCCTGACTGGGAATTGAACTGTGATCTCCTGTTCAATCACTGAGTCACATCAGCTGGGCAAAAGTTACCTATTATTAATAACACTAGAGGCCTGGTGCACGGATTCGTGCACTGTTGGGGTCCTCAGCCTGACCTGTGGGGATCAGGCCGAAACTGGTTCTCAGACATCTGCTGAGGAGTCCCAGGTTGTGAGAGGGCATTTCTCTGGTGACGCATCCCAGAATCAGGCTCCCTTCCTCTGGTTCCGGTATGTCATCTCAGAACCGCAGCTGCCAAGTCACTGTAGCTTGGCAACTCCTGTATTGAATGTCTGCCCCCTGGTAGTCAGTGCACATCATAGTACTGATCGGATGGTCACTTAGGCTTTTATATATATAAATTATTTCCTAGGACTGGCAATATATTAAAACCCCTTGAACAAGCAGGGATTAAGACAGTCTTAGAAGTTACAAAATTTAGACTGGCAGATGAGATTCAGAAGTAAAGAACCAGTGTAAGAAATGTCTTGTCAGAGAGACAGCTGAGTTAGAATTCAAGAAATCAACAAAAATGGAAAGTTCTGACCAAAGCGGACCAAAAAAATGAAAACACAAGAGAAACAACTCCCACTCCCAGATGTACATTCTCTAGTATCAGTATACCAGTTCAGAAAAAAGATCTATAGCTTAGTTATTTAAAATACTAGTAGCCCTGTGCACAAATCTGTACACCAGTAGCTCTCTGCCATCCTCTTAAAGCTCTCCACCTGTTGCCCCGCCATCCTGTAGCTGCCCCACCCTCCTGTAACTCTCCAGTTCCCCCCTCATAGCTTGTTGCTCTGTCCCCTCCTGTAGCTCTCCGCTGCCTGCTTGTAGTTTGATGCCCCACCCTCTTGCAGATCTGTGATCTAATCATTTTGTGGTCGCTAGTTACGCCTCACAGCTTAGTGGTAATTAGCATATTCCTCTCATTATTTAGGATATATGCAAACAAGCCAGATAGACTCGGGAGATGTATAGTTTCAGCAGTTTTCTTGAAGACAAAGTACAGAAAACCTTGGCTGTGGCTTTGAATGATAGATGTTTGAACTTTAGTACACAATATGCCTCTTATTTTGAAAAGAAAAGATTGGAGGAAATAAATGACTGGTTGTGTTTGATTGAAGTATTCAAATTAAAAGAAGTTGCTAATGGTAGACTTTCTTAGGTCAAGAGAAAGTATCATCTTTAGGCATTGTAGAGGTAAGGATCTTTTTTATAGCAAGCTTTTGATCCTCAAAATATTAGAGCTAAAAAGGGCTCTTGATGCTACTTAATGTAAACTTTATTTACAGAGAAGGAAACCAGATCCTCAGATAAAGTAGTTAGCCTTAGTTTACCCAAGAATTTAGAAGTTGAGCTTTTTTACCACATGCATGTATTTGTAGAAAATTTGTGGCTACTCCTATTTGAGTAACCAATATTCCTATTATCAAAATTGTCTTCACCTAGTGGCAACAGATATTTTGCAAGGCTGAGTATAAACATGAGAAAAACCGTTAGGAGTAACTTTATTGATCACTCCTTTTGAAGAAGAGTCAGCCTGGTGACAAATTGTGTTGCCTTTGGAAAGGGAAAAGAGGAGACAGTGTGCCTAATGCTTATTTTCGTATTTCATAACCTTATTAAGGAATTTGTAAACTCTACAGTTACACATGAATAAGGCAGTACATTTATTGCAGATCTTGGTGTGTTACATTTATATTTTAGAGTTTTCATACACACACACAAACACACACACACAAAAGCATATATATTATATAAGCATATGTATATTCACATGTATAATTTTTTCTCTTTGTTAAGATAGCATGGTAAATTCTTTAGCAGAGAGGAGATGAGTTAAATAATAACTGATAGGATCAAAATCAAGATGTTGGTAGGCCTGTTTTCTTTCTGGAGGCTCTCAGGGAGAATTCATATCCTTTCTTAGCTTCTAGAGCCTGCCATCACTTAGTTTATGGGTTCTTTCTCCAGCTTCATGCCAGCAGCATAGCATCTTTAGATTTATCTCTTTGACTATTATCCCTTCCCCTTCATCACACTCCCTTCTCTTATCAGAACCCTTGTAATCACATTGGTCCAAACCCAGATAATCAACAACAACCTCCCTATGTCACGGCTGAATTTAATCACATTACGAAGTCCTTTTTGCCATCTAAGGTAGCATATTCAAATTTTGAACATAGGATGTGGACATCTTTGGGGGTCCATTATTCAGCCTATCACTAAGTTGGAGACTTAATTCAGAAAGCCACCAAAAACTTAACATTTTAGTGTGTTCAAAATTGATACATTATAGCCCCAAGTAAATTAGCTTCCATATAGTGAGTGATGATTAATGTTTATTCTCCCTCAGGAACAATCTTCAGTTTTCCTTTATTTTTAGATATGAGATTGATTAGGATATGGCTGATTTGTTTCTTTTATTACAATAATTGTATCTATCATATGTTATTCACAGAATCCTATAAAATAGGCAAATTATTTCATACTTTAATTTTATGTATTTCTGAAGAGTAGTTGATATCACAAGGATGAGGTTCACCAGATTTTTTTTTAAATTCTTTGTTTAGAGTATTTACATATGAATCCTTTTTCCCCCATTAACCTCTCCCCACTCATCCCCCCCTCCCCACATGCTCTCACCGTCCTATTGACTGTCCATGGGTTATGCTTATATTCATGCATATAAGTCCTTTGGTTGATCTATCCCCCTTTTAACCCCCACTGCCTCCACTGTGCTCCCTTCCCCCCCACACATAGGTTGGATGGTCTGTTTGATGTTTCTATGTTTCTAGATCTGTTTTATTTCATCAATTTGTGTTGTTCATTCTATTCCACACTAAAGGCTTTGGTGCATGAAACTCGTGCACTGGGAAGGGGTGAGCATCCCTCAGTCTGGCCTGTATCCTCTTGCAGTCTGGGAGCCCTCGGGGGATGTCTGACCAACTGCTTAGGCCCATGGGGAGCAGGCCTAATCCGTCAGTTGGACATCCTTAGTACTGCCACCATCCCCGCTGTACTCGCCAGCTGTGAGCCCGGCTTCTGGCCAAGCAGTGCTCCACCTGTGGTAGTGCACTGACCACTAGGGGGCAGCTCCTGGATTGAGCATCTACCCCTTGGTGGTCAGTGTGCATCATAGCAACCAGTCATTCTGCCATTTGGTCGATTTGCATATTAGCCTTTAATTATATAGGATATGAGTGAGATCATGTGATATTTTTCTGGCTTATTTTGCTCTCCCATTTCCATCCATGTACTAGTAGGTTTCTTTCTGTCCAGTAGTATTGCAGATGAGTTGAGCTAAATGCAAATAATCCATAACACTGATATATGGTGGGATAATTTTGAATAGTACTCTTCCTATAACCTGTGCTTTAGTTAGCAAGCCCAATTTCCTTTAATTTTTATTCTACATTTTCTTTTTACACTGCATGTTCTTTTCTCTTACAGTTTTGATTACTATAAGATGAAATTTTCCATCAGAACCTTTCATGCTTCAGGTGTGTTTATGCTTCTGGATCACCTGCATATACCTTATGTGCAACAATTCCAAAAAACTGAAGTTAGCTTCTCATCCCTTTCTAAAACATGCATACCATTTCCTGTTTAAAATATATAGAAATTTTTAAAAAATATTTTTTATATCACTTTAGATTTATTTATTTTTATTTTATTTTATTTTTTTAGTACTACTAGACAGCAACAAGCTTGGCAGCTTGTGGCTTTACTCTCCTTTTTTTCTCATTTATTGTATTGCCCCTTCTAATTCAGACTTACGAAAATGTAGGCATTTTTCATTTGGATTATTGTGCAGTTCTTTAACTAAATTTTGCTTCCACAGGCCCATCCTCTACTGCTGCTGGAATTGATTTGTGTGTTTCAAATATAAATCTCATTTTTATCATCCCACTGTGGATTTTTCCCAACACCTTTGGATATGGGGAAAACCACCTAATCTGGTCCACAGTTTAATTCTTCAGCCTCTGTTCTACTTCCAACCTCCCTCTTTTCTGTTAAGCTAAAAGTAAAAAAACAAAAATGAGAGGCAACAAATGTTTATTTGAAATTAAAAGAATTGCAATTCTGGAAACATTGATTCAGTCAGAAACCTAAAAAATGTCCTGATTACAGGGTGAGCACAAGGGGTTTTTATTAGAAAAAGAAGGGAATAATTACATGAATAGAAGAAAAATTTTTATTGGTGTCAACAAACTGAGTTAACATTTTAGCTCTATGTGGCTGTAACTGATTGTCTTCAAAAAGAGAATCCATAATCATCAGTTTGTGTGTTCAGAATGTCTGCTTTTCTGTTGGCTTTGCAAGTGGTTGTTTGTAATACATTGTTGGTTTTGCCCAGTCCAAAGCTTATTTTCCCTAGTTCAAATATTCCAAAGGTTCAAGGCTCAAGGCATACAAAGCACTTCCTCTGGAATGGCTGCTCTGGCTCCATTTTTAAATGGCTTCACTTATGTCAGCTTCTCACATTTCACTCATTTAGTAGTGAACTACTTCAAGTTTCAGAAACACCCCAGGCTGAGTTGTGCCTTTGCTTATTATGTTGGTCCTTCTGGACTGCTTTCCTTTCCTTAGTTGGTTAACTTAAACTTAACCGTAAATTCTCCTCAGGAGTCTCTTTCTCTAGGAAACCCTTTTCTGATTTCTGCTCCTCCATGTGACTACTTTTTTGTGCTTTTGTAGCATTTGCCAAATTGTGTGGAAAATATGGTTCAGGGCCCACTAGCCAATTAACTCTTGGGGGGTCTTATTTCCTATCTAGCAGCTCTCAATAAATGTTTCCTACTCAACTGGTTTTCATTGTGGGTCTGAAGCTTCTAATGTGGGTAGACAGGGATAGAAGGAAAACAAGGCTGCTGCTAATATAACTGATGTTGCCTAATATTAGACCTTGATAGGTGTATCTGAAGCTTTGGGGAAAGACTGTATTGGGCCATTAAGAAAGTATCTGTCTATTGAAGGAGTAGTGTTAGAAGAATGAAATAGTGATGAGTGATGAGAAATATTATAAGAGGGTAAAGATGATCTAGATTATCTAGGTCTGCATTTTAAGTGGTACTTTAAAAAATGTTAGAACATTTATTTTTCCTGTAACAATAACTTAATTATATAGAGGTTAGAAAACATTACGTCTGTTACCAGTACTCAAAAACTTAATTAAGATTGGATAATGAAGCTCTGTAATTCACCTTTGAAAGGTTTCTGCTCTGTGTTCCATGATGTGGAAAAAATACAATCCAATTAGAAGTTCATTATATTATCTTTTTCAATAAAGAAGCTATTAGGTTAGCAAAAATAATTTAGATGTATATTCCAGTTGTTTAGTACAGTGACAACTTTTTCAATAAAGAACACTGTCTTTAGATGCTTACAGAAATTAGTGTCTGTCTTACAGCTGTCACTTCAGATTAAAAACTGCTGCAAGTGGTTTTCATGAGGTGATACTGCAGGCAATGCTATGATGACAGTTGAATTGCTTACTCAGAATTTATCATTGCTCCCTAGTTTGCCTAGTCTTGAATAAATTTCTAAAAGCTAACACCTATATCCTATAAGCAAAGGAGTGTTTTAATTAAGGAGCAATCATTTGATCATTCACATTTTGTATAATATAATGCAAGAAGAAGAAAATGCTAAAGTTGGGGAGAGTTAATTTTAAAAAGTGTATTTCTGATATATATTTCAAAGTCTAAAAAACAAATTAAGGGAACAAATTATATACAGGATTAAGACATAAAGTGTTGACTGTGAGGAGTTGGTTATAAGTTACTCTTTCTTTTGGCAAGCGTGGTAGGCTGAAAAATAGGCCCTCAAACAATATCTTTATTCTCCCTGGCATCTGTAATGGTACTTCATTGGGGGTGGGGGAGGTAGGAGAGGTGAGAGGTCTTTGCAAATGTCACTAAATTAGAAAACTTGATATGTATAAGGAAACTATACTAGATTATTTGGATGGGCTCTAAATGTTATTATGTGTCCTTTTACAGAGATAGGCAGTCCTAGCCAGTTTGACTCAGTGGATAGAGCAGAGTCTGCAGACTGAAGGTTCATGGGTTCGATTCTGGTCAAAGGCACATACCTGGGTTTCGGGGTTGGTACCCAGTAGGGGGCGTGCAGGAGATAGCCAATCAATAATTCTCTCATCATTGATGTTTCTATCTCTCCCTCTCCTTTCCTCTCTGAAATCGGTAAAAACATTAAAAAAAAAAAAACAGAAAAAAGGGATAAGAGGGGGAAAAAAAAAACAGAAAAAGGGGAAAAGAGGGAGATTTTTCCCACAGAAAAGGAGGCGGCTATGTGACCATGCACCAGGAATTACAAGATGGAAAAGGCAAGGAACAGTTTCCCTTAAAATCTCTTGAGGAAGTGCAGCCCTGCCAGCACCTTGATTTTGGCCTAGAGATACTGATTTAGAATTTCTGGCCTTTAGAACTGAGAGAGAAATTTGTTTTAAATCCTCATACATACTTGTGATTTGTTACAGCAGTCTTCAGAAAGTAATACTGTACAGCAGTCATTTTTCAAACTGTGAATTGACATTGCTAAATAACCCATTTTCCTAACTCTCTTTTGCGGGGGGGTATAATTTATAATTTACTCATATCAGACTGTAGTTGTATTTCAAATACTAATCTGAACATATCAGGTAATTTTTATGATTAAAGCAACTGGTAAATATTTGCAGGCATAGAACTCTGAGGTTTTAGCTCAAAATAAGTTATAATTAAAACTTCTTTTTTGGGAGAAGTTTTATCCAGTATGGAATCTCCCTCATGGCTGCTTTCTTTTAGCTACACTCTGGTAAGAGCACAATTTAGACTTCTAAAATTTTATAACACATTGCCTGCCCATTTGTTTGCATGTGTGGTATTTAATATCAATTCTTTTTTCTTCCATACTATAGAAAATGTACACTTGAAGTTCTTACTGAGAATTTAGCTAATGAGTTCACTATGTCCCAGCATGTGCCAGGGTCTTACTTGAAACTTTGGTCTATTACAAGTCTGACCACAGGATAAAGGTCATATAGGTTCTCTACACTTTACCCCAATATTCTTGATGATCAGAGAACAATGTACCTGGCCTATATTATCTTAATCCCTTCAAAGATGATATGTGGGAACTTAATGTACTTTGGTCCTGAATATCATTTCTATATAGTATTTATTTTCAAAAAAATTTCTTAGTCTTCTTAAAACCTAAATTACAGGATAATTTTAGGAACCATATTCTGTGTGGTAGAATGATAAATATTTAAAAGCTATATTTATTCATATTATCCTAGAATTAGACACAAAATTTCAGGGACAAGGATGAATAGATTATTATTACAGCAATAACTGATCAGTTCCCCTTTGCCAGAGTTCTTCTCTCTCTCTCCCCTCCCTCCTCCATCCACTCCCAAAGCAATGCAGTGAGAGCTAGATGTTCATTTGGTAGGCGAAAAACCTAAAAATATGAATCTGGGAGCTTATGTAGTTGTTACCTCGCCTCCTGAGAAAGGGAGAGAAATCATTGCTCCCTAATGTAAACAAATTCCCCTTAGTTGAGAAAGAGGATGCAATATTTAGAATGTAAATGAATTTTTCTGGGCAGGGGTAGATGTCAGAGAGGTCTTAAACTTTAAGGCCCCTGAAATGTCTCAGCCTCCTGAAATATTAATGCATATATTTAGGAAGAACTATGCAGAAACACAAAAATATTTTTTCTATGCATAAAAACTGATAAATCTTCCTTTTGTCTTCCCTTTCCCATGATAATTTGAAGTGACATTTTTTTAGTCACGAACAGGTGAAACAGTGTTAAGATTGTCTAACTTGAGCTCCTTTCTTTTAATCATAACCGTTGTTGAGTTCTTCAGCAATACCCTGGCAGATTAGGTTCTGGTTACCAGTTTTTCCTGAGGGCAGAGCTTAAGAAGAACCGAGTAACCAGTGGCTTAAAGTGCTAGAAAGCAGTTTTTGTATCTTTGACAAAAGTTGGACTAGAGGCCATGCTGTAGAATCTGAAATTTTCCTCATTTAGTTCTAAGTTCCATGACCATGACTTTTTAAAAAAGTATCATTTTAAATAGCTGCTATGTGCCAGGCCCGATGCAAGGTAGTGGGGATATTGTGGAGAATAAGGTAAATAAAAGTGTCAATGGTGAGAGGGTGGTGGGGGAAGGAAGACATGCAAAAATGGCAAAGTAAGAATTTTGTTAGACTTTATGAAGGAGCTAGATATGGGAAAATCCTTATGTTACAGATAGAAGGATGAGCTAGTGAAGGTTGTAAAATGAAAATGATTAAGATTGATAAAGAGAAGAATGACAGATGTGGCTGACAGATGGTGAACAAAACTCAGAATCATAAGCATCTTTAGGTGTTTGGATTTCTGTTTTAATTTCTAAAACAGGCATGGTAAACATTTTGCTCTACAACTAACTTTTAAAAAAAAAGCACTTAATGTTTGTTGTGTATATTTGTTGAACTCCATGTCAGATATACAGCTTACATAGTATTCTGTAATATATATATAATTAGCCATATTCTTATTGACAGGCATGCATAGACTTTTATGATTTTTTGATATTACAAGTAATGTTGTCCATTTTTGGTTCTTAGTTTTTCCCCTCCTCCTGTTTCCCCAATAGGTGGGGATAGAATGGCTAGAATGCGCAAGAGTTGGGTATTTTCTTTTTCCAGGTCAGTGAGGTTCTGGATAATACCCTGGCAGGTTAGGTTCTGGTTAACCAGTTTTTCCTGAGGGCAGAGCTTAAGAAGAACAGAGTGACCAGTAGCTTAAAGTGCTAGAAAGCAGCTTTTGTATCTTTGACAAAATTTGGACTAGAGGCCATGCTTTAGAGTCTGAAATTTTCCTGGTTTAGTTCTGAGTTCCATGATCATGCCTCTTTAAAAAAGTATTGTTTTGGTTAAGACAGTTTTCCATACCTTCAGTAATGATCAAGTACTTTATGTGTGTTTAATTATTTTGGGCATTTAGAATTAGTCTCTCTTGCTTTTTTAGTAGTTTGTATTTTAAATGGAGAGATTCTTGAGCTATTTTGTTTTTAATTTTTGAGGAGCCAGTGTATGATTTTTATTTTTATTACCCTCAGGATTTACAATTCCTAAAAATCACTTTTGAGATTTATTTCCCTTTCAGATACTAAAATTGTTTTTTCTTTCCTTTTTATCCCTAGCAATGTCTCAGGCTGTGCAGACGAATGGAACTCAACCATTAAGCAAAACATGGGAACTCAGTTTATATGAATTACAACGAACACCTCAGGTAATGTAGACTAAAATAACAGGGGAAATATGATACATACGTAAATTGGGATGCATTTTTAGAAAATGAAAACTTGGAGGAACATAACAGTAATAATAAATTGATGTATAAGTAGTACTGACTTTTGTATGTTTGATTGACCACTTCATTCATTCATTCAACAAATAATTTGAATATATATTCTACAGATCCTAAGCTATGCACTAGGTGAAATGGTGAATAAAACATGTAACATCAGCTCTTAGAATTTATAGACATTAAACAGATAAACACCCATAGAATTATACCTTGAGAAATAAGTAGGGAAGACTATTTTAAGAAGTTAAAGATGGGGAAGACTGGGGGTGGAAGCAGGGTTGAAGGAGATAAGCATATTTAAAAATGAACTCATTTTAAGTTTATGATACCTATAAGACAGTGATGCTAACTAGAAATCTGGACTAAATACTAAGTTTTAGAGATTGTCAGTACATTTATAGCATGGTGAATAGATAAGATCGCCTAGAAAGAGAGGAGCAGAGGGCCCCGAATTTCATCCAGAGGAACTTCAACATTTAGAAATTAGGTAATGGACAAAGAGCTAGCTAAGGAGAAAGGGAAAAGTAAGGAAAAACGAGTGAGAGAGGACAAAGTCTATGAGGAAGTGTTTCAAGGAGGAGGATTTAGTTATTGTTTTCAACAGTATTCAGAAGAGGAATAAGATGAGTATTACAAAAGTGTACATTAGATTTATCAATATATACTTGGTGATTTTTTTCAAGAGATTCACTTGATTGTGCTGCTATGTTGAAGGGGGAAAAAGTGAAAACGTATAGGCAATTCTTCAGAAAAGTTTGGCTCTGCATTGGAGCAGAGAAATGGAGCAAACACTGGAGGGGAACATATAATTAGGAAGTTTAAAATTTCATTTTGTTTGTAAGGAAATAAAGCTGTGTAGACTCTTTCCACTTACCTTGTCTAACACTTCCCTCTCCTCCCCACCTCACCATCCTTGACAGCTCTAAGGTGCATCATTCACCTTTCTCTGCATAGCAACTCTATGGAGATACCACTCTAGGCTGATTTTGTGGAGGAAAGTTGGCTAAAATCTGAGAGCAGATAGAATAGCAAGAGTGATACACTTGATAACATAGAAAGGAATGTATTTTCAATAGGAAGAGGTATACTTTTCTTCTTATAGCAAGAAAGAAGATGATTATGAAATTTGAGGTAAGGTAATGTTCAGGTGGAGAAGGTCTGCAGATAGAAGAAAAGGTGTACAATAGTGTAGTGAAAGGAAAAATGAGTTTGTAGAGAAACCAATTACTGAGCACCCATTTGAGTCTGGTGGAAGTTTTAGTGATCCCAGTCTGGTTGTAAGATTCCCCCAGTTTACCTCCAAAGTGCTGCTCTACTTGCAGGTACAGGCCTGGAGAGCATGGATGGCTGGGTATATCCAGGATTGGGATTTTGCTAGGCAAGTTCTTTCTAATCAGGACAGACTTACTATATGAATCATCATCATTCTCTTTGATTATTTCCTCATCAGAGGTTATAATTCCTAAATTAGAAGTTTGTGTATGCATTAAAACTAAGTAAAGTAAAATATAGAAAATGCTTTATATAACGAGGCTGAAACATGCTAGACACTTGGTAATAGTATTAATTATTATAAATATAAATATATTTTACTTGCATTCTTTATGGACAGTACCTGTTATTTCTATCTTTCCTTGTGGGATCACCAGTCTTTGACCCTTTAGAGCAGTGGTTCTCAACCTTTCTAATGCTGCAAACCTTTAATACAGTTCCTCATGTTGTGGTGACCCACAACCATAAAATTATTTTCGTTGCTATTTCATAACTGTAATTTTGTTACTGTTATGAATCGTAATGTAAATATCTGTGTTTTTCGATGGTGTTAGGCAACCCTGCTAGTGGTTCTCAACCTTGAGTCGTGACCCACAGATTAACAACCACTGCTGTAGAGCCTAAGACCATAGGCCTTTTGTTCATAACAGTAACAAAATTACAGTTAGGAAGTAGCAACAAAAATAATTTTATAGTTGGGGGTCACCACAACATGAAGACCTGTATTTTAAAGGGTCACGGCATTAGAAAGGTTGAGAACCACTGCTTTAGAGAAAGCAAGTATTATGGAGAGGTAATGGAAACAAAGAAGTGTCATTAACATGGGAACTCCTTATTTTTACTTGCATCTTCCTTTTCAGTAGTTACTGAATCCCTTTTCTTATTCCATAGGAGCCAGTACTGGTGGCCTTTGAGCTAGGTAATTTGTTCTCAATGCCACCTTGTAGGAAGAGTGGATAGTGGTGGTGGAGAAGAAGTAGGAGTCACTAGTCTCTCTGCAGCTGGGAGATGTGTACATTAGAACTCCAAATGCATTTTCTCACTAACATTTTTTAGACGTGACAAATAAAAATACTTCAGATGTACTGTGGTCTAAATCAGTTAGCCCGAGAACCTGACCACCTTGTGTAAAATTGCTTTTGTGGATCAAGACTTTTTAAGTTTCAAAATAATGATTTTAAAATGAAATAGTTAAACTGCATATCAATTAGAGAATATTTGTATTGTAATCTTAAAATCTTTTTAATAGATGGCATGAAATGTATAACTTACAGTAGTCCTCTCTTATCCATAAGATTACATTCTCAGACACCTATTGCAGTGGTTGGCAAACTGTGGCTCACTTAGCCACATGCGGCTCTTTGGCCCCTGGAATGTGGCTCTTCCACAAAATACCACATGCGGGCTCGTACATACAGTGCGATTGAAACTTCATGGCCCATGTGCAGAAGTAGGTTTTTGGCTCTGGAAAGAAATTTCAGTCGTTGGTTGTACTCTTGATATTTGGCTCTGTTGACTAATGAGTTTGCTGACCACTGATTTAGCCAATTACATGGCTAGAAGATTTCTCCTTACTATAGATCTTAGTAACCTGGGCATATGATATTTTTTTTTCTTATTGGGAACTTTCACCTTTTTATTTAAAGAAAGCACTTTATAGCTTCTCTCTGTCATATCTGAATTGCTGCATCACTACTCTTGTACTTTGGGGCCATTAGGAAGTAAAATAAAGGTTACTTGAACACAGCTCAAGATACTGAGATAGTTGATCTGATAACTGAGAAAGCTCTTGTCTCCAACATAAGGGTGGCCTGTGTGTAAAGCGGGGATATGCTGGACAAAGGGCTGGTTCACCTTCCAAGTGGGATGAAGCAGGACGGCATGAGGTTTCATCACATTACTCAGAACAGTGTACAATATAAACTTCTGAGTTGTTTATTTTTGGAATATTCCATTTAATATTTTCAGACTGTGGTTGACCGTAGGTAACTGAGACCTTAGAAAGTGAAGCCATTGATTAAAAAAGGGGGGGAACTATATTATCAAAATGGTGTAATTTCTGAAGATGGAAGAAACTTTCTCATTTTGCAGAGTAACGAATAATGTTAAATAGTTAGAACCACATAATTAGTTAATATGGCTAGAACTAAAATAAAGCATCTGATTCCAAATTCAATGCTTTTTCTTATTATACCAGGCTAATTTACTCCTAGTTGTCTTTTAGATACATTAATATGTTACCTTTTTTAAAAAAATATATTTTATTGATTTTTCACAGAGAGGAAGGGAGAGGGATAGAAAGTTAGAAACATCGATGAGAAAGACATCAATCAGCCACCTCCTGCACGCTCCCTATTGGGGATGTGCCCACAACCAATGTACAGGCCCTTGCCCGGAATTGAACCTGGGACCCTTCAGTCCACAGGCTGACGCTCTATCCACTGAGCCAAGCCGGTTTCGGCAATATGTTGTCTTTAGCATTAAAATAAGAACATTTGTACATAATGCATTGGTGGGGGCAGTGAGGAGAATTGATTGGCTGTGAGCTGACAGTGATAGTGGCTGGGTGATAGATACATAGATGTTCATTTTTGTCATTCTCAATACTTTAGTATATTTGAACTTATCCACAATAAAAATATTTAAGTTTAAAAAGCATTTAAATTTCCTCTTTTACAGGAGGCAATAACAGATGGTTTGGAAATTGTGGTTTCACCTCGAAGTCTACACAGTGAATTAATGTGCCCAATTTGTTTGGATATGTTAAAGAACACCATGACTACAAAGGAGTGTTTACACCGTTTTTGTGCAGATTGCATTATCACAGCCCTCAGAAGTGGGTATGTAAAAATGAGTTATACCAGGCACTTCAGTTGTACCAAGATAGTGCTCTATGGGTTTTGAGAAGTACATACTCTAGAAATATTCATTGAGAATTGGAAATTTTTCTAAAGTCTAGGTTTGAATTATTGGGAGTATCTTTGTTTTGAACAATTAATTTTATACATTTTTCAGAAGCTTTATAGGATGCATATTTGTTTTGAGGACATTATGAAGCCATGGTTTTTCTATTTAAGTATATAAAAAGATATCCTTATGAATTGTTTTAATAAAAGAATAAATTAATATAGGTGATGATTTTTTGCTTGTATGTCATGGGAATAAGAAAGGGGAAATTAATATTAGGAAAAGAATTGATTTCTATTTCTAAAATGGTTTTATATAAATTGTCATTGGGGATATTCAAATTTTTCCCTTGACTTCTAGTATAGAGTATCTGAGATTTCCAAAAACCTTGCTTACCCAAGATTAGTCAGATTTTTAATAAAAGTTTAGGTTAATCAGTTTAAATTTCTGTGACTTCTTAAAGATAGTAGAATAAAGATAATGTAACTGTTCCAGAAGCTAGATATTTCTGTCTTTAGCCTAAAGGTACTGGCATCATTTACATTGTTTTTCCTCCCTTTTTAGCAATAAAGAATGTCCTACATGTCGGAAAAAGCTAGTTTCCAAAAGATCACTAAGGCCAGACCCGAACTTTGATGCACTCATCAGCAAAATTTATCCAAGTCGTGATGAGTATGAAGCTCATCAAGAGAGAGTATTAGCCAGGATCAATAAGCATAATAATCAGCAAGCACTCAGTCACAGCATTGAGGAAGGACTGAAGATACAGGCCATGAACAGGTATATGGGGAAGAAGGTGGCCATTTTCCTGAATATTTATTAAATATTGAGTTTACTTAGCCTTCATTTTGAAAAAGACAAAATACAAAAAGTAATAAATAGTAGTTCTTCATGATTACATTTTCATGCAAGTGTGGAATATGCCCCCAAGTATCAGATATGCCTGGTTTCCCATTTAAAACACTAGAACTTTTGAATTCCCTTTTATACTCCCTCCACTTACCTACTATTCTATTTCTCCTCTACTTTTTCATTTCATTTTGAACTCTCAAGTCAGCTTGTATCACTCTTTATCAATTATGAAATCTAATTGCTGATTCTCAGACCCCATCTTACTTAGTAGTGGTTTACAAATTATTTTTTCTGAGTAATTTTCTTCTCCCAGCTTTCAGGAGACCATATTTTCCTGGTTCTCTTTGTATGCTATTAGCTATTTCTTACCTGAAACTTACCATGTATAGACATGTATTGAACTTTTTGTTCTTACCCCTCTATTTTTCTTCATTCTTGCTCATTTCAGTTGATGGCAGCTCTATCATTCCACTTGCTTTATATATATAACTAGATATGTGTGTGTGTATGTGTGTGTAAATATGTATGTATGTGTGTGTGTGTGTGTGTGTGTGTGTGTGTGTGTGTGTGTATACACATCTATTTATCTACCTATCTATAGCTTGGTCTAGGCCACCATTATATTTCATTTGGTTCTGAAAAATCCACATGAGTGGTCTTTATACTTTCCAAACTTAACCCACATAGTCTATTCTCAGCACAGCAGCCAGAGTGATTCTGTGAAATTGAAAGTCAAATCATGATTCTCCTTTGCTTCAAAGTCTCTAATAACTCCTATTAATATTCAGGTTAAAAGATTTTGGCTTTTAAACCCTATATAATTTGGGCACCTTCTCATTCCCATTCTCTTTTTCTCTCTGACATCTCCTAATATATTCAGGCCTCATCATTTTCCAAAGTAGGAGATGCCAATAGATGGACTCTGTCTAGTTCTTACCTTGGCTGAACTTTAGAGTCACTTGGAAAGTTTTTAAATTCTAGGGCTCAGGTAACACCTCAGACCAACTGAATCAGAATCTTTGATTGGATTCAGGCATCAGTATTTAAGGTTTCAGGAGTGGTTTCAAAGTACAGCCTTTAGCCTGCCACTGTTGCTCAGTGGTTGAGCCTTGACCCAGGAACCAGGCGGTAACAATTGGATTCCCCCTCAGGGCACATACCTTGGTTGCTGGCTTGATCATCCCCTCTAGGGGACATGTAGGACGCAACTAAAGGATGATTCTCACTCATCATTTATGTTTCTATCTCTTCCTCTGAAATCAATAATAAAAAAAAAAAAGTGCAACCTTTAACCACTGGCTTAGAGGTTAAACTCCATTAAACTCACCTGAAATTGTATTTAGTAAAGTGAAATAAAGTATTAAAATTAAAAAAAAATTTTAATCACTTTTTGTATTCAATATTATTTCATTATTAGTTTCAGGTATCAGAATAGTATTTAGACAATAATATACTTCACAAAGTCCCTCCCCCATTATTTCTATCATATATAGTTGTAAAGTACTAAATTTTGAATGTATTTATTTTAAAAGAGTTACTCCTTTTTTAAAATTGATTTCTTTTTCTTTTTTTAGAGAGAGAAGGAAGGGAGAGAGTACGAAAAGAGAAAAACATTGATAGAAGAGAAACATCTGTTGGCTGCCTCCTGCATGCCCCCTACTGGGCTTTTCTAGAATTTTCTTGACTTTTCTAGAATTCTAAAGTTCTGCAAACATGCTTCAAGGGGGTTCATTAAAAATGCCTAAGTACAACTGAAACAGGTTTGGCTCCGTGGATAGAGTGTCGGCCTCCGGACTGAAGAGTCCCAGGTTCGATTCCATTCAAGAGCATGTACCTTGGTTGCTGGCACATCCCCAGTAGGAGGTGTGCAGGAGGCAGCTGGTTGATGTTTCTCTATCATCGATGTTTCTAATTCTCTATCCCTCTCCCTTCCTCTCTGTAAAAATTCAATAAAATAATGTATTTTTTAAAAAAATGCCTAAGTACATTTTTTGCAATGCCTTTTGTTTCCTTAACTAGACTACAGCGAGGCAAGAAACAACAGATTGAAAATGGCAGTGGAGCAGAAGACAATGGTGACAGTTCTCACTGTAGTAATGCATCCACACATAGCAATCAGGAAGCAGGGCCTAGTAACAAACGGACCAAAACATCAGATGATTCTGGGCTTGAGCTTGATAACAATAATGCAACAGTGGCAATTGATCCAGTAATGGATGGTGCTAGTGAAATTGAGTTAGTGTTCAGGCCTCATCCCACACTGATGGAAAAAGATGACAGTGCACAGACAAGGTAAGTATGCTGGTTAGTTTTAGATTATCTGAATTCAGGAAATTTAATTGGGAGTTAAAAGGCAGTTTTGTATAAGAAAGAAGGGCAATATTTGCCATCCAGTTGACTGCCAGGGTTCATTGGATATTCTTGATGCCTAGGTTGTTTTCTTCCTCCATGCTTCCCATCCACACTTGGATATCTGAAAGGAATGACCTGAACCTCTTTAAAAGAGGGAGAAAAAAGGGTCACTTGAATTTCTTAACAATGATACTGGGGTGCCAGTAAACACCAGAATTCTTGCTGGTGAAGAGGACACTGTATATCAGCATTCTGCCTGCCTTTGAGTACAGATAAACATCAAATAATTACTCAGTGAATAATTGATGAGTAGACCATACTTAACCTCCCAAGGTTAGCACTTTTATGCTCAGTCTTAAACAGCATACAATTGATTAATTTTGTATATTTGTTTGATTTTTATCATTTTATATCACACTAGTGACCTGGTGCATGAAATTCATGCACATTAAAGGGGGATTAACGAGAGGAAATAATATTGTTATCTGCCTTTTGTTTATAATAGAAGTATCAGAGATGAAAGAAAATTAGTAAAATGTATATGAAAACCTTCCTCCTGTCAGAGTCTGGGGCATAACACAGGACCCAGAGTTAAGTTCCCGCCCACCCATATGTACCTCAAAGTCACTTGAGACCCAGACTCAGCTGCCTCCTCAAATTGGGCTAGATCCAGACTTAGCCAGTCCCACCCTTGTCAAGACCTGCTGGGCAGGGGGCATAGCTTCAGGTCCCCTGGGCTCGGCACCAGGATGGGGTGGCGGGGAGAGGGCATAGCCTGAGGTCCCCCAGCCCAGACCAGGGTGAAGGAGGCATGCCTTGAGGTCCCCCGTCAAGCTCCGCTGGGTAGGGGCGAGGCCTGAATTCCCCTGACCCAGCACTGAGGGTGCACCTTGAGGTGTCCCATCAAGTCCCGCTGGGTGGGGGGCACGGCTTGAGGTCCCCTGTCAAGACCAGCTAGGCGGGGGGTGCAGTCTGAGATCCCCTGGCCTGGCGCTGGGGTGGGGAGAGCAGCCTGAGGTCCCCTACCCCAGCACCAGGATGGGAAGTGAACCTTGAGGTCCCCCATTAAGCCCTGCTGGAGTGGGCGTGGCCTCAATTTCCCTGGCCTGGCACCAGGGCAGGGGATGTGGCCTGAGGTCCCATGGGGGAGGGGGGGTGGTGGCACCACCTGAGGTCCCCTGTCAAGCCCTGCTAGGTGGGGAGCATGGCCTGAGGTTCCCCTGTCAAGCCCTGCCGGGTGGGGGACACAGCCTGAAGTCCCATGTCAAGACCCACGGGGGCGGGGGAGGACATAAGTCTCAGGTCCCTGCTGATTACTTGTTAAGGCTATTTATGGGAACTTGGCCTCAGCTGTGGGTGCAGCCATCTTTGTGATGGAGTGATGGACAATTAGCGTATTCCCTCTTTCTTAGGATTTTATGGATGCTTTTGTGGCTTGGAAGGTAGAATACTTTCAATAAGGAGTTTTTAGATAATGATTATAATTTCTGATACTATTTTATCAATCATAGAGACATTTAGGAATGTATTAGTCTTGTAATCTAAGTATATTTTCATTATTAATTTAGCAATTAAATTTCTTAATGATTTATTTTCCCAGATACATAAAGACTTCTGGTAATGCCACCGTTGATCACTTATCCAAGTATCTGGCTGTGAGGTTAGCTTTAGAAGAACTTCGAAGCAAAGGAGAATCAAACCAGATGAACCTTGATACAGCCAGTGAGAAACAGTATACCATTTATATAGCAACAGCCAGTGGGCAGTTCACTGTGAGTATCTATAACCAGAGGCCTGGTGCACGAAATTTGTGCATGGGGCTGGGAGGAGGACGGGGGTGTGCCCCTCAGCCCAGGCCTGCACCCTCTCTAATATGGGATCCCTCTCACAATCCAGGACTTCTGGCTCCCAACTGCTCACCTGCTTGCCTTCCAGATTGCCCCTAACTGCTTCTACCTGCCAGCCTGATCACCCCCTAACCACTACCCTGCCAGTCTTTTTGATGTCTAACTGCTCCCCTACCAGCCTGTTTGCCCCTAACTGCCCTCCCCTGTAGGCTTGGGTCCCTCCCAACTGCCCTTACCTGCAGGCCCAGTCACCCCCAACTTCCCTTCTCTGCCATCCTGGTCACCGCTAATTGCCCTCCCCTGCAGGCTTGATCACCCCCAACTGCCGTCCCTTGCAGGCCTGGTCCCTCCCAACTGCCCTTCTCGCAGGCCATCTTGTGGGGGCCATCTTGTGTCCACATGAGGGCAGGATCTTTGACCACATGGGGGCAGCTATCTTGTTGGAGTGATGGTCAATCTGCATATTACTCTTTTATTAGATAGGATAGAGGCCTGGTACATGGGTGGGGGTCAGCTGGTTTGCCCTGAAGGGTGTCCCGGATCAGGGTGGGAGTTCCTTGGGGCGTGGGTTGGCCTGGGTGAGAGGCCTTGTTGGTTTGCAGGCCGGCCACAAACCCCGACAACCCAAGCGGAGACCCTGGTATCTGGGATTTATTTATCTTCTATAATTGAAACTTTGTAGCCTGGAGGGGAGCCAAGCCTCCTGCTTGTTCTGTGGCTGCTGCCATTTTTGTTGGGATTTATTTATCTTCTATAATTGAAACTTTGTAGCCTCGATTGGAGGCCTGGGCAGGCCAACTTGGTTTTCTCCATTGCTTGGGAAAGCCAAGCCTCCTGTTCTCTCCATGGCTACAGCCCTATCTTGGGGTTAATTTGCATACTTTCTCCTAATGGGCTGGTGGGCATGGCTTGTGGTTATAGCAGAGTGATGGTCAATCTGCATATTACTCTTTTATTAGATAGTATAATAAAAGTGTAATGTGCTAATTAAACTGGAAGACCTTCCAGATGAAGCTGCGTAGCGAGGGCAGAGGCAGAGACGTTGGCGGGGGCCAGGCCCCTTGAACAAATTTCATGCATTGGGCCTCTAGTTTAAAATATTAGGCTATTGAAACTGGAAGCAAATTAACCATCTGAGAATGGCAAGTGTGGGATGGGGCCTAATAAAATGGTACAGGACAGTATCCTGATACCCCAAGAAATAGAGGATAGGGTAGTTAACTTTTGATATGTTTAAGAAGATGATAAGTGACAAGTTTTTCCTAAGTTTTTTTAAAGGTGGACTTTTAATGGTGAGATGTTTGTTCCATCTCACTATTACTATGCTTTGAGCAGTTTTCATAATTCTTTCTCTTTCTTGTTTTAGGTATTAAATGGCTCTTTTTCTTTGGAATTGGTCAGTGAGAAATACTGGAAAGTGAACAAACCCATGGAACTTTATTATGCGCCCACAAAGGAGCACAAATGAGCTTTTACTAAAACCAGTCTGGATAATGAACTTTTTTTATAGCCTATTTCTTTATTATTAAAGATTGTATCATCATTACTTTTATGGACATTATCTTGGATATGTTGTTCAACTTTCTTCCTGAGCCAGCCTCGTTTATACTCTTAGAATCTTTTCCCCTTAATTTAAGATTTCCTTTTTGGAAGGGACTATAGTTATTCAGAACCTTTTCTTTCCTTTTAAAAATATATCTAAGTAGTATGTCTTACAAAGTATGGTTTCCTTTGGAGCACTCTCTGACCCAGGAATTTTCATAATTTTGGATTCTTTTTTTTTTTTATCTTACCTGAGGATATGTTTTATTGATTTCTACAGAGAGAAGGGAGAGAGAATCATCAATGTGAGAAATGTCGATGGTTGCCTCCTGTATGTACCCTGACTAGGGTCAAAACTGCAACCTAGGTATGTGCCCTAACTGGGAATTGAACCTGCAACCTTTTGGTGTATGGGATGATGCGCCAACCAGTTCGGCCATTTTTTTCCCTCCCCTCAAAAGTTTAGGCCTTACATAATGTTAAATAATATGTATTTTGACTTTTTTTCGTTGGAGTCTTGTATGTTTATAGTTTTCTATATAAGCTGTAGTATCTTCATGAAGACCAAGGTTTAAATTTACTGTGTTTAAAAGTCAGTTCTCATAGAATTATTATTTTCATGGTCTTTTCTTCCATAATATCTATTTCTCTCTCTGTCTCTCTGTCTCCCTCTCTACAGAAAGATTCTTTATGAACTTAGTGTTCATTGTCATGCAATGTTATTTTTTCCCATTTCTCCCCTACTCTTAATTTTGGAATTTCTGATCCTGGGAAAGAATCAAACAAAATCTAAAGTTCAGTGAGAACTTGGTTCATTTATAGATTTCACTGAAGAAATATTATATATTGGTCTTATGTAGTCTTCAAGTATATATTTAAAGAGGTCTTTTTTTGTATTCTGTCAGTGCAGTTTCTTTATTATGTATGTTTGATGATTTTTCCTATTAAAATACCAGAGATATGGAGATATTTTGCACTTTAGCCTTGATGAAAAGTACAAGATATGTTCAAAGCTTCCCCAGTTCTTTCTGTGTTGGTAGCTATGTAAGTTAAGAATAACATGGCATATGTACTAACAATGAGGAAAAATGTTTGCTTCTGTTTGAAAAATATGTTTAATATTTTAAGTTGCCATATATCAGTTTATAAATTTGGTGCTTTGCTAATTACACTCTAGAGACGCAAATTAACAGAGCTTAGACTGTCTTGATATGTAGTAATAGATAATTCTGTAGAAGGTTATCAGCCAGGAGGGTAAATGTCATTGTCTTCTTAATTTAGTTTTATATTGAGGGACAGTATTCAGCTTTGAATTTAGGCGGCTTTATGATGGCAGGTCAGAAATAAGATGGGATTATGTGTTGTTTTTCATCCCTGTTCTGATTTCAGGTATATTTCCAAGTTTGTATTATCACAGTATTTACAAAGACATGTTTGCATTGAGGAATTGGCCCTACAGGGTTTTTGCCAGGGGGGAGACTAGTCCATCAGAATCATAACTAAAGTCTTAATCTAGACCTTGGAACTATTTCTGTCATTTTTGACATTTTGGGGCCAGCTTGAGGTTTTAAATCTCCAACCCAATATTAAAACGTAAAGGTTTATTCGATTTTTTACCATTTTATTGAAAATACCTAAAATCTGTTTTTATAGGTGTTGGTTTGTTTTTTTTGTAATCTGTGCCATGAAATTTGAAAACCATGAAAAGTCACGGGAAATTTTGTATTCAATTACTTTTTCTGTTGTAATGTTACATTGTATAACTATCAATGCATGCCCACTCAATATAACCCTGGTTTTGTGCTATAACTGTTTAGATTTTATTGGTGACATTAGATTAGTGGTTGTATTAAATAACTAAATTCCCATTGTGATTAATTGAAATTTTGTCTTTAAGCAAAAAGTTATTTGTGAATATAAGCTTTGTGCTTAGAAAATGTATGTGTTTATATTTACCAGTTTGGGGGTGGATGTAAATTCTGCATTAGTGAATTCATTCAGATCTGTAGTCTCTTGCAAAATATAGTTCTAGATATTTGGTAGATATTATAGAGATTTGATAGAGTATTGAGTGCAGTGTTGTGTGTGTGTGTTTATGTTTTGGGGGTGGGTACTGTTTATAATTACTACCAACCAAGATTTTATAAAATATTATCTAAATAAATTCTGTAACCATCTGTGTTGAGGAACAAAAGGCTCATCAAATGTGGTGAGGCCTTTGGATACATTATCATTTACAAATTTACTATGGTAAAATATATAACCAAATTTACCATTTTAATGATTTTTTAAATATACAGTTTAATGGCATTAAGTACATTCACAGTATCAAGTAACTATCACCACTATTTCCTGAACTTTTTTTTTTAATCATCCCAAAGAAACTCTGTACCTGTTCAACATTAGCTCCCATTTCCTCCCCCCCCTCTAGCCCCTGGTAATCTCTGTGCTACTTTCTGTCTTTGAATTTGACTATTTTAGTCACCTTATGTAAATGGAATCATAAAATATTTGTTCCTTGTGTCTATTTTGTTTCATAAATTATGTTTTGAACTGTCATCCATATTGTAACATGTATCAGAATTTCATTCCTTTTTTTGGCTGAATAATATTCCATTTTATGTATATACACATTTTGTTCATCATAGATTGATGGACATTTTTTGCTATTGTGAATAATGCTGCTATGAATATTTTGTGTGCATATCTGTTCAAGTCTCTGCTTTAAATTCTTTGGAGTATATACCTAGGAGTGAAGTTGCTGGATTGTACGATAATTATGTGTTTACTTTAAGGAATCTGAAACTTCCAGAGTGGCCATAGTATTTTACATTTCCACCAGCAAAGTACAGCAAGGATTCCAATAGCTCCACATCCTCACCACTTTTCTCTTTGATAGCTACACTAATGGGCATAAAGTTATTTTGTTGTGCTTTTGATTTGCCTTTCTCTACTGGCTTGTGATGCTAAGCATCTTTTCATGTGCTTATTGGCAATTTGTATATCTTCTATGAGGCAGTATTTATCCTGTGGAGCAGTATTTATCCAAGTCTTTTGCCTGTTTTTAATTATTTTTTTATAGTTTGTATATTTTGAATATTAATTGTCTGATAACGTTATTTGCATCTAGTTTCTTCTTCTGTGGGTTGCCTTATCACTTTCTTGATAGTGTCCTTTGATGGACAAGTTTTAAATTTTAGTGAAATTCAATTTGCCTTTGTTGTTGTTGCCTGTGCTTTAAGTGGATATCCAAGAAGACATCACCAAATCCAATGTCATGAAGATTTTCCGATACTATGTTTTTTTCAAGAGTTTTATAGTTTTAGCTCTTACATTTAGTTTTTTTATCCATTTTGAGTTTTATATATGGTGAAAGGTAAGGATTCAACTTTGTTTGCATTTGTTGAAAAGACTGCCCTTTCTGCATTGAATTGCCTTGGCAGTCTATTCAAAAGTTAATTGACTATATGTGAGGGTTTACTTCTGGGCTCTGTATTCCATTGGACTATCTGACTGTCCTTTTGCTAATACTGTTGGAGAAATAAGTGGGCCAGATTTTCCTGTTGCTTTTGGGTATGGGTTGGCTCTTGCAGTATTTTGAGAAAATGAACTTGTATTTCTCGGGTTGCGAAGTCATATGCCTTTTTAACATAGGTCTAAAAAAGGTATAGGTGGGGTCAAGCAGAGCATAAAGGAGGGCCAGTGTCCAGAACTTCAGTTCCATGGTGAAGCTGGTGCGATGGAACATTAAGCTAAAGTCCTTCAGTCCATTGTATGGAGTCCACATGGCTGTAGGCATGTGGGCGAATGCAGGGGAGTGCACACCGTGCAACAGGATTCTCGAGAGTGAACTTCCTTTGTCCAGGAATTTAAATATTCAGGTTGTGTGCCCTATTCTGGCCACTGACTTGTTCCTAGATGTGACTGACAGGTAAGCATCTTTCCAGGTCACTCAGACCTTACTGGGCATGCATCTAAACTGCCTTTGTCCAATCCCTTCCCCCATGGATCAGCAGGGAATAGACTTGCAGAGTGTTAAATTACAGCTTTCTAGCAAAGCTTTATAAATGGCAGGTCTGTATTATCTAGTTTTCCCTTTATTTCTTCCCTGTTAATAATAACCAGGCTATTAGAATGGTGTCAGTATCTTAATGTTTCATTACTATAGCTTTGTAATAATTTTACCTATTATCATTTGAATACTATGAGGAAGACAGTATTTCCCTTGTACATTTCACAAAACTGAAGCTTAGATAACTACAAAATAATTAAAATGCCAGATGAGAAAAGGAATCTTTCTACTTTCTCTAAATCCTCACCAGAGGCCATTTTCCATTTATTTTTAGCGAGTGGAAGGGGAGAGACAAAGAGGAAACATTGGTATGAGAGAGAGACAGATTGGTTGCCTCCCACATGCACCCCAGGGATCAAGCAGCCAAGGTACATACCCTTGACTAGAATTGAACCCAGTCCACAGGCTGATGCTCTATCCACTGAGCCAAGCCGGTTAGGGTTAAGTATTCCTATTTTAAAAAGTATGACTCTTAGATGCTATCAATGCAGCCATATTTTTTAAATGTCACGGAATGTTGAAGGCATATTTGAAAACATTCACAGAGCACTTCATCAAAGCTGGGAGAGTTACTGTTTCAGGGCACCTAATGAATTTTCTGTTCAACCTTTAGCTGACCTTTAAGCTAACAAAGCAGAATACTGTATAGTGCTCATATAGTGCAGGTAGATTACTAAACAAACAGCAAATCTGACAAATCCCAAGGATGTGAAGGGATTCTTTTATCCAGCATTGTTCAGTCATATTTCAAATATCTAGTTTTCAACAAAAATTTGTATGACATCTAAAGAAACAGGAAGTGTGAGAAAGCCTAGATGTTGGACTTAATGTAACAAAATGTTTAAATCAGCTTTTAAAAATATGTTCAAAGAATTAAAACCATTTTAAAATTACTAATTTGAGAACAGTCTTTCACCAAAAAGAGAATAACAATAAAGAGATAACTAAAAAATACTGGGTTGGAAGTGTACAATAAGTGAAATAAATCCAATAGAGGGGCTAATAGATTTGAACTTTGAACACAGAATAAAAGGAACAAAGGAGAGACCTGTAGGACACCAAGTATACTAAAAGTCCCAGAAGGAGAGAAAGTAAAGGGGCACTTGATGTATTTGAAGAAATACTTCAGATTTCAAAATTTGGTGAGACACAATCTATAAGAAGTTCAATAAATGGTAAATAACAGAAACCTTGGAAACAGCAAGAGAAAAGTGACCCATCGCAAACAAGGGATCTTTGGTAAGATTACTCCATTCTCAGGAGAAGTCATGGAGGCCAAGAGGTAATGAATGAAAGTGTTGAAAAGGCAGTGAACCAAGATTTCTATATGAAGCAAATCCTCAAAAATTAAAGATATTAAGACAATTCGTCTGGAGCATCGCATTCTAAGAACTGAAGTAAGAATTTTGTAAAAATTTGGATGAATCTGTATCCTAAATCCTTTACTCCCTGAACCCCTTAAAATGGGTGTTTTGTCCCCTTCAGGGAGTTAGTTACCTGGCAGAAAGGATCCCATCTGCTTTATCCCTACAACCCCTCCTTCAGATCCCAGCATGTTGTAGGGACAAGTACAAAGTACCTCCTAAAAGAATGCTTTTTTGATCCTGTATATTGATGATTTATGAAGAATACCTGTGGACATAGATTCCAAGTATATTAGATCTTGAAGTGAGGAACATTATCTTAAATTGGGTCAAATTATCAGTATGGGTACACTTACACTAGAGAGTATGTCAGCTTGAATAGCTGGGAGTGGTTCTGTTCACTTAGTTGAAATTTTGACTCAGCAGTGCCTCATCTAAATTGGAGGTGAGGTGCTAACAATTCCCTGGTACGTTACAGAAAAAGGAAATAGAAGACTTAGAAGGGGGAATGTTGGAAAGGATTTATTTTGTGATTGCAGCATATCTCTTCACCATCACTGAGATATGCCCTGGTGAGAAGAGAACTAGCACTCTGAAGAGCTTTATAATAGAATCTGACAGGACTTTTTGGCCTTAGCTAATTGATCATATAAGTGGTCGGCAAACCGCAGCTCTCGAGCCACATGCGGCTTTTTGGCCCCTTGACTGGTTCTTCCATAAAATACCACATGTGGGCGTGCATATACAGTGCGAAACTTCATGGCCCATAAGTCAGTTTTCTGCTCTCAAAAGAAATTTCGATCGTACTGTTGATTATTTGGCTCTGTTGACTAATGAGTTTGCCATCCACTGATCTAATTGAAAACTGCAGGTCACTACAGCTACTATAGAAGTTAAGATCCCTTAAAAACCATTCCCCAGGCCTGGTCTAATTCACATTTCCAGAGCCCATTGAGAAAGGACCCTGCCATAAGCTTGTATTATGTATATTCTTAGCCTTCTCCAAAGTCTGTGGCCATTTACCAGAGTAGTTATTTTTGCATCAATGAAAGAAATCCCTAGACTTTTAGAAGTTACTGAACACCTGGTTTTAGTCTCATTTCTGCAAACTATTCTCTGGTGATTTAAGTGTTTTTTCTTTTTGAAATATATTTTATTTTTTTTTTTACAGAGAGGAAGAGAGGGATAGAGAGGCACAAACATTGATGAGAGAGAAACAAAGATCATCTGTCTCCTGCACACTCCCTGTTGGGGATGTGCCCGCAACCAAGGTACATGGTACATGCCCTTGACCAGAATTGAACCCGGGACCCTTCAGTCCGCAGGCCGATGTTCTATCCACTGAGCCAAACCAGTTAGGGCTGATTAATGAAGTTTTAACTAAAATCCACCACAGTGGCACCGAAACCCTTCACATTACTTCTCCCATTTCGTGAGTCTGTGGTTAGAGTATTAACATAAGCACTTAGCAGAGCCAACAAACTGTAAGAACGAGTTTTTTGTGTTTACCAAATTTTAAAGGAGTGATACAGCTGACTTTATGTTCCAAATTGTTGTTATACAAACAAGGTGCAAATGTAGAATTAGATGGAATTTAAAAGTATTTTCTCTTTAGGTTGATGTAGTTCCAAACTACTTACAAACTAACAATCCCAAACTATTTCCTACCAAGTAGTGAAGTTACTATAGATAAACATATATTTTATTTGCATATTTTATATCAAATTAGGCTCCTGGTGTAAAATTCAACTTCATCATTCATTAAAATGTTACACAAAGCATTTAGCAAAATTTGAAACTGATATTCAACAACATATAGTAATTCAGATGGTCCAAATACTGATTTGCCTTTGGATTTATAGTAATTTTTATCTTTAACTATACAAACAAAAAAGTAATACCATTTCTTTTAGTGCTCATTTGTAAGTTTAATTGTAATTGGCAAGAATTATAGTTTTATTATGGTCATAATAGAAACAAATGCACTTCACACATTCCTTTATTTTACCAAAATGTATGATTCCATTAATTGAAAGGGGAAAAAATCCTCCAGGACTATGCTGTAATAACACAAAGATTTTCCCTGGATTTTTGTTTATGTCACTGGAGTGCTTTTTTCTTATGCAGTATATTAAAAATCTTCAGTTATTTCTTCCCTTTTCCCCCAAGCTTCATGCTTATAAAAAGTTACTTCCTTTAACAAATACTTCAGGGTAAATATGGATTAGATCCTTGAGACAAAAATCCAAACTTTATACTTAATCCTTTCATCGAAACTCATATTCAAATGAAGAGTAATATTAATGGAAAGACTTTTTTTTTCAACTAATTTTCTTAATTATGGTAACCTAGTCTGCTTTATACAAAAAAATGAGCATATACACACCAAAAAAACACACAACCAAACAAACCCATAGATTCAAACAACAAAAATCCACCCCAAAACAAAAGTCTTACTTTATAACTAAGTTTTACATCTGAGGTAGCACAACCAAGCGAATGAATATTGTACATGCATTAACTGAGGCACTTGAGATCACCCAATTTGTTTATAACAAAGTCTCTTCTTGAGAATTTCAGTGCTTATGAACAATTATAATTGGAACAGTTGTCTCAATTTATTTTGACAAACTGTTACTCTCAAGTGTAGTCATCTAGACCTTAAACTTAGAAAAAAATGGATTTCTATCTCAGATAAGTATTTTATTTCTCAAAAACTAAGAAAAGATGTGGGAGAGGTTGTGATTTCTTAAAATCAGGAATGTATCTTAACTTCATAATTGTGAAATATATTAATGACCTGAAAAGACACTGTTCTTCCTATTCTATTCAGCATCAACTTATGCATAGATGTGACTTATGTGACACACATAAAATTCCAACACTTTGCATGTGAGAATTTTCTGAGTTATTAGTAGGTGACCTCAGTCATAAACTTGGCTTCTTCATGTGAAATGTTTTCATTACAATTTTAAGTTTTCTTTAAGAAAACTTGGAAAGCCTAACTCCCAAACCAGTTAAGTTAGAAACTACTACTTTTTAAAATGAAAACAGCACTGTTTATTTTTACCACTGAATTGAAAGAATAAAAAAAGAACTACAGTTGGTATGGAGAAGTATTAGGAAGACAATCTATACAGATGTAAGGGAATACATTTCTACTTTTAACATCTGCAACTGCTTGCTTCTGTTTTGTCATTCACTGACATTTCAACTCTGTCAGCTACTGTGTCTTCTGATGTAGATTGGATATGGCCCTCTGACTGTCCTCCAGTGTAGGTGGGGGTGCTGTACTTTAAAAGGATAGATTTAAACTGCATCAGAGGTGCATCTGTACGAACACCCATTGGGTCAAAATGAGTTCGGCTCACTCTAAAGCCTGCTTGAGAAAGATAGCACAGAAACTTTTTTAATCTGTAGCAAGAAAAGGAAAAAAAAAAAAAGTTATAATTTTATTTAAACCACGGTGTCATTAAGTTATAAAATATACACATTACCATTGACTGGCTATCTTACTTTGGCATATTCATCCCTTTAATGCTATGTCTGTGGATGTTGTAATAAAAGGGAGGATGTTCAGTACTGGCATCAGTCTTTTGTTTCTTGGCTAAATTTGTGATGGTTTCAGTACATTTTCTTTTTCCTGAAACACACAAATAAACACAAAGTTAGCATTCTCTTAAAAACTACAAACCAAATACTTTACAACTCTATGCTTTCTCAAGTCTAAATACTCTGACACACACCATTTCAATCTATCCAGTCTTAATTCTTAAGAGAACTCATTGCAAGAATAAGATATTTTCATTTCCACTATCCTTAACTGATAAGTATTATTTGCTGAGTCAGAACTTATTTTCTACCTTACTGAATTTCAAGCCTCAATTCTATTTTCATCTCCTGAAGAAAGCTATTTGAATTCTGGGCCAATGACCTCACAGACTTCATTATTATCAATACTACTCAGAGTTTAAGTTCTTTGTTTTGTGTGTAGGTCTTTTCTGTGTGTAAATCTTGCCCCCCAGATTATATTGTATTATCCTGGGGATAATGCCTTTCCATTTTTATGCTTGTACTCTACCAAATGCCAATATTTGATAAATAGGTCTTCAATGAATAACCTGCCCAAGGTTATACAACAAACACAAAGAAGCAGAACGATACCCTTAAAGCTAATGCTTATTACTGTATACCATACTGCCTTTTTCTTACTTCTGGAAGAAATTAAGTATGCATACATCCCAAATTATAAGAAAGGCCATACAATAAATTCCTATGACTAGAGGACAGATCTGGTTAATCAATGGAATTGTTATGCATCATATGATGATGAAAAAAGTAAAATAATAAAATTTAATCAACTATCAAACATTTTGATCTCCTTTTGGTTCACATGGTTCTTTCAAGATAATACAGTTCTTTCAAAGGGATGCATTATATATTAGAACTATGAACACAGTACATGTTCATAGAAATTTTGAATTGTGTAAATGCCAGATAAATAAGTTTTACTGTAATTAGATTGTCAATATAATAAAAATGCACTGTGAAATAGACCAGCTTAGAAATCTTTTCCTACTCTTTTGCTGTCTGTCTTTTTGCACTGATACATACATATGTACATATTCATACACATATATACATACATACCTTGTGCAATGTAATTATCTGTTGTGGTATCATCTGTAGTTTTAATAGATATACCACATTCTTCTAAAATAAAAACAAATGGGAATCACAAAATATTTTATAGGATGTTAGCAAGTAACAATTCAAAGTTTTAAAAAAAAGCTTATTACTAAGTTATATCCACACTGTTTTTCTGAATATATAGATTCTATGGCAAAACAGGGCAAGAATTAAATTTTTAATCCTCTACAACAAATGCTGCTTCTAATGACTTACGAGAAATGCTAGGATATCTAATAGGCCCACTCTCAGGTCACTGGCCAGATAAAAACGACAAAAGCCTATTTATACTAAACAGAAAATAGAAAAAACCATAGTTTTACTGAGTGATAAGTGTATATCTTAGTTTCTGTGTCTCAAATGCTACACCACTCTCAGAATTCCTTAAGGTTTCTCTCTTTAAAAAGCAGGTAAGTGTAATAAAATCACAATAGACAGTACTTTTAATGTCTAAGTTTTTAAAAATACATAATAAAATCATTATTTCAAGTTCTGAATATAAACCTGAAGAAAACTATGCAATTAAAAATAAAAATTGCCAAAACCGGTTTGGCTTAGTGGATAGAGCATCGGCCAGGTTCAATTCCAGTCAAGGGCATGAACCTCAGTAGGGGGCGTGCAGGAGGCAGCTGATCAAGGTTTCTCTCTCATCGATGTTTCTAGCTCTCCATCTCCCTTTCTGTAAAAAATCAATAAAATATATTTAAAATAAAAATAAAAATTAAGCCGAAACTGGTTTGGCTCAGTAGATAGAGCGTCGGCCTGCAGACTGAAAGGTCCCGGGTTCAATTCTGGTCAAGGGCATGCAGGCACATCCCCAGTCGGGGGTGTGCAGAAGGCAGCTGATTGATGTTTCTAACTCTCTAGCCCTCTCCTTTCCTCTCTGCAAAAACATAAATAAAATATATTTTAAAATAAATAAAAATTAAGCCCTGACCGGTTTGGCTCAGTGGATAGAGCATTGGCCTGTGGATTGAGGGGTCCCAGGTTCGATTCTGGTCAAGGGCATGTACTTGGATGTGGGCATATTCCCAGTGGGGGGCATGCAGGAGGCAGCTTATCAATGTCTCTCATCGATGTTTCTGACGGACTATCCCTCTCCCTTCTCTGTAAAAAAAATCAATAAAATATATTAAAAATAAATAAAAATTAAGCCGATTATGATCAGACTCATTAGAGGGGATTTAAAAGCATTTTTACTGCTTTTGATTATAACAGCAAAGTTTAAAAAGGTAGAATATTTTGGTAATTTGTAAGCTAGTAAGCTAGTGTTAAATTGGTTACCTTGCTTGGTGAGATTTGAAGGTGAATGAACTGAAAACTGACTTTGAGGTGTACACTCTGACTCAAAGATTAATGTCTTTATTAGGGGCTGAATGTCATCTAAACCATGGTGAAGAGATTCAAATAGCATTCTTTTGAGAAATCCAGTATTGAAGAGGGAGCTTGACCTAAAAAAATAAAATAAAATCCCAAGAAAATATAGAGAATTGGGTTGGAGAGAAATGTCTTAAATAAGATATATACTTAGTTATATGATTGATTAAATACTGAAATTAAAAAGAATTCATGATTTAACTTAAAATTCTTTATTTTCTATTTCTTCATTCCTTTTTATCATGTTAATTCTCCAAACTAGTGTTAGTCAAGGAAATTTCATTCATAGTTAAATCAACCCTCATAATGTGTATATTTCTGTGTTACATATATAGATGTGGAATATACACCAAAGTATAAAATACAATGTTAAGCCTATAAATCTAGACAGGAGTGTAATATAATGCAGAAGTTTTAACAATGCATATTTCTGTAATAGTAAATATTCCATGTGTTTATACAGTTAAATGAGATGGCATGCATAAAATCTCTAGAACAAACTATATCCTTAATGAATGGTAGCTATTATTACCAGGCTTAGCGAATACATAATTTTAAGTGTCAAATGAGCAAACAATATAAGGTGTACTAAAAGGGAATTTAGAAGTAATTGGGTTGAAGCATTTAAAGAGAGACTTCAAAGAAGTGGGGAAAGAGGAGGAGATTCTGGATGAGAGTAAAGATAGGACAATCGCTTTGAGCGAGGAAATCATAAGGCATGGGAACTCAGTCCTGGGAGTGAAACAACCGAAGTTCTTGCCCTGCCTGAGCTGCCAAATTTTAGCTAGCACTTAAAGCACTTTGTCCTAATTTTCTCATCTGTAAAATGAAGGACTTGGGCTAGATCTTCCTTCTGGATCCAGCAGCCTGTTAATTCATTTCCCCAGTTCTGAGGTCAGTGAGTACAATCAACATGTAGCAGACGACATAGGTAAGAGAGCACCAGAAGGTAAGACTTACTAGATCATTCATTCTTAATCGAAGGGTATTAACATAGGCTAAACATGGAGTGGTAAACACACAATATAACATACAGACGATGTATTATAGAACTGTACACCTGAAACCTAAAGTAATTTATTAACCAATGTCACTCCCAATAAATTAAATAAAAAAGTAAAAAATAACAAAAAAAGTTAACTAGACATGAAAAAAAAGATTTAAAAATGGGCATCAGCACAAGCATATTTACCATTTGTGTTAATTTTTAAGTTTAGTAGGTGGCTAAACCTTGACTTTGTAAATTAATGAGGAAGATATCTGCAATGATTCTTGTCACAATGTTGTTAGGAATTTCTATGTACAAAAGCACACATACATTAAAAATATGCAATTGTATCCCATCTAAACAACTAAAACAAAATGTCTATTCTGTTGATGAAAGGAAATCCAGGATAAGAAATAAAGTTAGCCCTGTCATCTTTAAAAATCAAAGGACAATATGTATAAATTGCATATGCCCTTCTTAAAATTAGACTTTTTATATTGCTTGACTCTTCTATAAAAAGTTACTGTGATCATTTATAACCATACCCTAGAGTTCTATAATTATCAAATAAAAAAAGCCTAATTCTTACTATTCAGAAATGAATTATAGTTTGTAGAACTGCCAGACTTCTCTTTAATTCTCTGCCTCTTAGCACTGTCACTAACTTGGGGGAATAATGTTATAGAAAAATCTGAAAACAAAGCACCGCAGGTTCATAGGGAGAGAAGTCATAATTATTTGCCTAAACTTTAAAAAATTCAATCAAAATTTACTTATCTTTTACTCCACATCATTAAAAGTCAGCATTGAAATTGATATAAATTAATTCTGAATATATTATTATGCTTCGGCACATACCAGAGAGGTCCAAGTTCTATTGCTGTTTTTCCAGGCATGCTTCCATGACAGTTACAGGGCAGCTGTCTATATGGGTTTTCTGTGAAAAGATTAAAAGAAATCAAAGCAGAAATGATAAATACATAGTAATTGTTATAATAATTTGTAGCTACTATATACTGAGAATCTTCCATGTGCCAGATATTCTGCTAAGTATTTTGATAAAATCTCAAATAGATCAGAGGATTAAAGCTTAAAACAGATTGTAGAAGTCCATGTCAAACAGATCAGAGACCTTTTAGTACATGAAATTAAATAGAAGGTCTCATAAAGTCCACAAGATATCTGTATTTTAAAATCAACTGACTGGGTAAAATATATGTGATAAAATGTGTAAATTTTATATGGAGAGATTAATGAACTTTGACAAATATATATATAGCCATATAACCAAATCCTATCAAAATAAAGACATTTCTCACATTAACTCTTTTGCATTTGGGGAGAAAAGAATTACCCTGTTCCCTAGACTTGATTCATAATCAGCCCCAAAATGTAGGCTAGAAGAATCTAATTCAGTTTAAAGAGCAATGAGTCCTAATAAAATCACAAGGAAACTGGGGAGGTAGTTTCCAAGACGGGGTAATATTCTAGCATGAACTTTTTTAGTTCACTTAAGTTTCAGAATAGTCACTTTACATCAGATTCTCTACAACAAATTTCACCCAGGCTGTTCCTAGATGGATCATGCACTTCCTTGGAATGGCTGGATCTGATCAATCAGTCTTCGAGACATCCAGAACCCAAGGCTGTGGTGGTAGGAACATAGGTCTTTAGCTTCTTGCTACCTAGTATCAGTGTTATTCAGTGCAATTAAAAGACATACTACACAATGTGAGATGTTATTTTAGATTTACTTAAAGGCTCTGTCACTTTTTCCTAGGGCAACTGTTTCTATATCCTGGAAAAGCAAAAAGAGAAACATCTTTATGAGGGCAAAAGCCAAATTATTTCCTTGGTTTCCAGGCCTGGCATATAGTAGAATCTCAATAAATGTTTATTGAATGAATATTATAACTGATGGCTTTTATATTCAGCCAGAAACAGAGAGGTAATCCTAAGTTATGTTCCTAAAATTAGTGACAATGGAAGCTAAGTTATTTCTAGATGTTTCAATGGAGGAGGGCAGAGCTAGAGAGTATAAATCATATGGCACCAGTAAATAAACTCACACAAATGTCTTTTCTGTTGATGAAAGGAAATCCAGGATAAGAAATAAAGTTAGCATTGTCATCTTTAAAAATCAAAGGACAATATGTATAATTAGGGATGTGATAAAGGCTTATTTTTTGGAGGCTTATAAATAATTTATTGTGTCAATTAGGGGAAAATAGGTAACACTTTCAACAATAAAGATTAAAAAAAGTAAATTAGACACAGTATACAGTCAAAATAGACTTGAATTACCTTCCACCATATTACCATCTTTCTGAAAAATTCTCTCTTCACACCACTGACAATGTATCAGATACTGTATCTTCTTGGCTGTTTCATCTGCAGAAGTAGGCCCCCTCAAAACTCTCACAACGACCAAGACAAAATGTTCCAGAGCCACTGCAAACAGTACTTCTATGCCTTTGTTACATCGAGCTGCAGCTCTGGAAAAAAAAAATTAACTTATTTTGGGTGCTTAGCATTCTTCTTTGACATTATATTTACAATACTAACCTGGACAGTAACTATGGGTAGGTGAAGGGAAAATAAGGGAAATTCAATTCTTAGCAGCATACTTTTAAAAGATAATTGCTATAACTCTTATACAAAAGGAAACATAGGAAATAAAGGATGCTTGCCAGAGTCTTCAGTAACTAGACATTTTCCTTTATGACAATCTCTCAGTAGGACTATAAGCTCTGGTTTTCAATGTCACTTCCTTGTCATTACCACCACTTTTCTGCCTTTTTACCTATTTTTTCTATAAAACCTTCTTCCAAACAATGTTTACTGAATACCAACTATATGCAGGGTAAGTCAGTTGCTATTCAGGGAAAAGTGAATAGACAGAGTCCTTGCTACTATTAATTTACACACGTCTGGATTAAATTCTACTTGATGCACCATTTATGTACTTACTTTCTCTCTGCAGTTACACACTAAACTTGGCTCATATATATTAATTTGAATTTGTTAGTGTTATAAACATTTTTAAGTAGGTCATGGGCACATATAAACAACATCAGTTTTGAATTAATTAGGAATAACCCTTAACATCTATGAAGTCTAATAATCTATTTTTGCTGAGGAAGAATTTCAATCTAAATGCTGTGAAATTATTTTGAGGCCAGTAATTGAGCTGGTTGATTATTATCTATACTTGTAATGTCCATTTATACAGCATAAGATTCTGAACAAAAGAGGTGCTCAAAAAATTATTCCTTTCTTCAAATGTTTAGAAATCTAGATGAGAAAGAGCATTTTTTGTAGGCAAGATCATTCTGCACAATCAGGTTATAATCCATCATTTTGCAAATAATTTGTTTTAAATAAAAATTAGATGAACACAAAACAATGATTGTTTCTAAATCTAAAAACAATCTTTGCCTTCCCTTTTCATTATGCTATCCTCCCATCTACCCTACATTGTTGAAATAACTGAGTTAAAATTAACTTCCATTTTTATCTTTCTTACTATGTTAATTATTTTCATAATATTTTTAATTGGAGAGTAAACTATTTTTAACACAAGCTTTCAAATAAAAATTTAAAAGATACAACATAAGATCACAAAACAAAGGAAAATTATAGATAATACAGAATTTGCATTTTGTGCATATTTTAAAAAATGAGAGAAGCACTTCTTGAATCTGTTTTTAACATATGCCCAAATATTAGGTGTTACACTGTTGGCAATTCGGTACCTTGCCACTGCTGCTACAACAATTCTGGCTGCTAGCTCCTTGTAATATTCAGTTCGAACAATGTTACAGCCGTAGTGTCGCCGGGCAACATGTTGTGCCTTGGCATATAAAGAACTGATATCTGTAGATGTCACTGATACTATGCCAAGGTTTCTTATATTTCTAAACGCAGAATCTAGATAGTTCACAGAGGTTCCAAAAGGGTCTAGGTGTCTAAAATGAGAAAGAATATAGACATATTTTAAATCATTGATAACGAAAATTATGTGATTATCACTATTTCTACCAATAAAATCCCATGTGTTCAAAAGTAATTACAAATCTATTTTAAATACATAATTCTGTTCTAAAAGTAATAAAATTGACTATATGCTATGCTAGATAAATAAAAAGAAATCAGGATTAAAGGAAAATTGTCATGCCCAGGCATTTTATTTCAAGTGCTAGAAAATGAACAAAATGGTATTAACTGAAATAAATAAAAAGCAACAACAATCTTAATTTTTATATCGCGCGCCCCCCCAAAAAATAAATAAATTCCAGACCAGTTTAGAAAGTGCCACAGCAAATTTTTTTCACTTACATGAAATCAAAAGACCTCAGATGCATCAGTACATTGGCATCCATTTTGGTCACCTTAATATTACCAAGCTTTTCCTCTCCTTCTTCAAGAATATCATCACCCTCTTCTTTTTCCTTACTGTCCACCACCACTTTCAATTTGTTTAAATGGCAGTTTTCCTGAATCAAGGTCACAGAGTTTTCATTCAAGTCATTAATTGTAACCTTGACTGCATTTCCAAGATGTTTTGCCCATTGTAATCCCATTATCCCTTAGGAGAAATGGGAAAGAAAATATGTTTTTAAATTGTAACAAAAAATAAAAGTAGTATAACAATGATACAAAATATAAATCTGTAAGTTGTTTCAAAATCTTAGTATTTTCATAAGTAATTCTTTTTCTACTTTCTTACTATAAAGCCTCTGAAAAGTTATCAAACAAAAAAAATCTTACAGATTTTCATTAGTATTTCTTACAAAACTTTTCTTTGATCCCAGTTCAAATAAAATATCTAATTAGTAACAAGAACACACATAAAAGATTAAATCTCACTGGAAAAGTAAATATATAGTAAAGGAAACTAATTATAAAGCTAATATGAAGGAAAAGTAAATATATAGTAAAGGAAACTAATTATAAAGCTAATATGAAGGTTAAAACACAAAAGCAGTAAAAATAACTGATTGTAATAATGAGTTAAGGGATATATATGATGAAAATGTAAAATGTGACATCTAAAACAAAAAGTAGTAATAAGGTTGCATTTTATAATGGAATCAAACTTAAGTTGTTATCAACTTAAAATAGATTGTTGCAGATAAAGCTTCACGGTAACCACAAAGCAAAAAGTTATAGTAAGTACACAAAAGATAATGAAGGAGAAATATAAACATGTTACTAAACAAAGTCATCAAACCACAAAGGAAGAGAAGAAGAGATGATGAAAGGAACAAAGAGGAACTATAACAAACAACTGGAAAACAACAAAATGGCAATAAGCAATACCTACCAATAATTACTTTATGAGGCCAGCAATACCCCCATACCAAAATCAGGTACAGTATGTCACAAGAAAATTACAGGACAATATTCCTGATGAACATAGATGTAAAAGTTCTCAACAAAATATTAGCCAACTAAATTCAACAATACTTTCAAAAGGTCAAACACCATGATTAAGTGGGATTTATTCCAGTGATGCGAGGCTGGTTCAACATCAAAAAATCAAGCAATGTAATACACATTAATAAATGAAGGATAAAAATCATGAATATCTAATAGATGCAGAAAAGGCATTTGACAACATTGATTTATAATAAAACTAGAGGCCCAGTGCAAATTCGTGTACCGGGGGAAAGGAAAGGTGTTCCTCAACCCAGCCTGCACCCTCTCTACCACCTGCACCCTAGAGGGATGTCCAACTGCCCATTTAGGCCCAGTTCCACAATCCAGGACTGCTGGCTCCCAACTGCTCGCCTTGCCTGCCTTCCAGATTTTCCTTAACTGCTTCTGCCTGTTAGCCTGATCACCCCTAACCACTCCCCTGCCAGATTGACTGATGCCTAACTGCTCCCCTATAAGCCTGTTTGCCCTTAACTGCCCTCCCCTGCAGGTCTAGTCCCCCCCACAAATGCTCTCCCCTGCAGGCCTGGGTCCCTCCCAACTGCCCTCCCCTGCAGGCCTGGTCATCTCCAACTTCCCTCCTCTGCTGGCCTGGTCACCTCTAACTGCCCTCTCCTGCAGGCTTGATCACCCCCAACTGCCCTCCCTTGCAGGTCTAGTCCCTCCCAAATGCCCTCCCCTTCTAGCCTGATCACCCACAATTGCCTTCCCTTGCAGGCCTGGTCCCTCCCAACTGCCCTCCTCTGCTGGCCATCTTGTGTCCACATGGGGACAAGGTCCTTGACCCCATGGGGGCAGCTATCTTATTTGTTGGAGTGATGGTCAATCTGCATATTACTCTTTTATTAGATAGAATAGAGGCCTGGTGCATGGGTGGGGGCCAGCTGGTTTGCCCAGAAGGGTGTCCCAGATCAGGGTGGGAGTTCCCTTGTGGCATGGGGTGGCCTGGGCAAGAAGCCTGTGGTGGTGTGCAGGCCGGCCACACACCCCCGACAACCCAAGCAGAGGCCCTGGTATCTGGGATTTATTTATCTTCTATAATTGAAACTTTGTAGCATTAGGCAGAGGCCACTATAGGCCAGGGCTGCAGAAACTTGGCTTCCTCCATCATTGGGGGCAACCCTAGCCTCCTGCTCTCTCCAGCTCTGTGCCATTTTTGTTGGGATTTATGTATCTTCTATAATTGAAACTTTGTAGCTTTTGAGTGGAGGCCTGGGCCAGGCAGGGTGTGCAGAAAGCTTGGCTTCTTCCATCGCTGGGGAAACCCAAGCCTCCCTCCCTCCTGCTCACTTGTGGCCATCTTGGTTGGGGTTAATTTGCATACTTGCTTCTGATTGGCTGGTGGGCATGGCTTGTGGGTGTAGCTGAGTGATGGTCAATTTGCATATTATTCTTTTATTAGATAGGATTCTCAATAAAGCAAGAATAGGAAAATACCTCAAAAGTCCATATATGATAAGCCCACAGTTAATATCATATTTAATGGTGAAAAGTTGAAAGTTTTTCCCCTAAGATCAGGAACAAAACAAGGATTGCCACTCAAGACACATACACGATAGGAATATATATTGATGAGACACTTAGGAGACATATTAAACAACTGAAATAAAGTCTCTGTCTGGATTCTGACTTGATAAAAAAAAAAAGATAGTTGGGTATATCTAAACTTTTAATTAAAGAATTGTTATTAATTTTTTAAGATGTGATAATGGTATGGCTGTAATTTTTAGAAGTTCTTATCTTTTAGAGATCTAACAAATGTTTACAGATGAAATGAGACATTTATGATTTGTTTCAAAATGGGATGGAGGATAGGAACATGAGATCTGAGATAAGTGCATGGGATAGTTACAAGACTGAGCAAGAATTGATAATTTGTGAAGTGATGGATACAAAGGGATTCATTTATTATATCCTCCACTTTTTTATATATTAGAAATTTTTCCACAATAAAAAAATTATACCTTGGATCTTCAACTTTTTTTTATTTTATTATTATCATTTTTTAATCCTTACCCAAGGATATTTTTCCATTGATTTTTAAAGAGAGTAGAAGAGAGAGGGAAAGACAGAAATATCGATGTGACAGAAACACATCGATTGGTTGCCTCCTGCCTGCGCCCTGACCAGGTGGACCCTGTAATCAAAGTGAGATGCATGCCATCGGCCGGAATCAAACCTGGGACCCTTTGGTCCATAAGCCAACATTATATCCACTGAGCTAAACATGGTAGGGCGGTTTGGATCTTCAATTTTTTATATCAAAATATTCTATGATATCCACATACATTTTGTAAGAAAAGATACTGTACAAAGCTAATTAAGCTGGATTCCAAAACAGCTTCATTACTTACCAGTGGCTCCAAAGGCATCCAGACATTCCAAAGGTTTTCGCTCCTCAGCCAGAGCAGCCAAAGTACAGAATATTAGCTGCCTATAAGAAAGTATAATAATCTGAAATGACTTTACTATGCTATGACTTCACCATTATAGCTTTTATTTTATTTAATAATAGTAGTAGCAATCCTATTTGGGAAAAAAAAAGGTCTAATAACATATTCCCTACATAATAGTATGAGAACTAGAAGTTTGTGAAATTAAACTATGAATCAACTGGGTTCTATTAACATTCACTATGAAAAAGTGATTTTTATAAGCAAATTTTATAAATAAAATTTTTATAAACAAAATTTGCCCACAAAAGCATTGTTCATTAATTATATAAAGTTAGATCTACTTTACTCTCGGTGAAAGAAATTGGTCTGCCAAAAAGAAAAAAAGAAAGAAAAATAATCATCTTGAGAAAATGCTAAGATAGATGATTTTCATTCTGTACCTAGCTTTAAATTTCAACACATTAGGCCAGTGATTTTCAATCATTTTCATCTCATGACATACATTTATTATTTATTAAAATTCTGCGGCAACCAAAAATATTTTTTGCTGATCGGACAAAATGTGTCATTTTGATTCATTCACACTGGACGGCTATTATTGTGCAGGCTGTTGTCATTATTTTATTTGACAATCTAAGGGAAAAGAGCTCAGTGCCTCTGACTAAACAGGTAGTGCATGTTTTAAAAATTCTTGTGGCACATCAGTATGCCTCTTGCGGCATACTAGATGAAAATCACTGCATTGGAACATAAAGATTAAGTGAGGGTATATTTGTAAGGATTTGAAACACCCCATAACCCTTTTCTCAATTTAGCTTACCGATTTAGTTTCATTTTGGGATTAAAATAGGAATCTGTTTTCTGAGGTACAGAGTAGTTAGGACAAACTTGTACATCTGTGTCTACCTCTTTCAAAATTTCAGTAGGTGGTTTAGCAGCAGAAGCTAAGATGAAAAAAGATTTCTAGTTAAATATAAAATAATATTAACTATCTAAAACAATATACACAAAAATAACTTGCATTATAATAATGTGTTAATGTAATTAGTTGTGTTAAAAACTGATCTATTTAGCACTGTCTCTGGAAAAGAGTAGTATTTACTGAATTAATATTTATCAACTCAAAATCATAACTGCCTAGTCCATAAATAATGATACTAGTTAAGAGCAATCAACCTAAAAACAAACAAAAAAGCAAAAGAAAGAACAATCAACCTAAGATAGCATTGAATCCTAAAATACCTTTATTCCTCATCAAATACTAAAAATGTTACTGTGGGATAACTGTTAGAAAACTGGTATCTTTGTATGATTACATTTCATTAGTTAGCATGAGAAAGATTCATTGTATTTCCTGGACATGCTATATTTTAGAACACTTTCTCATAATTATGATTTAAATCACAAATTACATTAAAACAGATATAGAGGAAAAATTCTACATTTGCTATATATTTGAATAATTTAGCTATAAAACCAAATGAAATGTTGTATTTGAGTATACATTTTACATATTTAAGAAATGAGACACATCTATATATATAAATGCCTAAGCAACTGTTATGACCTGATGACTGGCTGGTAGCTATGACACGCACTGACCAACACAGGAGCTGCCCTCTGGTAGTCAGTGTGCTCTCACAGTCAACCTCCCATGGTCCCTCCCCTGACCGGCCAACCTTCCACAAGATGGCCCTGATCAGCCCAATTGCTGGCCAAGACAAGGGACCCACCCATGCATGAATTTGTGCCCCAGGCCTCTAGTATAGTATGTGTAGGGAAAAATAACAGACTATATTTGGATTTTTTTATTATATTACAATGATAATGTTAACTAAATAGCAACCATACTTCTCTTTCAACAATGCTAAATAATGACACCTTTCCTAGCATTGTGTTATACAGTGGTACCTCGAGATACGAGATTTTTGAGATACGAGCTATTTTTGCTTTGAAATACGAGCAACATTTGAGATAGGAATAATCAAGCAGATCAGCCGGCTGCACACAACCCACCAGTTTACGACTCGAGCATCTCATAGTTTCCCACACCTCAAGGTTACGGAATGAATTAAACTCGTATCTCGAGGTACCACTGTATATCCTTCACTGCCCACCACAGTGGCATCACATACCTCACAAGGTCAGCCTTTCTCAAACCAGAGTCTGGGAGAAAATTAAGCTCTATGGAAAAAGGTGTTAATGACTTTTTTCAATTCTTAAAAGAAAGGTACATAATACCATTCTAGATATATAGAAATTACTTCATTACATACAGTGGATGCCTTAGGACAATGAGGGCTTAATTCTTGAGAAGGGCTGCCTCAGTAATAACTACTAATAACCTGATACCACTCAGGATAATAAGCAGTCTTTATGTCATTTTACATTTTCTAGTGTGTTTTGGTTAGTATAACACAATTACTGTGCAGGAGCCATTATTAGTAAAACAGTCCTATAATCTTTCATTAAGACACTTATATTTGCTTGAGCATTGGTTGCTTTTTCTATCCACTTATTAAATATATCTGTTAAATGAGGACAGCAAACATTGTTGGGAGTCTCACAGAAAAAGGAAATCTGAAGTAAAAGAGTAGTAGTCAGCCCAGTGATTTAGTCAAGTCACTTTCATTATCTCATTGATGTCTAAAAAGAATAATTGGACGATTGTTTAAGGATTTACCTACTAACATATTAATAAGATTGTTCAACTTACCAGCTATATACCTGGATTTAGTCTCTCCTTTATTCACATGGCGCCTAACATGTCCTAGCATATCAGTCCTTCTGGTAATTGTTGCTGAACAAATGATACAATGATAATGGGCGCCCATTTTACTGGATATCTATCAAATAGAGTATTTAATACATAAATAAGTTACTAAGACAATGAAATAGAAATTTATTCAAGGTTGTAAGTTTACATATGTGTCTTGAGTTTACTGATATAGAAGATAATATTAATTTTGCCAAGTGACATATACTTTTTAATTTTATTTTACAATAGGCTTCAACTTTAATTTCTAAGATTTTTCCATTCATTGTAATCAACAAATAACTGTATTCTCTTTTCTATAAGCAGCACTTATAAATGGTATAATATTAGCAGCAGTGCTGGTAGATGTTTAACTGTCTCACCAGGAAAATAAAGTTCTGTTTTGTAGTTTGCAGCTTTCTGAAGTTTAAATACTCTATAATATTAAGAAAATACACTCTTTAATTTCAAGCTACAATTGTGACAATTTCAAGTTACCAATGTGACTGACATCAATGAACATGTATTTGGGAAAAGACAGCATTGCTACCATGCAGATATTATATTAATAACCGTAAGAGCATAGATAATAGAAAAATGTAGTAAAATAATTAGAAAGTAGTGAGCTTTGATATTCATTACCTTTGTTTTTAATATAATTTATTCACTTTTAAGTTTATATAATTTAATTTTTTAAAATATGTTTTTATTGACTTCAGAGAGGAAGGGAGAGGGAGAGAAAGAATCATTAATCAGCTCTCTCCTGCACATCCTCTACTGGAGATCGTGCTCTTGACCTGAATTGAACCCTAGACCCTTCAGCCCACAGGCTGATGCTCTATCCACTGAGCCAAATCGTCTAGGGCTAATTTAATGTTTAATGATGACTACACTTAGTAACCAGCTTTCAAGATTTCTGAAAATTAATGAGAAGTCTATTTTCCAAGTAAAAAATTCTCACTTTTATAATTTCTCACATAGCTGAGGACCAAAAGACTACTCCAATGGTGCTCCTACTTTTGCTATGTCTACCTCCTATTTATTTGGGATCAAGTAGAGAATATTCAAGAACATTGCAAAAGATTCCTTATGGTACTGTGGTTATCATGTTCAAAATATCCTGGATAAGGTTCATGGACAAGCACTGTCCTGACTACTGCTTAAGAAATTATTTCTAAAAATATTTTCAACAATAAGGATTAAAAAAAACACACACCATGCCGAAACTGGTTTGGCTCAGTGGACAGAGCGTTGGCCTGTGGACTGAGAGGTCCCAGGTTCGATTCTGGTCAAGGGCATGTACCTTGGTTGCGGGCACATCCCCAGTGGGGGGTGTGCAGGAGGCAGCTGATCCATGTTTCTTTCTCATGGATGTTTCTAGCTCTCTATCCCTCTCCTTTCCTCTTTATAAAAAATCATATTAAAATATATTAAAAAAACACACCCACACACACCAAAAAACAACAAAAAATGTTACTTTCTCCCAGCACTTTACTCTTTTTAGTGATCCAAAAGAAAAATTAATAAGCTAATATGTATTCAAGATAGTATCACCAAAAATACTTTATAATTTTTATTCCCCAAAGGTCAAATCTATTCTAAAAATGAATATATGTACTTTTTAAAAAAGTTATCAAGGATTTCAGAATGTTTCTTATTCTATCTTTTGGCAGATGAATGGAAGTGCATAGGAAGGATAGTGAGAATGAATCAATGCATTTATTAAATCACAGAAATTAAAGGCTCTTATTCTATAATCAGGATTTATTTTAAAAGAAAAAAATTACTTTGTATTTAATTCTTCATTCTAAAGTTAGTAAATAATTTTTCTTTTGAACACAAGACAGCAATATATCTGAAATTAAAACTATAAAAATTTCAATACAGCAACCCTTTTCATGCATTTCATATTTTTCCCAATATGATCTGAAAACACTCAGAAACAAAATCTTACAGTAAATCTCATTACTGAATATGAACATTTTACTTTTAAAGCAAGTAAAAATTGCACTTTCTTTAAAGAGGGCTAAATTTAAAAATAAATCTAACATCTGATTACCTGTTCTCCAATAATATTTGGTTTCACTGGTCGACAAGGTAAGTGGCAGATGCACATTCTGTAACCTAGAATAAAGAATGGATGGTTGTCATATCATTATTCATTAAATATTCAATTTTCACAAAATTATTGGAAAATTTTATAAGAATAATAGATTATTTTTGTATTTGTAATATCATTAATTAATTTACTTAAATGAGATGGCCTTAGTTTACTTGTTATATACGGTATAGTATAAAAACAAATGTGGGAGATCCAAGTGTGAATTCTGGTTCTGCCAAGACTATCTCGGTTTTCTTGGATTAGCCACTTAGCTTCCTTAGAAATCAATCTTATCTATTCTCTGCCACTTGATTTTTTCTTAGGCTTCATCTTCTCTGTCTATTCTAATTCGCACAACACAAACTCTTCATTTATAACACTGTCCAAAACATGGATACCCAGGGCATAGTACAGAACAGATGCTTAATAAAAGTTTGCCAAAAGAAAACTAGTTGTGTCACATATCGCTACTGCCTAGAAAGCAACATAGTCTTTTATTAATAAACACATCAAAAGAAGGGTTTGAATCCCTCAAATTTTTAAACTTAAAATACTTAAGTTGACTATAAAATTTCAAAACTGGTATCAAATCTTGAATTTCATTTACATCACTTTTTAGTAAGCACAAAAATACTAACCTTCAAACTCAACTGACACTTTCCAATGTAAATTTTGAAGGTGCCGACGAAGCTTATGGCTATTACAAGCTCTAAATTTTTCCTTAGGACATAATGGACAAGCCTGTTTATTTCCTGATAAAGAAAAAAGAATCAATAAGGCACAGAATATACTACCAATTAATGCTTCAATTCAGTTACAAAAAAAGTAACGGAGGACTCCACCCTACTTCTTACATAATGTCTTTCTTAATGTCAGTAAGATATCAGCCCTGTTTCAGCCGGTAGTTAACAAAAAATGTTTTAGCACAGAGTCAGTGATTTTTACCCTAAAACTCCCCTCTCTGTGGCTAGCTGCTATCCTACTGCCATCGAGGACAAAAAGGATAAAGAATGATAATCTATATATCCTTCCAGCCAAAATGCCTGGCAGAGTCACTCTGTACTTTGGACAGGGAAAAGGGAGCAGTTGTCACACCCGCAGAGAATAAGTAGCTGCTGTGGCATTCTCCTACCCTGGCAACAACAAAAACAATTAACATGTGGAGTTAGAAAAATGAAAGAAGAAACTCCAAGTGATTGGTATTCTGAAACTGAAGGCCATGATTAGAAACACTGTATCCTACTACTGAATTTGTGAGGTCTTCCTTCTTCATTAGTATGTCCTTGAAAAGATTTTGTATCATCAAAATAAAAGTCTTATTTAATTAGAAATGTATCTCAAATAAAAACATTGATAGTATACCAAAGAATTAAAACCTTAAATTCAGATTTAAAGCAATAAAAATATACAGAAACAATCAATAACCCACTTAATAAATTTTAATCCAACAAATACCTTTCACATATAGCACACTGCAAGTTACAGATAGTTTATTTTTTTAATACTGGGCCTATTTCAAAAAACCATGATGTGATCGTAAGGATGGAATCCAAGCACTAAGGATGGCAAATCAGAAAGAGAGGAGCTTAAGGCATTAACAGTGTTGTGGAACTCTTGTACCAGCCCTAGATTGCTTATCTTGGTACTTTATTTTACATGAGAGAATATAAGTCTTCATATTTTTTAAGGCAATTTTTTTTAAGGCAATGTTGTTTTTTTTGTTACTCATATCCCAATGCAATAGAAATACACATAGAATACACATACCCTTCGTGCACTAATAGGGTCCCTAGGGGCTGCTGGCTGCTGGGCAGGTATTTCCTCTCCCCACTCTCACCCCTAGTGGAACTCTCAGAGGAACTCCTGGTCTAGGGGACAATTTGCATACTGTGCTTTTATTATATAGGATGATACTGTAATTTCCCTGAGTTGTACCCACAGAACCTTTGCATAGAGATGACTTATCAGTTTCCTGCATAAAAATATTTACTACTGTTCTAGTTCAATAAAATATACAAGTCTATTTCTAGCAAATTTTTCATGCATTGAAAGATAACAAACCATTAGAAATTAAGAAAACACATACACACACAAACATGGAAATACCTGCATCAAGATGATCTGAGTTCAATGAACTAGCAGAGTCAAAATCCCCTTCAGTTACAAAAGCTAACTTCTCTAGATCAGCAAGCTGCCTCTGAATTGAGATGTGTCTCTCTGGAAAAAAATTAGAAAATTACCCTTTAACAATCTATATTCCAGTTCCAATTTTATTAATTATTTCACTCAGAGTTTGACAGTTTTATTTCCTGTAGCATAACGCCCTAATGCCTACATGGGGAATACTGCTGGAACTCAGTTTATAAAATGACAAGTGTGCCTCAGACTACATTTATGCAACTTGACAGCTTTAAAATTTACTTAATTATTCCATATAATTGTAAAGAAATGTTTCTATCCTGTACAAAACACTGAAGAAACATAGCCATGCTTCCTAACTTCAAAGAACTTTCAATCAGGTAGGAGAGATTAACTATCAACTATAACACAAGGCAGAATGAAATGAATACTTGGGGTAAATATAATGTGGACATGTTGAGGAAGGGGCAATTAATTCCAACAAGAGCCTCTGAGAATGTCTTTACTGAAGAAGTGGCATTAAGGTATGAACAGAATTCAGTCAGATTTGGTGGCTGGCCTTATAAATTTCAATAATCCCATGAACAAAGGAATGTGGTATAAAAAATACAGCCACTTCTATCCCACACCTGGCTAGATGGAGCTGGTAGAAAAATATGCAGCCTAAATGTAGTACAGACCATAAAAGGCATAAATTCTATGCAAGTTAGTTTGACCTTTTTTCTTCAGGCAATGTTGTCTTTGAAGGTTTTTGAGAAACTGAATGATATGATTTGACTGTATTTCAGGAAGGTATCTCTGACTATAGTATCAAGGATCAATAACTGAGGTGAGAGATAGGTACAGGAGAATAGAAGGTTAAAAAAAAGAAGAAGTAGAAGAAGCAGAACTTGAGATGTGGGTGTAAAGTAAGACTGAAGAGTAAATTCAAGAATGATTCTAAGATTTCAAGTTTACACTGTTGAGAATAATGGTACCATTAACCAATAAAGGAAGAAGAAAATGCTTTTGGCAGAAAGGAAGAGGAAAGGAAAAAGGGAATTTAGTTCTTGACATAATGTGTTTGATATACTACTGGTATTCATGTAATAAAGTCCAATAGGCAGTTTAGTTTTTGGAGTTCAGGAGGGATTCTGAATGGACATAAATAATAAATTCATATGTTAGGTGACACTATGAACATGAGGAAGAAAGCCTAAGAAAAAAAATTTGAAAAAGAGAAGAAAAAAGTCAAAACCCAGTCCCAGAAACACACTTTCAGGTTTTTCAAATATTACACATCCTTCATATTACATACTTCTAAATTTTGAAAGAGAATGTTTACAAAGTGGGGGCCAGAATATACAAGATTAGGAGGTGATAACTTTTAGGGAAAGATCCTCAATGAGACAGGAGATGATGGGATAAGCCATAGGCTAATATTCATTATATAATTAGGTTATACAATTTAGAACCGTCAGCCTTTTAAATTTTAGTCTTGACACTGCTATCATCCTGCCTAATTCCTTTCTCAGCTTCACTCCCAGTGCCTTTGTTTACCCTTTTGTGTAATTCGTGGCCCTGTCTGTCTTCCCCCATCAATAAGCAGTAAGAAGGCAGGAGCTAGGTGTTATTCATCTTTGTAATGGCTAAGTGCCTAGTGCAGTAACTTGCACACAGCAGGCACTGAAGTTTGTTAAATAACTTTAAAAAATCACTAGTCTTTTTGGATGCAGTAGCACCAAGTCTATAATTTTGGAATTTAATACAATACTATCAGCCATTCCTTCTCAAATTTATTAAAATACAAAATTTTTACCTTATTTTTAAATGAGAAAAATTTGTAATCATAAAGGCTTTTGGATTCCATGGTTCAAAAATCTTTATATAAGACACATAGATATCAGTATCTATTAAAAGATGTGCTTTTTAAAATCATCCTAACTACTCAATAGTACAAAATAAAAGGAAGGGGCCTGGTAAGTTAGAAGAGAGAATAGAAAGTCCACTACTGAAGAAAACTCCCAAAGACCTGTCTAAATAAAGATTCATGACATGCCTATGTACATCTCTGAATCACTTTCTGGTTCAAGACAGTAGGTATCAGGCAATCTGTGCTTAAATCTACTCAGCCGTTCTGGAACACACTAATAATCCAGAAGTCAAGAGATAAACTTCTTATGCTAGGAGGTTTGTTTACAACTTCTGTTACTTTTCCCTCAATTTTCAGTTCTATTTAAGATATGCCATTTTCATCTTGCCTCCTTAAGAGCGATGGCTAAGGACTAAAGACCATCTTGAGATAATTTTTAAAATGTGTATATATTTCTAATGCATTTCAAATTCCTCAGTTGCTACATATGTTTCAGCAATGCATTTTCAGGTTTCTCAAACAATGCATTCTTCAAATTGCATACTTGTAAATTTTAAAACACAGGAATAAATCTGCCCAAAGTGCTTAACATATTCTTGATGAGGTGAGGAGTTATTAGAGAAAGCATGCATTCCCTAAAGCTGCTAACCCATACCTGATGAGGGAGACTGCTCAGTGTCCCCCCTCTACCCTCTACCCTCCTACAACTGGCCTTATTCTGCATCTACCTAGCTCTGACCTTATGATGAGGAGGGCCTACCTTTGTCCGCTATGGTCCAATAAATCACCACTTAGAAAACATGCAAGCACATTCAGAAGTGCAAACGATAATAGGGGCTATAATTTTCACCAGTTAACTTCTAATGCAATGAAATACAAAATTCCATTGGCACTTATGTCTGAGGGAAGACATCTATAATTTAGTAGACTATGCAACCACTCATCTTCAAATTCTTTTTGAAAGCAAACTGCGGTAGAAAATGAATTGAGAAAAACTCCTCTTTTTTTGTGTGTGTGTTTGTCCAGGCATAAAACCTGGTTTAGAGCAATAGTTTCCAAATCGTGGCAGCTAGGATCTGCTACAGTAAACTCGGGTTGCCTAGGTTACTGTGTCACATTTTAAAGGACCCCGTGACGGAAGCTCAGAGAAACTACCAGACGGGGTGTAACTTCTTATTTTGGCACCAGAAAAAAGATCCCCCTTTAACGAAGCCCTCAAACTCCGTTTGCAGCACCCCGGGCCCCCACATAACCTTCATCGCAATGTCCTCGAGGCTGGTGGACACGCCTTCTCCACTCTGTGCCTGTGGGCCGCGCAGCGCGGGTCCCTCCTCCCAACCCACCCCCCTAGACCTTTCCCAGGAAAGCCATCCCAGGCCAGAAGGGCCTCCCCAGCGAGGCGCACTTTCTCGCTCCGGCAGCAGACGGACCTGGGCCTCCTGCACTTACTGCTTTCAGCCTCGTCGGGGGCAGAGGCTGGGGACGGGGACAGGGCCGGGGCCGGAGCCAGGGCAGGGGCTGGGGCTGGAGTCGAGGCCGGAGTCGGAGCCGAGTCCGGGGCCGGAGCTGGGCCCCGAGCCGAGTCCGGCGCTGAGGTCGGGACCTGAGCCGAAGCCACCTCCTCCTCCTCCGCCATATTCTCCATAGTTACCGCCGCCGTGCCAGCCCCGCGCGGGGGCCGGGAGTGAGCTCCCTCCCGGCGGGGTCAGAAAACTGGCCTGAATGCCCGGAGGGCTGGATCCCAGGAGCGGGAAAGCCAGCGGGGAGGGCGGGATGCGTGCAATAGACAAAAGAGGAAGAACCGGCGACCAGTGCCTGTCGGCAGAAGAATTAAAAGCCAGAGGCGGCGATTCACGGTTCTATCCGCTTCCCTTTCCCCGAGGCGTTACGACGCCACCACTCACTGCGCAGAAGCGAACTGGGGGACGGCGACCAATGAGGTAAGAGAGTTCTGTTTCCACGGTGAGTACCCGTTCCAGCCGTCCACCACCCCACCGAGCCAAGACTACAATAACCAGCGTGCACCGCCCCGACGGGGGCGAGGGGGGGGGCGGAGCCGGAGTTCCAAGTCCTAGGAGAGAGCGAATGCTCCCGAGTGGTAATCTGGAGCCGAGTGCAGAACTACATTTCCCGGCGGGCCTCGGGTCCGGGGGTCTCTTTCCCTTGGCCGGGCCTCTGGAGTCGCCACCGCCGCCGGCGCTGGTAAGGAGGGGAGCGGGGGGGTTCGTTGACGTTCTGCTGGGCAAGCTCCTCTGGTTACCGCGGGACCGTGGCGGCAGCCGGCCGGCCTGGGGACTCCGGGGGGCTCTCCTGAATGTGAAATGGGGCGGGAGAGAGGTGGGCGGACCCGGGGTCCAGCCAGCTCCGTGGAAGGTGTGGTTCTGGCCCGGCCCTGCCTCGGGGGCTGCCCTTCGCTCCGCGTAGATTCTGGTCCCCGTGGCTTAGGAGCTGCTGACGAGTTTGCCTGTCAGCCCGGCGGGTCAAAGTGGGTGTCCGCTCCGCCTCTCGCGCCCTCACCCCCACGGCGTGCCCCGATCACCCTCCTTTTGTTGTTACTTTCGCTGTGTCTACGCGTTCCCAGTTTCTTGGGCGCTGCGCCGGGGTTGGAAGCGCCCGTCCGGTGGCCAGGGTCACCCCCCCCCCGCCCCCTCCTCCAGGCTGGTGTCCAGGCTTTGAACCCCCAGAACTCTGAGGGTGTGGAGCTTCGGGCGCGGGGCTGATGCCCTTCAGGTTCCCGAAGCATCTTCCCGGGAGCCCAGCCCGCCCTCAGAGCTGCCCTCCCGGCGACTCGGGGCCTGCGGCGGCCGCGGGCGGGCGGGCGGGGAGACGGCTCCCGGCGGCGGCCGTTCTGTCCGGGGCGGGGGGGGGGGGTTCGAACGTTAGAGGCCGCGGGCGGGCGGGGGCGGCTGCTCTTGGTCTCAGGTGCAAGTCAGTTTCAAATCGGGAAGGGGACGCGTGAGGACGGACTGAGAGAGAGGAGTTGTGGCTCGCTCGCTGTTGTATGGGTCCATTTCCCGAGAATCGTTGGAAGGACGGGGCGGCTAGTGGAAAGCTGGATTCCGTCCGCCCGTCTCATCCGTTCCTACCCGCTGCAAAACAAAAGATGACGGGGGTTAGATTTCTTTTAGCGTGGACATTCTATGGGAGTTTCCGTAAGAATTTTTTTTTTATAAATGTAATTCTTTATTGTTTTAAAGTATTACATATGTCTCCTTGTTCCCCCCAATTGACCTCTCCCGGGTCACCCCTACCTCCCAGCACATGCCACCACCACCCTCCTGGTGTCTGTGTCCATTGGTGAGGCTTCTACGCATACAAAAAAAAAAAAAAAGTTTGTAAGCACAGTTACTGATCCTGAGACATCCTAAAAAGGAATTTTCTGAGTTTGAAGAATTATATTGAGTGTATTACTAATCTATTGCTGCCTAAATTATTCCAACGTTTAGAGGCTTAAAATGTGTTTTGTTTTTTTTTTACACCACGGCTTCAGTAGGTCAGGAATTCACAAATGGCTGTGTGGGTGTCTAGATCCCGGGTTTCTCATGAGGATATGAAGATACTGTACCTGGCAAGGATGTTGCCATGTAAAGGCTGGATTAGGGCTTCAGGATCAGCTTCCAAGGTGGCCCACTCACATTCCCGGCACTTGGTGGTTTTTTGGGAAGCGGGGGGCATCTGCATGGACCACTTGAATGTCCTCATGACCTGGTGGCTGGGTTTCTCTAGAATGACAGAGACATTCTGGAGTTCAGGATAGAAAGGCAGAATCTGCAATGTCTTGATCTAGTCACATCCTGCCATTTAGAAACACAGATCAGCCCTATTTATTATGTGAGTGGGGACCATTCTGGAGGCTGATCAGCACAGGAGGTCTTCTCTCATTTAGTTTATCTTTTGGTTTTTATAAAATCAATATGAATTTCAGATTTTATCCATATGTATAAAAGGCTAAGGTGCAAAGTGTCCCCTCAACGAGTACCACCAGGACACCAGGAGTTTCATCACTGGCTATGACGTGTGCTGACCACCAGGGGACAGCGTGGAAAGAAGGAAGTCCCTGGATGGCAGCCGGAAGGCCTTGATGGGCCCTGATCAGCCCTGTTTGCTGGCCAGGCCTTAGGGACCCAACCCATGCACAAATTTCATGCACCAGGCCTCTAGTATAGTGGTACCTCGAGATACGAGTGCCCTAACATACAATATTTTTGAGATACGAGCCTTCGAGCAAGCCAATACAAGCAACATTTGAGATAGGAGTAATCGCGCGGATCTGCCAGCTGCACACGACCCATCAGTTTACCGCGACTCGAGTGTCTCATAGTTTCCCACGCCTCAAGGTTACTGAACGAATTTAACTCGTATCTCGAGGTACCACTGTATAAGTATAAAGCACTTGTCATGGTATACATACAGGTGTTTTTCCTTCAGTAGTCCACTATCTGCAGTGTTTTTTTGATTTGTCTTGAGGATAAAAGATGTAAATTTTAGCCTTATTTTGTTGTTGTTGTTGTTGTTTTTAATATATTTTATTGATTTTTTTTTTTTTTACAGAGAGGAAGGGAGAGGGATGGAGAGTTAGAAACAGCGATGAGAGAGAGACATCCATGAGCTGCCTCCCGCATGCTCCCTACTGGGGATGTGCCTGCAACCAAGGTACATGCCCTTGACCGGAATCGAACCTGGGACCTTTCAGTCCGAAGGCCAATGCTCTATCCACTGAGCCAAACCGGTTTCGGCTGTTGTTGTTTTTTAAAATTCATTTCTATTGCTTTCAGAGAGGAAGGGAGAGGGAGAGAGAGAAATATCAATGATGAGAGAATCATGGATCAGCTGCCTTCTAATGGGGATCAAACCTGGGCAGGTGCCCTGATCAGGAATCAAACCATAATCTCTTGATTCATAGGTTGACACTCAACCACTAAGCTACACCATCCGGGCTTTTCTCTTCATATTCATCAATTTATTCTAAAAGTTTGATTGTATAATTGATCATTCTTTTGTAGAACTTCACTTACTGTGATCCTGACTGACCAGAAGTAATTGCAGTTGCTTGATTTCTAGCCTTTATGTCTATAGTCTCAATATGTTACTACCAGCAATAAATGCTCCTTTGGGCTTTGCTTCTAGACCCCTTTTTATATTTTCTTGTCCCAACAGTCCTGGTGGTGTTCCCAATTTGGGGCCTCTATGTTCCAGCACAGGATGCTTTCGGTATACTATAACATGACAGAGCGTGTTTATAACCACAAGGAATGACTATATTTGTCTTAATGCTTTTTTGGGGGGTGGGACAGAGTTTCAGAAACTTAACAGTATTGACTTGATTTGGAGCAGGGCTGGAAAAGTGGGACTGGTAAGGGAAGTTGACAGAGCGTGAAGTGGGCAAGAGTTGATAGTGGCTCAGAATTAGAGTAAATATTCTAAGGAAGAAAACAATCATGTATTCTCTCAGCAAGCATTTATAAGCACCTCTTATGTTTTCGATACTGCATACTCTTCAGGAAGCTCGTAGGAAGACAACCATGTAAGCCAGTATTTAATTTAGGTCCTACTATGCTCTACCTTGTGCAAGGCATTTTAATATCCATTGTTTCATTAAAATTCCTCAAAAACCTTCTGGGATAGGTTATCTCTGTTTTACATATTATGAAACTGGAAATCAAAAAATGTGTGTGATTTGCCCACAATCTCACTCAGTGAGTGACAGTTGAATGTGTGTCAGGAAAATGAAGACTTATGACTGTGGTTTTGAGATGTAGGTGGGACAAAGCGCAGTAGTCCTGCAGGCAGTTGAAAATGGTGATCAGATGCTCGAGAGAGAAGTCAGGGCTAAGAGCATAGTTTGAAGAGCCATTTTTAAAGTAAGATAGATAAAGTTGAAGAAGAGGATGGATCATTATGAGGGAGAATCCTCATAATGAAACAATGAGAATCCTATCATCTTAGGAATGGTTAGCAAATGGAAATCATTTTGTAAAACTCCAGGCTTTAAATAACTGAAAGAAGAATAATTTCTAATGTATTTTTTGTGGTGGTATTAAAATACACATAATGTGTTTTCAATGTTTATTTTAGCTTTTCAAAATGTCCAAAGAAACTTGTGAAAAAAGAGAGACGTCTCAGAGAAAAGATACCACCTCATTACCCAACTTGGATGAAGTAAGAATTTTTTTATTTACTAACCCAAAGACACCCTTTTTAACAGTTTATTTTTGTGTAATGTAAAACATACTCCTCTGTTTTAAAATGACATATGTAACTCTATTGTTCTGACCTTCTGGCTCAGAAGTCATTTGCTTTTCCCACTCTCTACTTTTGTTATTTTATTTATTTCTCACAACTCCATCGGGTAGGTACTACTATAGTCCCAGTTACATAGAAAAAGAAACTGAAACTTAGATAAGTAATTTGCCTTGGCATTCCTGACTTCAATACGAACATCCCCAGAATCCTCCTTTTCATGGAAATAACTCTCCATTAGACCTTTTCCCACATCTTCCTTCTGCATTTACTCAGCATTGAGGGTATTTTTTTCCATTGATTTTTAAAGAGAGTGGAAGGGAGGGAGAGAGGGAAGAGAAAGAGAGCTGAGGATTGGACCAGCAAACCAAGTATGTGCCCTTGACCAAGACCCTTTAGTGCTGTGAGACATTTCAACCACTTCAAAACGCTGGCCAGGGCCAACAATTTCTAAATTGATCTCCTTGCTTCCACCTTTGCTTCCTGTGTTCTCAACACATCAGTCAGCGTTATCCTGTTAAAATGTAAGTCAGATCATATCACCCCTTTACTCGGTATTTTCTAATGCAGTGGTTCTCAACCTTTTTTAATGCTGTGACCTTTTAATACGGTTCCTCATGTTGTGGTGACCCCCAATCATAAAATTATTTTCGTTGCTACTTTATAACTGTAATTTTGCTACTGTTACGAATCATAATGTGAATATCTGTGTTTTCTGATCGTCTTAGGCTCTACAGCAGCGGTTCTCAACTTGTGGGTCGCGACCCACAGGTTGAAAACTGCTAGCAAGGTCGCCTAAGACCATTGGAAAACAGATATTTACATTATGATTCATTAACAGCAAAATTACAGTTATGGAGTAGCAACGAAAATAATTTTATGATTGGGGGTCACCACAACATGAGGAACCGTATTAAAAGGTCACAGCATTAAAAAAGGTTGAGAACCACTGCTCTAATGGCTTTCCACTTCATTCAGAGTGAAAAGTAAAGTCCTTGCTGGGCCAACAAAGTGACCTACTCATCCCATCTCTTCTCTCTCTCATTCCAAACCCTTTGCTTCCCCACCCCATGGCTTCCTTGCTGTGTTCCAGCAAGCCAGCATTCCTGCCTCAGGGGCTTTGCCCTTGCTGCTATTTATTCCCTTTGCACGGAAAACACTTACCCTACATATTCACATGGTTTGTTCCATCTCTTCTAGGTCTTTACTCTTTAAAATTGTGGCTGCCTCATCCTCCACCCTCCAATATTTCCCAATTCTTTTCTCTGCTTCCCCTCCCTCCATCCTCCATAGCATAGTGTGACACACTGAATAAAGTACGTATTTATTTGTAAACTCCTGCTCTAGATTTTAACCTCCAGGAGGGCAGCGACTTTTATATTTTTTTCTTTACTCTGTGCCTGTTGTCTCTAGAACGTCTTTGGCACATGGTAGGTACTCAAAATATGTTTGTCTTGGATCTGTTGAATCAGTGCCCAGTGAAAAAGAACTGGATATATGGGTTTAATTTATAGAAGACTGAGTTCCACCACGGCCGCCACACCTCCCAGTGCCCTTACCTGAGCTGTCAGATGGCCTTCTGCTGTAACACTTGTATTCTACCTCATCTCTGGTTTTGGAGCAAGCACCTAGCTCGAGTTGAGTCTCCCTTCTAGTTGGGTTACCCTTCCTCTTAACTCTTTGTGTGCCTTTGAACATTGTTCTCTGAAATTTATTATTAATGTAGAAAGAATGTTGATTTATAATAGAGATGAAATAATGTACTTCAGTTTGTGCTTTTCTTTCTTTTTTCCCAAATGCCATTCTTAGGATAAGAAAGATAAAAAAACCTCAACAAGTTCTACTAGCTCATCTTGCTCTGTAAGATCCATTTCATCAGAGAAGAGAAAACTGGTGAGTGTTTAAATACTATAAATAACTCAGAAAATTATTTATATTAAAGTTTGAATGTATATTTAGAGGGTTTATAATATAAAGTCGCTCCTACTTTTTCATTAGGTTTTTTTTCTATGTATTATACTTACTTTTTGATAGCGAATGGAAAGAAAACCAGGTTGATTTTTTTTCTTCCTTCTATTCACCAAAAAGCATTTATCAAATTCTTTATTTCTTTGTGCTGATAGAACCTATCGTTAGGGATTAGACTACATGGATATAAATTTAGACATTTTAAAAGTCTTTTCCCATATATAGTTAGTTGTATTTGTCTTTACAATTTCCTTTTGAAGTAGCCAAAGCAGATACAGGGCTTGCATTTTCAGACTCAGCAGTTGAGATCCAGAAGGTTAAGTGACTTGTCTAAGGACATAAAATTGTACAGTAAGTTCTCAATATCGTTGGTAGGTTCTATAACTTTAAGTGAAACAATTTATAATGAAATCATTTTTACTGTAGGCTAATTGATAGGTTCCTACAGCATCTCATCAATGTTATAACAAAACAATGAAGGAAACAATGTTATTCAAGGAACTGCTGTGCCCAGCGACAAAGCCAGGTTCAAAGTTCTCTCCATCCTCACACAAATAATTGGAAGTAGTGATAGCAGACTAAACATGTAAAACCGGTGCATGGGTGGTTGGTGAAGTACTTCATTCAAGTTGAAGTTAGGTTTATGTCAAGATAGCAACAGAGTTGTGGGTAATACAAAAAAGTAGTGAAAGTTCCATGAATGCAAAATTGTGTTTTTAAGAAATGTTTGTTTTTATAATGAAAATGCTATTTCAACTTACTGTTACTATTTTAACCATCTTAAAACACTGATTTCATCATATTTTGTGTGTGTTAAAAACTTCCACTCACTTTTTGAGTTTGCCATTCAGGACCCTCTTAAATTTGGTCACACCCTAACTCTTCAGTTTTCTTTTTTCTTCATCCTCTAAACTTCTGCTTCTAGCTAGGTTGGTTCATTTTGTCTCTACTGAGTTTGTTCTAATCGTCTTTAGCTTTTTAGTATGCCTAGCACTCCAGCCAAGAATGCCTTTTTCTTTTGCTCATTAATCTTTATTTAATCTATATTCAATCTTTAAATATATTTTATTGATTTTTTACAGAGAGGGAGGGAGATAGAAAGTCAGAAACATCAATGAGAGAGAGACATCAATCAGCCGTCTCCTGCACGCCCCACAGTGGAGATGTGCCCGCAAGCAAGGTACATGGCCCCAACCAGAATTGAACCTGGGACCTTTCAGTCCGCAAGCTCTATCCACTGAGCCAAACCAGTCTCGGCCAATCTTTAGCATATATTTTGTCCACTTAAAAAAAAAAAAATTCCTTATTGATTTCAGAGAGGAAGGGAGAAGGTGAGAGATAGAAACATCAATGATGGGAGAGAATCATTAATCGACTGCCTCCTGACTGCCCCCTACTGGGGATGAAGCCCACAACCCAGGCATGTGCTCTTAGCCAGAATCAAACTTGGGACCCTTTAGTCTGCAGGCTGACGCTCTATCCACTGAGCCAAGCTGGCTAGGGCTATTTTGTCCACTTTTGTTCCAGGTATGTTCTAACTTTTGGTGGTTGATATTTTAAACACGTTACAACTTATTGTCTCCTTTTCTGATTTGATACTTACTTGTATCCTTACATTTGGCTATTTGTACATCTCTTCTACTTCTCTTTATTTTTTACTATATAAGCTCTTTCAGAAAGGGACTATATCCTATTTCTCTCTTATTTTTCTTGTGTCAAGCAATGCTTCATCCAAGTATATAGACAGGATGGCAGAATAGAGAGTAGACTGATCTGGTTTCAAGTCATGGCTCTGCTGCCACCCTGCCCTGTGACATTGCAGAAGATAATTTGCTGTTTGAGCCTTGCCTACTTTATCTGTAAAGTGGGGGATGATAATGATGTCCATCTCACAAGTTTATTGGAAGGATTAAACTATTGTGTCAACCTATTCACTACCACATAGTTATGAAAAAAAAATTGTCTTCCAGTCTCTTTTCCCTGTAACTGTAGTGCCAATGCACAACTTATATTTCTTTAATGATAGACTTTTTTCTCTTTAGAAGTCAGATCATATAGACGTTGTGAACTGTAATGTAAAAAGAAGACATGAACTGAAAAGGTAAATTCTCCCTTTTTTACTCTTTGGTCTAGAACTGTAATACTAAATATTTAGACTTGCAAAATCCTTTACTTATTTGATTAGTACTGTTTTGAATGCAAATATTTCTAGCTATATCACAGATAATAATTTTTGAATTTTGTTAATATAAGTTCAAGGAAAAGTGGAGTGAAATAAAAAGTCTATCAAAATTCTACACTCTATAAAAGACACTTTCAAATAAAATGTAAATTTTTATCTCAAGTAATTTGATTTTTTAATACCTTTAAAAGATACATAACTCCATTATTGTAAAGTAATAGAAGTTAGGAGGCTAATAAAATTTGGATAATTATATTTTTTTAATATTTTTATTGATTTCAGAGAGGAAGGGAGAGGGAGAGAGAGAGAAACATTAATGATGAGAGAGATCCCACACACTCTGTACTGGGAATTAAGCCCACAATCTAGGTATGTGCCCTTGACCAGAATCAAACCCAGGACCTTTCAGTCCACAGGCTGATGCTCTATCCACTGAGCCAAACCAGTTAGGGCTGGATAATTATCTTTATACTAGAGGCCCAGTGCACAAAATTTATGCAGGGGTGTGGGGAGGGTCCCCTCAGCCCAACCTGCACCCTCTTCAATCCAGGACATCCCTCTCACAATCTGGAACTGCTGACTCCTAACTGCTCACCTCCTGCCAACCTGATTGCTCCTAACTGTCCCCCCTGCCTGGTCACCCCACACAGCCTGCTGTTCAGTCATTTGGTTGTCACTCACTAACCCCCCTGCTGGCCTGGTCACCCCACACAGCCTGCTGTTCAGTCGTTTGGTACCCCCCGCTGACCTGTTCACTCCATGCATCCTGCTGTTTGGTTGTTACTGTTAACTGTGATGGTGTCCCAGACAATTTGCATATTCCTCTATTAATATAGATATTGATCTTGAAGAGAATATGTAGCATATTGAATTGATATGGCTCTAAAACCATGTTAGTGAAACAAGATGTGCCTACATCTAGAGAACTTGGGGAATAATGGTAGGTATAATAGAGATTATTCTTCATTAATTTCTATGTTCTTTGGATAAAAATTTCAGAGAATTTTTGTGGTGAAGGAATTTCTCAACTCTAATTTGGGTAAATAAGTATAAATTGTGTACTGCTTGATAAAAGTTAATAAGATCAAAGTTTCTGAGAAGATAAGCAGTTTTGGGAAAACAATTAAAATGGCGTTTATCTGCTCCCCAGATAAACTCAGTTAACAAAAAAAGCAAAAAAACAAAAATTAAAAAATCTAATTTGTCTCTCACTCTTCTTCAGTTTTTTAAAAATCATTTCCTTCCATTTTTTGTGATATCTTGCTTCTATATTATCTATTGAAGTATATTCTGTCACAAATTTTATGTTATATTGACTATCACTTTCTCAATTTTTAATGCCGTTTGTACTAGTATCTTATTTTAAAATTTTTATTTTGAGTTCTAAAACACTGCTTAACAAATAAAAAATATTTAAATGAATTTTAAAAAATAAAACACAGCTTGATTTTTCACTAGTTATCTTCTTTTGCTTAAGTCAAGTTGAATGCCTACTTAAAAATATTTCTGCATTTCTAAGCACGCATATTTTATAAACTAACATGTTTCTTAAATGTTAACATTTAAAAAATGTTGCCAAAACCGGTTTGGCTCAATGGATAGAGCGTCGGTCTGCGGACTGAAGGATCCCAGGTTCGATTCCGGTCAAGGGCATGTACCTTGGTTTCGGGCACATCCCCAGTAGGGTACGTGCAGAAGGCAGCTGATCAATATTTCTCTCTCATCGATGTTTCTAACTCTATCTCTCTTCCTTCCTCTCTGTAAAAAATCAATAAAATGTATTTTAAAAAAAATGTTAACATTTATATTATACTTAATGCTTTGTTATTATAAATAATCCTGGATTGAATCTCTTTTTTTAGTTTATTTTTTCACCATGATAATTTCTAAAATGGAAATTACTGAGAAATCAAAGAATATGAACATTTTTAGAATCTTTATATTTTCAAATTTCTTTTTGAAACTGTAATCATTTTGCATTTCCACCAGCAACAAATGAGAGAGGATCCATTTTTCAATTCCTTGTTAATGTGTAATGTTATTTTAAAATCTTTGCTAATTTGATAAAAGAAAATGGTGTATTCTAATTAGTATGTCTGTGATTTCTGGGAAGTCAGATTTATTTTCCCAAATCGTTATGAGCCTTTCCCTTTTTCTCTTTCATTCTTGTCCTGTTTTGTTTTGTTTATGGGCTATTCTAGAGTCTTAGTACTTTTTGATGAGCTTTTTATCTTCTAAGGCTAATAAGCTGCCATACACACACACACACATACACACACACACACACGTATACACATATATATGTATATCTACATATCTGTATATGTAGATATACATATATAGATAAACATGTATATATATTATATCAAATGTCATTTTCCAGTTCTTTAAGTTTTGTTTATTAATTTTTAATATGCTAAAATGTGAAAGTAAATAGTCATTTACATTTATTATTTTCCCTTGTGATTTTTTTCCCCCCAGGGCTTTTAAATTTAGGAAGTTCTCTACTAAAAAATCAGATTAAAAAAAAGAAATTAGATAAATTTTTTCCTCTGTGGTTTTTAAGGGTTTGATATGAAGCATAGCAATGACGATAATAGTAATTATTTTGCACTTAAATGTTTAATCTATTTGGAATTTATGTTCTTGGGGTATTTTATAAAGCTTTAAATGTGTTGTGTTGTTTTCCAAATAGCAAGCCAATTATTCTAACACCAGTTGTTGAGTGATTCTTTTCATTTCATTTCTGATGTAGTCATTTCTACTTTTTATGAAGTATGTGTCAGGCTAGTTCTGTTATTTCCTAATTAAAACGATACAGTTCAAATTATTATAATTATGTACAATTGTAATGTAATCTAGGTTTCTGTGCTACTTTACAGACTGAATGTAGACACTGACACTCTAAGAAAGAGACCAAAAATCAACTTGTCATCCCAAGAACCTGTTAAACTTCAAGAAGCATCATATTCAAATGATAATCAGATTATTTCACCAAGTCCTTCAAATGGAACTAAAAAAGATACAAGTAAATGTGTAGATTTTAAAGATATTAAATTGACAAATGTTAGGAGTAGCCTTGACCATGGAGTTAAAAACCTTAGCATTCCTAAAATTGCCAAAGATGTGAAACCTAAAGCTGAAGGCCAGGCAAGTGAAAAACTACGGCCTCATGTACTTGCTCACAGGCAGAAGATGAAAGATCTCAAGAAAGAAAGACACAATAAATACAGAGAAAATTTTGAAAAATGTGTTTTGGAAAAGTGCAAGAGAAGCCAATTTTCTCAGGATTATAATTCCAATAAGATATGTAAGGAACCCCATGAATCTAGAAGAAGGAAGGTCAGTTTTAAAATCCCAGTAAAATCCCAGGATATCCACCAGAAGACTGTAGAAGAAAACAGTTTCCTTTTAGAGTCCAGCAAGTCAACAACTAAGCAGAAGAAAAAAGGGTGCCTCGAAAACTTACAGGCTTCATTAAATTTGATGAAGCAAACAAGTAAACATTTGTTTTCAGATTTCACTTGTAAGCAGACTGTTTGTGAGTGGAAAGGAAAATATCTTGAGCATCAAGAAAGTAATAATTCAAATTGTAATGAACACCAGACCCAGGTAAGTTTATACAAAATAGAGAATGTAGGTTTTAGCAAAGAGCAATATTGTTCCCATTACTATTAATGATCATAGAGGGCTGGTTCATATTTAGTCAGTAAGATTATGTGCCAGTTCTGGTATTTGACCTCTTTAATTCCAACCTCTTTAGGAAGATATCCTGGCAAATATCAAGGATCCATAATAGAAAGGAATGCGTAAAAATATAGAAATACACAATTACAGATAGTCTTTTTAAAAAAAGCACTATTGCCCTATCCAGTTTGGCTCAGTAGATAGAGAATTGGCCTGCGGACCAAAGGATCCCAGATTCAATTCTGGCCAAGGGCACATGACCGGGTTGTGGGCTCGATCCCTCCAGTAACTGGTATGCAGGAGGCAGCCAATCAGTGGTTCTCATCATTGATGTTTCTATCTCCCTTCCTCTCTGAAATCAATAAAATAAATAAGTGATAATGATAATAAAAGCACTATGGCCCTGGCCAAGTGGCTCAGTTAGTTAGAGTGTCGTACTGTACACCAAAAGGTTGCGCGTTTGATTCCCACTGAGCACATACCAAAGTTTGGGTTTGATCCCCAGTTGGGTGCTTTTGGGAGGCAACCAATTGATGTTTCCCTTCCTCTCTCTCTAAACTCAATTAAAAAAATATATCCTCTGGTGAGGATTAAGAAAAACAAAAACACTGTGGCAGTTTCTTATGCTCTTCTTGAAACCTAGGTACTATAGAACACCCAGGAAAATGAATATTAAGTTGCAATAATTTTTGCATGATTACTTATCAGTTATTGGAATTAAAGCTCTTTATAAACTGTTCATTGATTGCAGCTTTATCTGACTTAAAGTCATTTAGACATAGGAGCAGCAAGTAAACATTGTTCTTATCTTGAAAATATTATCTTCAGCATGTGGTTGACAGTAGAGAATCATCTTAGTATTATGTTAGTTGTTTTGTTTTCCTCTCAGATTTTTCAATAGATAATTATTTTCCTAAAATAATGATTATACTTTATAAGGAAATAATTGCATTTTCTGGAAGTAGTAATCCTGGTATGCTTTCCTAAGAGAAAATACTTATTTTGTTGCCTAGATTTTATAGTCTTTTGATAAAGACCTTTCTCAGATTGCACCCTATCTCCAGCTTTACAAATTAATGTTCTAGAAATGATGGTTTATATACTACTTTTATAAACTTAGTACTTACAAGTCTGTGAGGTAGAAATTCATCATTGTTACCTGAACTCAATGTCAATAGTGCCAAGGTTAGACAATCCCACTCTAGATATATCCTTCATTCTAAACTAATAAAATTACTTTTCATTTCAGAGTTTTGAAGCACAATGTTCTTCAGTATCATATGAAAGTATTCCAGATACAGATCAAGAGGTTAAGTAATATACTTATTTACTTCCAATGTTTTTAATGAAATGAAGTCAGTTTATATTTTAATAAAAATAATGACTTTGTGTGAAATATATATGGTAATATGAAAATAACACCGATATTGGTCCTGAATCAATATGTAAGTTCTTGTGAAGTCATGAAAAACTTTTTAGAAAAGTGTTTACATTTACTTAATCACCTTTTTGCTTTTGTTTTCAATCATTGAACCTCTTTTGAATAAAGAGCATAGAGCCCATTGCCCACAAGTTACATAAATTTTGGTTTAATTATATCAGGCTTTTGCATGCTTTATGCCTGGACTTGCCAGAATGCAGTTAGATACTAACATTTTTTAACATTTTTTAAAAATCTGCAATAAGATGAAAATGTTATTCAGTGAAAGCAAAAGTGCAGACATACTTATTTTTTACCTGCTGCATCATTTTCCCCAGCTAGAATCTCCTGATTGAACGTCATAGAATTATTGCAGATTTTGTGTTCCCTAATCCTGTAAATTAGAGTTATAGAACAATGTATTTTCCTATTTTTAAGAAGACTTTAAAACCCATATTGATTGTGACGGGTTTTTAGTTATGACCATCAGTTGTATTTTTCTGTCTTATGGACAAGTGATCCTTGATTTTCCCCTTTGCTCTAAAGCTATATTTAGTTTTTCTTAGAAATCTCAAGCAGAGCATTCATCATCTAGAGATAAATACATTTGTTTCCTAAAATACTTTATGGTAAGAATGGGGATGAGAATAACTTAATGTGAGTGTCTACTATGTACTAGGCTCTGTGATAGTAACTTTGTAGCATTTTATTTAATCCTCACAAAAATACTAAAAGAAAATAGATATTTAACATTCCTTGAACAAACTGAGACCCAAGGTGGTTAAATACTTTGCTTGCTTAAGGTTATAGCAATATTAAGAGCTTTTTAAAAACCCTGTACGTATATGTTTACAAGTCTGTATTCTTTTACCATGCTACATTCATATTTTTGTCAATGTTTTTCTTCCCATAAACAATCTCATTTTAAGTAAATTAATTAAGGATTCATTGCATTTTAATTAATCTGCAAAGTAAATAATTGAAAATATTTTACTGTGTATCTTTTACAATTTAGATGCAGATAGTAGAAGAGCTTCATGCTGCACGTGTGGGGAAAACTGTGGATTTGCCTGTGGTCCCTCCTCCTGGAGAGTTATCAAACATGGAGATTGACTTGGTTGAAGATGATGTGCATTCCTCTGCTGGTATATCTGATATCCATATGTTGACAATATTTATAGTTTCCTGTGCTTTCTTAAGAATGAATATGCCAACAGTCAATTTTGATAATATTTGGATGAAAAATGTTAAAATGTGCTCATTTGAAATTATAAAGAATGGTGTATTTCTTTTAGCTTTAGGAATAGGTCTAATATTTGTCTTAATCATCATTTTGTTTTCATATCTCTCACATTATTAGGCAGATATATCTTCTCTTTCTCTTTTTGCCAAGGGGCAGTAATCATAGTCAAGTTGTTTTTTATTTCTGCTATTAATCATAACTTTTAACAACCAAGTAAAAGTACTGATCAAAAATCATGCAAATTGCTTAAAGTGATTATATGCCTAGATTTCTTATTTATATAGTAGAGTTTTGATCATTCTTATTAGTGGGAGAAGATAATGATAGATATTATCCAAAATCTATTAGTATGCTATTTTGAATTGTATATAAAAATAGTAATGCTATATCATATTCACATTGAATTTTTCAATTTATTATTTTCATGTATATTAACCTGATTCACAATGGCCCTATAAATTTATCCATAGGCAATTCATAATATTCTACTGGTAGATTATTAATTATTACTGTTCCTTTTCTTAAGAATTGTAATAAATACATTTTTGTTTTTGTTGTCTGAAGGACTTCATTCTCTTACTGCTATCAAAGTTCTGTGATATTAAAATTTTAGTTTTTAAAGAAGTCTATTTTAAGTGTCATGAAATTTTTATTTGGCTCTTTTTCTCTAGCAAATACTGCTTCAGACAAACATCTTCTAATTGTTATTGATACAAATATTCTGATGAATCATCTCAAATTTGTTAGAATTTTGAAGACAACAGAAATCCCAGGTATTTATGAAACGTATTTACTGATTCTGACTTTATTTGAGTTGATAATTTTATGTTAACAGTAATATGGGTATTTCTCCTTCCCCCAGCACATTTCCTTTTGTATATACTATTAAGCATATATTAAGCATAATCAGCTTAAGTTAAAAAAAAAAAAGTCCTTCTAAGGTTAACCTAGCTATTTAAATGGACTCTTTTTAAATCTCCAATAGTATTTATTTGTAACATTCTTTTGACTCATGTTTTTTATTTCTATTTTTAATATATGTATGATTTAGTAACTAAATATTTCTTGACTTCTAAGACATCTTCTTTATTTTTATAGGCTTTGACAGGCTTGTGTTAATAATTCCCTGGGTAGTTGTACAAGAGCTAGATCGTATGAAGGCAGGAAAACTACTGAAATACGCCCAGCACAAAGCTATACCTGCGGTTCGTTTCATCAATGACAGTCTCAAAAGTCAAGATAGAAAACTATGGGGTCAATCAATACAACTTGCATCTCAAAAACTTTGTAGGTATTGTTTTCTCGTGTACTTCCTGATTAAGATTTGTTGGGACTGATTCATTACTGAAGGGAAATGGTGCAGAACTTAAAAAAATTTATAATGATTACCATGTAAAATGGCAGGATATAGTGATGGGTTGGAGTATTCTATTAGGCTTGGCTTGGGGGTCTTTGATATTTAATTTTATGCTCTCCTAGAACTTTTTAGGTTATGTCTATATTTCACAGATAGTGACGTATGGCTGTGTGTGCATAGTTGTATATAATATACTATTTTGGATTCTTTTTTTAAAATACTATTATTGCCTTGGCCGAGTAACTCAGTTGATTAGAATGTCGTTCCCATAATGCCGTGATTGTGGGTTTAATCTCCGATCAGGGAACATACAATGATCAGCCAGTGAGTGCATAGCATAAATAAGTGGAACAACAAAAATTGATGTTTCTCTCTCTCTCAAATCCATTAAAAAATAAAATTGACAATTAAAAAATACAAAAATATAATAAGAACAATACCATTATAGAGTGATGAGACCTACAAGTGATCTAAGTTGCTAATCTATCATTACATGCGGTTGGTATGGTATAGAGGCAGGCATTGTCTTCCTCTAGTTTGTCAGAATCCGTAATAGGGAGGTGTCTTTCTAATAAAGGTCCATAGGTTTTCTCCTGATTTGATTTATTTCCATATTAGTTTAATTCATTTTTAAATCACTTTAGCCTTAGTGCCTTTATGTTTTATAGAACTTTTTTTGGTGGAGGGAGGGGAATGTGTGTATAAAGAACACTGTTGCTTCTGCAGAGTTTATACATCCATTTAGAAGATTTACTTAATTCTTTAAAAATTTGTTTCTTCCCAATTCAGAATTATTTATAGGTTAATATTTACATTGTTATAAATACTATGGATTTATATTGTCTACCATACCCATATTTACTACAAGATATGAAAGAATTCATTCTAATAGGAATATAATTATGGTATTAATGCTGAGAGGGCTTTTGGCACAGCTGTTTAATCTTATATCTTTGAAGAAAAAAAGGCCTTCACCATTCATTTGTTCATTCCATTTATAAATATTTATTAGTATATTCCAACTACAATATTTATGTACTTTAAATAGGAACTTCATGTGATTTGTTTAAGAGCCTTCAAAGGAAAATCTCAAATATTACTTAATAGAGTTAAAAAAATACTAAAATGTTTGAATACACTAAACTGAACACCTTATATGGTCTTTTTTTTCTTTTTATTATGCAAAATTTCAAATGCAGAAATAGAGAAGATAATATAATGAATCCCTTTGTACTTATCACTCATTTTCAATAATTATCAGCATTTGCCATTCTTGTTTAGAATCTCTCACTTTTTCTCTTTTCCCCTAATTCCTGGGACTTCTGTAATAGTTTGAGATTAATCCCAAATATCATATCATATATTATTTTTACCCATAAATAATTAGGTATGTGTTGCTAACAGGTAAGATTCTTTTTTAAACAACCACACAATTAACAAAATTAATTCCTTATGTAATCCATCATTTCAGTAAAGTCCCGGTCCTTAATAAGAGGTAGGAATTTTGCTTACTCAATCTTTTTTTTTTAGTTTATTGATACAAATGACATTTGATTATATAATAATATAGATAATTATGTCCATTATGTTCCAGATCCTTTTCCAAAAGTTTTACACCTAATATCTCATTCATACCTTACAGTTCTGTGGAAGATAGTCATATTGGCCCCTTTTTACTGATGAGGAAATGAGACACCGAGAGGTTAAGCACTTGTTCTAGATAGAAATTTCTTCCATAGATTAGCTTTGATAATTAGAAGAGCTCATTTGAGAATAGGTATTTTGGCCACTCTTAGTATTTTTAGATGCTTATTATGTTTCTTTTGACTTTTCCATTTTCATGTGCTTTTTTAATGTTTTGACCTCTTCAGCTCATGCTTTTGATGGTTAAGGAGGATAAATCATAGTAGCTATCTTAAACTTCTGTGTTGTTTCAGTTTCTGGGTGTCTTCCTTGAACTCTGTTTCACTTTAATATTTGAATCTTATTTGACCTTAGTTTTGTTAAGTTGCTTTTAGTTATAAGGTTGTAGATATAATAATAGATTATTTGTGTAATTGTCTATGTCAGGTAATATATAAAGTACTTAATGGTTTATGGCCTCAAGTAGTGACAATTCTTGTATCCTCCTTATATGAAAAGCTTCTACAGATTGATTAGAAAACTAAATATGTTTTTCCCCAAGTGAATGAAGATTAGTATTAGGTAATTCAAGAAAGGAAGAAATACAGTTAGTCAGCCCTTTGTTCATTGCATATATCTTCCTGTCTGTTGATCATTTTGAATATTGTTAATTTCTTTAACTTTTTAAAAAATTTCTTTTTATTGCTTCTAAATTTAGAAAGTTACTTTCCCCCAACACCTCTTAGGAGCAATTACATTGGTTTAGTTCTTTGGGAATTATGAATTAGTAAGTTTTCAGGAGAGCACTTATCAGTGTATATCAAAAAGCCTAAAAATATAACTCTCTTCCTAGAAATATATCCTAAAGAAATTATCAGAGATGCTCACAGTGATTTACATTAAAATGTTCAGCACAGCATCATTTATATAGCAAAAAATTTGAAGCAACTGGACTAACAATTGAAGTTACATTTAATGCTATACTATATGAAATAATACTATATTTTGAAAAATGTTAATGATGTAAAATTAAAACTCATTGAATAAATATTTAATAAATTTGTTGTGTATTTAGGTGTGTTTTCCAGCCCCATGTATCCTAGAGAAAGTGGTAGAACAGATATTCTTGAACTTTGATACTTTTAGAGCAGTACATTATAACTTTTAAGCCTTCTTTTGTTTGTTGGAGTCAGGGACTTAAACTTATCTAATGATTTTGAGCTGCCTACTTTACATTATTGTGGTATTTTCTCTCTGAGCTAAAAGAAGGAAAATTGGCTGCTGTAATATGTGTCTGTCTGCCTCACTGGTTGTCTGATTAAAGAATTGAATTAAATCTCCTTCAAGTTCATGTTCTGAGATCAGCTGAGTCATGTCTAGACTTCACGATGAGATTATGAGCTCCTAAAGACTTTGTCTTTGCATATCCAATTACTTAGCACAGTGACCTGGCACAAATTCAGTCTTGCATAAGTATTTATTGCAGAAATGAGTGACTTCTCATTTGAATATTCAGAGGACTAAGTATCATATGGTAAAGTTTGAGAGAAACAAAACATAATCTGGTAGGTAACATTGCTCATTGGCCTCATTGGCTAGTATGTTTTGAATTTTAGTGTGTAAGGGACTTACCAAGTGCTTAAATTAGTCTTTGGATCCAGGCTCCAAATATTATTATCCAGAAGTGGGTCTGAGAATATGGTCCTGCTATCGGTATTGTTGGCAAGCACCCTGGGAGTTCTGAGGCAGGTAGGCTGAGGACCTAGGAGAAGCACTGTTTTGGGTTCTATTTCTGCACATTCCAATATTCTCACAAAAACCAAGCTTTTACCACCTGCTTTAAAGCTAAAAGAATGCCAGAGGACACTCTGTCAGCCTCTGATAAACATTTGTTAGAGATTATTTTTGTGTTCTCTGCCTTTTCCTGTACATCTCTAAATGTTATTGCATTATAGAATAAGGAAAAGCAGACCCATGAAAGTGGTTCTGTTGCTGGTAGAATAGTTGCTCATAATCTTTATAGATCTCTTTTAAGTTGACATCATTTTAAGCATGATATAATCATAATTTACTAATAATCTCTAATTGACTGAATTGAGATTAGAATTCATAGCTTTTGGTTTCTAACCCTGGTCATATTTTTTTGAGTTTATTAATAGGTATATCCTATTCCATTTTAGTAGAAAACAAAATTTTTTCAAACTCACATCTATATGCTATCTGAGTTCTAAATCCAAAATTCTTAAGGTATTGTTTTGCTATGTTATATCTTCCTTTTATTTACAAAGATTTTTTTGTTTTAGATGTTTTTGGTATATAAGTACAGCTCAGATTAAACATACAGTACCCAGATTTCTAGTGTGCTGAATGATAATTGTTTTCACTAAATTTGCAGATGGATTCAGTGATGAGAACAATGATGATCGAGTATTAAAATGCTGTCTTCAATACCAGGAATTATTCCCTAGTTCTCTTGTTATTCTGTGCACGTAAGTTTCATGGTCATTTTATTTATTTATTTTTTTAAAGTAGCAAAAATTGGCCTTAACCAGTCTGGCTCAGTGTGTAGAGTTTTGGCCTGTGGACTGAAAGGTCCTAGGTTTGATTCCAGTCAAGGGCACATGCCCAAGTTATGAGCTTGATCCCCAGTGTGTGCCTTGCAAAGAAGGTAGCCAATCAGTGGTTCTCTCTCATCTTTGATGTTTCTCTCTCTCTCCCTTTCTCTCTTAAATCAATAAAATATGTTTAAAAATGTAGCAGATTATACCAAAGAATTTTTAAAAATCATACTGAATCTATCATACCAAGGATTTTAAAAATATATACTCTATAAGTCTGCTAGTAAGCATATTCAGTTATATTTCATGATCTTTTTTTGAATTTTATAAAGTTCTTTGAACCAAACTGATGACATATGTTGGGGACCAGGATTCCTCCCCACCTTGTTTTTCTTATTGAGGTATAATTGACACATAGCATATTAGTTTCAGGTGTACAACAATGATTTGATATTTTTTTATATTATTAAATTATCACCAAATTAAGTCATTAACCCATCCATCACCATATATAGTTATAAAAAATATTTTTGTTGTGATGAGGACTTTTAAGATCTTTTCTCTTAGCAGATTTTGAATATGCAATACAGTATTATTAACTGTATTCACCATGCTGTACTACCTCACATTTTTGCTATGAAAGGAAGACTTATATCTCAAGTAGATGAAGTCCCGTTTCAATTTAATATATATAAAATATTCAGAAAACTTTTGAAAAGCAGGGAAATATCAGTTTAATATCCCAATGAAATTGTTTAGAAATAAGAATCTGACATTTTTTAGTTATGTGGGCAAGAAGGTTAATTAATTGGTACATGAGAAAGGGGTCATTTGTTGTGTCCTAGGTGCCTGGATTGGAGTCCTGAATCTACCACTTATAAATCTGTGACTTTGGAAGGTTGCTTAATTTAGTTTCCTCTGTGTAAAATAGAGGGAGAAAAAGAATACCTGCCTCCTGAGGTTATTGTATTTAATCACATATTATATATGAAGGACTTAGTGCCTAGTATACAGTGTGATCTCAGAGGTTTTTTCCCCTTCTCTCTTCCTCCTCCTTGCTTTCCTCCATTCTTAACTAGTGTTTTCATAACTTAGCTCTGAGGTGAAACTACCATAATGCTTACTGACCAAGATTGCATTCATCATGTATGAGAAAAGCTCTGGGAAGCATTTATCTCAGTCTGTTGAGATCTTGCTTCCAGGCATATGCTCTGTTTAGCTCAAATAAAGTTTTATAAAAATTCAAAAACAAAAGAGAGCAAAAAGGCTCTGAAAGAACTGAGAAGAACAGTTTTAATTTCCCGTTTTAGTCTGAATTAATCACTGTAAAACAGTTTTTACAGTTTCATGATCATACATAAATTCTCTGTGAAATGGAGGGATTTGGAAAATGAATGGCCTTAAGATTTTTCTTGTAATGTGGCTTGGTCAATTATTAATTTAGCTCTCTTTAAAGATAGTTATTCTTTTAGGTGTTAAAGGAAACATCACAGATTTCTATTTTTAGGTTTTAAATTGGTTTGTTTTTTTTTAATCTGTAACATTTCATCTCAGACTTTGTTGAAGGCTGAAATAGAATTATTAATATGCTAGTCATTTTGAATTTAGATTAGCTAAATTTGTGCACTCAATATGTAATAATTATTCTCTAAAGCTCATATGATGTGATTCTATTGTGTGTTAATTTTTTTATTTTCCCTACTTAAAAAAATTGGTCACTTATTAATATATATGCTGAGGATTACAAACCTCTGATTAGATCCTATGAATTTTGAGTTGCCATGTGATTTATCTTATAAAAAATAAAAAATAAAGTATTTTTTTCTCTTTAACCAATCATAGGGATGATAGAAATTTAAGAAACAAAGGCCTAATAAGTGGTGTGAAGTCACTCAGTAAAGAAGAATTAAGTGCAGAGTTCTTAAATTTGTCTCTGAACACAGATATATGTCATCAGCCTTGTGTATCTAAGCAACAGTTGAAAGCAGGTAATATTACTATGAATAACTAGAAATGTATCTTATTTTATATACTAAGATTATTGATAACAGTTATAATTAATTATATAGAAAATTTTTATCTTGTACATTTAAAATAACATTGGGATATTTACTCACATAGATGGTAGAAATGGGTGAAAATTACAATGGTAATCCAAAAGAAAACAGTATTGCCTTCTACATATACTTTTAAAATTAACTTGAATGTTTATTGTTCACTCACACGGGTTTACATACTTATAATTAATTTGAGCATACTATTTTGTACCTTGCAGAATATACTTTTTAAATTAATAGTGGCTTTGGGACATATTCATTTGAAGTAGAAAGATTTCGTTTCTTTATTTTCTTTATTTTTTTAAAATATATTTTTATTGATTTCAGAGAGGAAAGGAAAGGAAGAAAGAGATAGAAACATCAATGATGAGAGAGAATCATTGATCAGCTGCCTCCTGCACACCCCACACTGGGGATCGAGCCAGCAACCTAGGCATGTGGCCTGACTGGGAATCGAACCTTGACCTCCTGGTTCATAGAGTGATGCTCAACTGGCTATGCTTTAGTTCCTTTTTAAAATTAGCTTCATATTCATAACCTTCTATTAATACTGTTAAAACTCAATAACAGAAAAACTTGGCTCTAGTACTAGTTCTTTTTAAATTAGTAATTACCCTGACCAGAGTAATCTCTTTTCCCTAGAACAATCTGTTTTATAATAGAATGTGATATTTGATGAAGTATGATATTAAGCCTGACATAATTTAAAAACACATACTACCTTTTCCCTCTGTGGGGGAAATAATTATTGAAAGCTCTAATATTGTCTATACTTTTATATAAAATGGTATAAAAATTCATTTATACCTTTTCTACTTATTTGACCTTTCTGGTAGTAAAATTTCTTTAGTCATAATATTCAAAATGCCACTTAAAAGGAATAATAGGACATTTTAGTGTATAGTTTTTTGGGGGGTACAATGCTTTTATTTTTCCCATTATATAAGTATTATTTTAAATCTTAGTTTGTGTTTGTAGAGATAAGCCAGTTAATATTTTGAATTTTACCATAAAGAAATTGTAGTTGTTTTCAGGTATCAATGAAATAATATAAATTAAAATAATAAAACTCATTTTAAAAGGATTGGGCATAAAGGTAGTTAAATCAGAGATTTTGGTCCTTTCAGAATGAGCTTTAATTGGAAGGATATGCTGCTTTTTGGAAGAAAATATACCGTACTTATTAATTTTCTACTGTACACAGAATCAAAGCATTCTCATGGTTTTTCTTTTTGAAAATAATAAAATAAAAATTTAGTTAAAATATCACATACATTTCTTTTGTTCAATCCTCACTTGAGGACATTTTCATTGATTTTTAGAGAGATGGGTAGAGAGGAAAGGAGAGAGAGAGAAAAAGAGAGAGAGAAAGAAACATTTACCACTTATCTTCCAAATGCACCCCAAGAGAGAGAGAAAGAGAGAAAGAAACATTGACCAATTGCCTTCCAAATGCACTCCAACTGGGGCCAGGGATCAAACCCAAAACTTAGGTATGTGCCCCAACTGGGAATCAAACCTGTGACCTTTTGGTGTATGGCAGGGGTGGGTAATGCCTGGCCTGTGAGCCATATAAGGCCCCCCCAAATCATTTGGTCTGGCCTTGCCAAGGCATTAGGGGTGAGTCAATTAAATGTTTGACCAGATACAGCAGGCTAATTTTTAAGTGGATAATTTTGTATGGCTCATGAGTGATGTTATAAATATCCAAATGGCCCTTGGCAGAAGAAAGGTTCCCTATCTGGTGTATGGATGATGCTCCAAACAACTGAGCCACACTGGCCCTGGTCACACACATTTCTTAAATTTTTATTTCAGTGATACTATTTAGTTGCCTTTTGTCAAAAAAATAAAGCATTTGCTAATATAATATGGTTTATATTGTATCTAAAACAACTACACTAATAAAAGAGTAAGATGCAGCCCTAATTGGTTTGGCTCAGTGGATAGAGTTTCAGTCTGCAGACTGAGAAGTCCCACTTGGATTCCAGTCAAGGGCATGTACCTTGGTTGTGGGCACATCCTCAGTAGGAAGTTGCAAGAGGCAGCTGATCGATGTTTCTCTATCATCAATATTTCTAACTCCTTTTCCCTCTCCTCTCCCCTCTGTAAAAAATCAATAAAATATATTTTTTTTAAAAAGGAGTAAGATGCAAATTGACTGTACCTTTGTTACATCCACCAGCCAATCAGGAGTGTGTATGCAAATTAACCCAACAAAGATTAATTTGCACACACAGGCGTTCTGCACTGCCCCAGCCACTCTGGGCCTCTGGGCAGCATGGGAAGGTGGAAAGGCAGCTCCAGACCAGAGCGGAAAGGTGGCTCCAGTTGGAGCAAAGGCAGTGCTGGCAGCCAGGAGAAGGAAGGCACATTCTTGCATGAATCTTCATGCATTGGGCCTCTAGTTTTAAAATAAAGTACTGGCACCGAACCTTTTAGCCCAGTGGTTGAGCATCAACCTGTGTACCAGGAGGTCACAGTTAGAATCCTGTCATGCCCGGTTACAGGCTCAGTCCCTAGTAGAGGGCATGCAGGAGGCAGCAGATCAATGATTCTCATTAGTGATGTTTCTTTTTTTTTAAATTCTCACCTGAGGATATTTTTCCACTGATTTTTAAAGAGAGGCAAATACAGAGGGAAATATCAATGTGAGAGAAACACATCGGTTGGTTGCCTCCTGCATGAGCCTCGACCAGGGCCCAGGGTGGAAGGAGCTTGCAACCTAAATACGTGCCATTGACTGGAATCAAATGCAGGACCCTTTGGTCCGCAGGCCAACATTCTGTCCACTGAGCCAAAATGGCTAGGGCTCATCATTGATGCTTCTCTCTCTCCCTTCCTCTCTGAAATCAATAAAAATATATTTTTAAAAAACTATTAGTTTGTTTTATAGATAATTAAAATACTAATTATATACATAAAATGCTTATTATTTATAGCCAAATACTAATTACATATGTAAAATATTTATTGTTAGTGACCTAAAAAAAGCTTATAATTGTTTTAAAGAGCAAACACCTTTGGGAAAGAGTAATGAGGAAGAATCTGCAAATTCTGGACTGCTCATTCTACTTGAAGGCATAGTATCTGATCTTGAAAAATCTCTTGGAACAGCCTTATCTTCAATATTAGAAACAGAAATGAAAATTGCTTTTGGAAACCTCTGGATGGAGGTGATTATTTCAACTCTATTAGTTGAAAAGTTCTTTTTTATTGCTAAAGATTGGTTACTTTATTTTAAGCAATAGTTCTTGGTAAGCTTTATAGTAATAATCTATATCACATATTTTTTCTTGAAATAACATTTTGAAAATTAAATGATAGACATTTGCAAAAGATTAGGGCTACTAGTACATTTTATTAGTAATTTTTTTTTAGTGAACAAATATTTATTGTGCATCTACTGTGTCAGACACTGTGCCCCCCTACAACTTCAATTGTATTCAGAAAACTTCTCTCCTATTAGTTTGAGTCAAAATGTCTTGTATAGGGAATTCCCCTAAGTAAGATGTATTCAGAAAAAGAAAGGTATATTTTGGCTTATGTCACATAAATATGAGAATCAGTATAAATTTGATCATATTAGCAAGATAATTTGAATTGTCTTTAGATTTACATCTTTTCTCCAATCAGTAAAACACCACATTTGGCAATGGTGACTTTTTTAGTTTAATGCTTGTTTGCTGTTCACATTTATAGCTAGGAGAAACATTAGTCCCCATCAATTGTAGATTTTTTTCTATTCAAGATATTTGGTGAGATACTAAAATTTGCTTATAATATATTTGCTCTTGATTATATTATCAAAATTTGGAAGAATAATAACATTCTAGAACAACTTTCTTAAAGTGCATATTTTATAATAGAATCTAAGATACTAATTTTATATGAAGGACATACTGACATTTTGTAGTACTAAATGATCAATCTTTATAAATGCCTTTGTCTGAGTATAGCAGGTATCAATTATAATTGACATCTTTTTTCTATAATGATTTTTTTCACCAATTATATGAAACTAATTAGATTGAATTCCTCAGAAATGACCATGTTAAAAAGTAGATTGTTTATCTTTGCTAATTAACATTATACTTCTCATTAGAACTATGTTTTCTTTTTGCACATAGAGTTTTTAAAATTATAAGGATTAATACTGATATCAGTTTTACAAAGGAATTTGTAATGGAATCATTTTAAGATTATACTTGGCTTTGAATAGCACATCTTTTAGTTAAAAGGAATTCAACTAATTATATTTTTCTCAGAAATACATATTGGTATTCCTGAATAGGTACAGGTGATCCTTGAACAACTTGGGGTTTTGGGGTGATGACCACTCATGCAGTTGAAATCCACATGTAATTTTTGACTCCCTAAAAATGTAACTACTGATAGCCTATGGTTGACCAGAAGCCTTACTGAGAACATAAACAGTTAACTAACATGTAATTTGTATGTTACATGTATTATACACTGTATTCTTGCAATAAAGTAAATTGAAGAAAAAATATTAAGAAAGTCATAGAGTAAATACATTTACACTACTGTACATATTTATTGAAAAAAAAACTGCACATATAACTGGACCTGAACAGTTCTAACCTGTGTTGTTCAGAAGTAAACTGTACTTTTTAAAATAATAGGAATAATAAATAAATCAGTATATGCTGATTTTTTTCTAAATACTTTTTAGATGCTGTACTTGAAACCACCATGGACTCTAATGCATTTAATACAATGCTTTAGAAAACATTGGTTGGCTGTATTTGGATTAATTATGGAAAATAACTTGCTTTTAACCATTGAGAGCTTATATGACAGTCTCTGTAAAGGTATGATTCTTTTATTTTGTTTTCAGCCGTGTTAAAGTGAGACTAGCAGATATAGTCTATGGAATGTGAATATAAATTAATAAAAATTTTGATTTCTTAATAGTTTATACTTCTCATATCTAAAGAGAATTTGTGGCAGCTGGATGCATGGAGCCACCACAAATTGCTTTTCCAATCAAAGGTGGAGAGGTTGATGGGAGCATGGCAAGTGGTGGGCCCTTTGGCCTTCAACCCCAGCGTTACTGAAGCTGCTTTCTTTTATCTACTTATATATGGAGATGCCATGTAGGATATGAAAATAATGTTTCTCTGATAAGAAGAAAAAGATGTAAAAAGCACTGATCTAATGTTATTAAAACCCATGTTTTGTGGTTAAGGAAACTAGCCCTGAGAGGGTAAATGATTTGTCCAAAGTCAAACAGCTAGATTTGTCTTGCTGTACCTTTAAAAAGTAAAGTAAAAAACCCGGGGGATTTAAAGTACCTAGTCAGCTCCTTATGACTTATACAAGGTAGATTTTTCATGAATATCTATTTTTCACAGTTACCATTTTTTAAGAAAGATACTTTTCAGGCATTGTGTTTAACTAAAAATTATTTATTAGGGATATCTATACTAATCAAAGCCTAGGTAGTCCTCACGCCCTCTCACGTTGCCCTCACGTCATCACAAAATGGGCCAGCAGGGAAGGGCAGTTGGGGGTAACTAGGCCAGCAGGGGAGGGCAGTTGGGGGTAACCAGGCCTGCAAGGGAGAACAGTTGGGGATGACCACGCCTGCAGGAGATTGCAGTTTGGTGCGACCAGGGCAGCAGGGAAGGGTAGTTGGGGGCAATTGAATCAGCAGGGGAAGGCAGTTGTGGACTTTCAGGCTGGCAGAGGAGGGCAGTTGTGGGCAATTGGGCAGGCAGGGGAGGGCAATTGTGGGCTATCGGGCTGACAGGGGAGGACAGTTGGAGGCGACTGGGCCAGCATGGGAGGGCAGTTGAGGGCAATCGGGTCAGCATGGGAGGGCAATTGGGGGCGATCGAGCCAGCACGGGAGGACAATTGGGGGCAATTGGGCCAGCAGGAGAGGGCAGTTGGGAGTGATCAGGCTGGCAGGGGAGAGGTTAGGGGGTGATCAGGCAGTCAAGCAGTTAGGAGCCAGCAGTCCCAGATTGTGAGATGTTTAACTGCCAGTTTAGGCCTGCAGGATTTGGCCGAAACCTGCAGTTGGACATCCTCAAGTGGTCCCAGATTGGAGAGGGTGCAGGCTGGGTTGAGGGGACCCACCCTCCAACCCTCACTCCCCACACAAATTTCATGCATCAGGCTCTAGTTATTATATAAGAGACATGGCACAATATGCTGGACATGACTTCAAAGCAGTTTTACAAGATATATTGTCTGTTTTTTCCAGGGGTAGGTAGTATTTTGGTCTTACACACAGCTTAGAGGTAATAGGCAGCAGCTCTCATTGGCAATAGGGAAAGAAGTGAAGAGACGGTACCTGATTCTTTTGCTAAAAAATCATTTTTAGAATCCTTAAGTGCGTTACTTATTGATCTTTGGTCTAGAAGAATCTGATGCCTAATGCTTACTGACTTGTGAAAAATATTAAATACAATGGGTAAAGTGCCTTCTGCTCTAAGATAATTTTGAATAAGAGAATAGCAGATTTTATTTACTATCTTTAATAGTATCCTCACTATTGAATATACATATATGTTTAACTTCAGTATACCAAACAGGAATCCTTAGGTCAATTCATAAAAAATTGTGTGGAAAATGATTAGTAGCTTTTTCTGACTTATTATCCATATTAACTTTGTTTTAAATAATTATTGTTCTTATATAAGCATTAAACTATTTCAGTCACATAAATTTATTTTTATGTTGTTTCCAGGTACTGACTTTATCACTGTTATTTTTCTTTCACTCATAATCTTCGTAAAGAATTTTTTAAGACAGAAATAAAGTGATTAATTCAAGGATATAAGCCTTAATGAACATAGACTACAGTGGAGAAGCACCCTTAGAAAAAGTTGTGCCCAGTGTCTCTTCTTCAGGAGTTTCCTAGGTTCATGGAAACTCCATTCTGTCCTGTGTGTGGCATTTCTCCCATCTTTTTTCCCACAGGAATTTATTTAAAAATAATTGAAAGTGTTTTGTAAGGAAATATACTATTTGTTTGGTAAAAGGAAAGGTGGAAGCTTGGCTGTTACCATCACATTAGATTAGACTTTTTGAATATTCTGTAATTATTAAAATTTATCTTTAATTTTCATTTGACCTTTCAGTATTTCATGAGTAAACACTTGATGTATAAATGATGCAGGGGAATTCTTTATTTTTTTAACTCATAGTTCCAGTTCTGGTGTTTCTGAATATAACAGTCACTGAAACTGAACACATTGTAGAATGGTTATTTTGGATGCCTTTTAAAATTGTTGGTATGGGGGGTGGGAACAGTCAGGGAGAGATCAATGCGGTAAAAAGGAGACATGTAATACTTTGAATAATAAAGAATTAAAAAAAATAATTTGAAAAGAAAAAAAATTAAAAAAGGAAAAAAATGGTTAGTAACATTTTATCTTACTGGAAAAATTCTTTTTTATTTTGAGTTTTGGCGACATTACTTAATCTCATTTGTAACTTTTTAAATCTTTGAAATTACTGTCACCATCTCTCCTAATTGGTTTGAGATTTTAATGTAATTTTATTTCCTTGAGAGAAAGTTATATCTTTTTTTTTTAATATATTTTATTGATTTTTCACAGAGAGGAAGGGAAAGGGATAGGAAACCAGAAACATCAGTGAGAGAGAGACATCGATCAGCTGCCTCCTGCACGACCCCCACTGGGATGTGCCTACAACCAATGTACATGCCCCTTACCGGAATCGAACCTGGGACCCTTCAGTCCCCAAGCCGACGCTCTATCCACTGAGTCAAACCGGTTTTGGTGAAAATTATATCTTTAAATTACTTGTACTAGTAGATGAACTCACTTCACTAGTTTACAAGGGGAAAAAATCTGCTAGCTTCTCTTACCCCAAGCTTACTTTTACCCAAATTATTTACTTTTTGCTAAATGTCATACTCAGAAAGAAAGGTTATTTTCAATAAAGCTATTATTACATTTCATGTAATGGAATTTGAAGGTAAATCATTATATATAACAACTGAGTTGATTATGAGAGGTACCACATACAACTTATGTGCTTGCTATCAAAGTGTGACTCTTCTGATGCCTCCATAGTAATTTGTATTGAAACATTCTCAGTTTTGAAAAATCTGTAGTTTAACTTGTTTGATGATTAGCTCTCTTTTCTGAATAGTATGTCTTTGAATTGACCATCTTGCAGGAACTCCTAGAATCTAAATACAGAATAGCAGAATCACCTCCAAGAACTTTGTCACTAAGTCTGTTTCATTGCTGCTTTTTACACCAGATAGATAAATTAGGAGTGACTTGTAGATGTAAATGTGTACTCTTCTTAAATCTCATAATTTATATTAGGTTGGTTTTCCAAATACATTTTTTTGAGTTGTATAGTCATTCTTACATGTCTTTTTCTTCTTAATTTTCTTTTCCCAGCTAACAGTGCAGTAGATTTTACAACTGTGAAATTCCTACTCCAGGATTCTCAAAGCCTATTACATGCTTTCAGTACAAGGTCAAATTATGATGGTGTTCTTCCACAGGCCTTTGCTCAAGTAAACAAACTTCTCCAAACATTTACAGAGGTAAGATGCCTTTGGAATGCCATTTAGAGTAGCTAATCACATTCATTTAAATGTATTTAGCAGACAATAGTAGATAAAGGCTATTTTAATTTTCACATATTCTAACCTGAAGTCATTAAGTAAAATAGTAAGTGAGTTGAATGTTGAGTAAGCAGTTCTTATTACAAGTTATAAAACACATTGTTGTATGGAAGTAGTATCACCAGCAGTTGTTGGGACTTTAATTATTGTATTTTATATTTCTTCATTGATTTCAGAGAGTAAGGGAGAAGGAGAGAGAGATAGAAACATCAATGATGAGAGAGAATCACTGATTGACTGCCTCCTGCATGCCCCCAACTGGGGATCGAGCCCACAGCCCAGGCATGTGCCCTTGGCCAGAATTGAACCTGGGACCTTTCAGTCCACAGGCTGACGCTCTGTCCACTGAGCCAAGCCGGCTAGGACATTAGTTATTTTATTTATTGGGTAGAAGAAAGCTATGCACTGTTGTTTAAATACTCATTTCCCAGAGCTGTAGACCAATGGACCACAATGTGCAGCAAAATACTTTAGATTTTTTTAAAATATGCAGGTGCCAAGCCTCTCTCAAACCTTACTGAATCAAATTTCTGGTGATGTTGTTCAAAAATGTTGTTCTTGTTTTATTTTTTATTCTGAAATAATTTCAGTTACACAAAAAATAGTAAGAGTGGTACATAGAATTCCCATATATACCTTTACACAGATTTCTCAATGCTAACATTTTATCACATTTGCTTTATTGTTTTCCCTGTGTTCTTACCTACCTTATCTTTCACATTTGTTTTCTGAACTCTTTGAAAGTACATTGAAGATGTGAATCCCCTTGTGTGTGTGTGTGTGTGTGTGTGTGTGTGTGTGTGTATCCTAAAGAATAAGCATACTTCTGTAACCAGTATAATTAATCAGGAAATTAACATTGAAGTAATATAATTATCTAACCTGTAGATCTTATTCAAATTTCACCCATTGATATACCGAATTTCTAACAAGTATTTTCACATTATTCTTATGCTGTCACCTTAGCCCTGGTGTGTTTCACCCTTTTTAAATTGACTACGTAAGCTTTGTCCTTGGTAATAATCTTTTTCTATAGTCTTCTAATTTTAAATCTAGAAAATTCTGGGAGTTTTGTATTCCAGAAGTATCTCAAAGAACGCAGAACCATAATTACTAGCTAAAATTATTGATTCTCTTTTTTCTCTTGAGTTATTGAATTGGCTAAAGTTTTCTCAGTGATTTTTTCATAGTCACATAGGTCCCAGTAACTATGAAGTAAAGAAAGGATTAGATGATACTAAACATTGTCATAGTTGGTGAGGGAAGAACTAACTTGCTTAAGAGAGTATCTCATGGAGTAAAAGAAGCATCTTTTAAAACATATTTTTATTAATTTCAGAGAGGAAGGGAAAGGAGAGAGAGAGAAACATCAGTGATGAGAGAGAATCATTGATCAGTTGCTGGGATCAAGCTTACAACCCAGGCATGTGCCCTTGACCAGAATTGATCCCGGAACCCTTCAGTCCACAGGCCAATAAGAGTATCTTTTAAATGAACTAATAGAAAATATGTGATAATTCTGGAAGAAAGAATCAACTTAAAGAGCGAAATGATCTTTTGGTTTAAGATATCCAAAACATTGTTTATGGCTCTTAAAATTAACTATAGGAAAGAATAGATCTGGAAAGTTAGTGGGTTGCAGCTTTAGTATTGTACTTGAATTGTGTAGGGAAATATGTATTATTATTTCTCATCACAGAACTGAGCCCTGAACTACATCTTCAAGTGAAACAAATATGGTGAACAACATAGAAAGTTCAAGATACCCATGGGCTTTGCATTTTTTGACTTGAGATAAAAATAATAATGAATATCAAGTCAAGGTCCTTTCATCAATGGAAATGTAGAGATGAGAAGTATCATGAAAATGAGATGTTAAAATTTATTGTCATTTATCATTTAACTAGTGACCCGGTGCAAGGATTCGTGCACATTGAAAGGAAATTAATTAGAAGGTAGCCAGTGGGGTGGGACTGGGCGAGATGAGCCAGACACACCTTGGAACCAACTTTCTGCAATCCCTCACCAGCGAGCGGGGTTCCTCCAGCAAGTGGGGTCCCTCTGCCCGGCCTGCCGGGATTGGGCCGAAACTGGCTCTTTGACATTCCCCCAAGGGGTCCTAGAGTGCAAGAAGACACTCTGCAAAGTTGCCATCATACAGGGTGTGGAATACAAATGCAACTGTGCAGTAAACCAGATTCAGGGCCGACAGTGCCCCAGCAACAACATAACCCACAGCTGAAGGTGGAATTGTGTGGCCTTGGAAAGAATTGGGCTCCCTTCATTCCTGCGTTGAACGTCTGCCCTTTGGTGATTAGTGTACATCATAGTGACCAATTGGATGGTTGGACACTCAGCATATTAACCTTTTATATATATAGATGGCATGCTCATTATATGTTGCATACTGAGTATTTAAAAATATTGACTTGTGAACAGGGAGGTTTGAACTATTTAAACCATATTTCTAGATGGACACCCTAAATTCCTCTTATTTGTATCATTATTTTTCTGGGCATATAGGTTAAAAAAAATCTTAGGATTCTTGAATCTAGTCTTTGGCAAGTTTTAAAAAATATTTCTTGTATATTCTTTTTTCCTTTTTATTCTACTGCATTTCCCTATCTAGTTCAAGTTCTCAGCATTCCTTTCCGGGATTATTTCAGTAGCCTTGTAACTAGTTTCTTGCTTTCTTTCTTTTTTACCTTCTAGCTTTTTAGAGAGAGAGGAAGTGAGAAGAGAGAAACATCAACGTGAGAGAGTGATATCAATATGTGGGAACCTCTTTCCACGTCCCGCGTGGTTCAGGGTTCCCGGTTCAGGGTTTGGGTTCTGAAGGAGGCCACAAGCAAATGAAAAGAGAGACTAGAAAACATTAATTTGGCGATATTGGGGGGCCAGGCGGGAGCCTTCCTCCAGTCGAAAGGACTACCACTTGCTCTGGCCTTTTTCTCCCTTTTATTAAGGCTTTGGGACACACCCCTAGCCTTTAGGCAGGAAATAACAAAAACAGAAATTAACATGAAACAAATAGGTAGAGGCTGCTTCAGCTAACAATATTTTCATCTAAACAGTGAGTAATTAGCTCTGACCTTTCAGAGCAGTTAAGGTTGACCAGCCTCTGGCCTTCTGTTTACATCCATTTAGTGAGAACAATGTTTGGTTTCTGACATCAATAGGCTGCCTCTTGTGTACCATCAATGAGGGATTAAGCCCACAACCCAGGCCCTGACCTGGAATTGAACCAGCACCCTCTTGGTGCTCCAGATGATGCCCAACGAACTAGCCACACTGGCCAGGGCCTGATTCGTTTCTTGCCTTCATTTTCTTCTGTTCCAGTTTGTCTTAGAGTGCTGTTCTGAATATATCATTTCTTGAGAAGCCTTCAGTGGTTCACCATTGCTCATAGGATAAGGCTTATATTAAATCCTGATTTTTTTTTTTTACAGCCCTCTACATCTTAATGGATTATTAGGAGCTTGGAGGCTTAATGTACCAATTTATCATTGTATCCTAGGTGTCCTTTCTCTATTTCAATATCATATGTGCAGAAAAGTTCAAACAGTATGAAATTGATACTATCATGTTAGCTAAGAAAGGTCACTACAATAAATAGATTAGAAATATTGTTTGATATAAATGAAAAAGGGATTTGTTGTTGTTGTTCTGATACTTTTCTGGGATTATTCTGTATGGAATCAAAAGACAGAGAATAGTCAGCACTTTCCAGAAAGCTAGAACATTTGGAAGCACAATTGACCTTCTTTTTCTCTTTTTTCTCTCACTAATGAAGGACTAGCTACATTTTATGTAATACTTATTTCTCCAGGTCAAGGCAAAACGTAATCAAAATCCTTCAGAAAATACAGAGGATAAAAAGCAAGAAGATACTTCTCCGATGAAGTCTGACAACCAAGAAATCACCATTTTCTCAGGCGCTAGTCTTCCCCTACCCAACAAGCATCAAGAAATCTGGTCTATCTTAGAGAGTGTTTGGATTACAATATATGAGAACAGGTACTAAATTTCTAAGAAGTTTTGAATTTTAGGGTTTGCCATCATTACCTTTATTTATTAAGCAGAGTCTGAATTGTGAGTTTAATTAACTAGATTACCTTATTGATGGTCTTTTGTCAAATTGGTACCTTAAAAACTGATGCTTAAATAGGGGTGTACATCAGAATTACCTCTAGAGTTCTGGGTAATTTCTGGGTAATATAAGTGAAAAGTGCTTATCTTGCTTTATCAGTGTCAAGTTATTAGAGTCTACTTCAGTGATTCTCATGCTTGATTGTGTACCTGAGTCACTGTAGAATTTCTCAGCATATTTATGCTTGACCCTTTCATGTAGAGATGCTCATTTGAAATTCCAGTAGACCCATGCACAATCACTCTTCCGAAACAACTAGAGCACCTACACACATGATAACTGCCATCACCTTGCCCTGGGCTCTCATGATTCAGTAATCAGTTATGTACTTATAGCACACTAGCTCTTGTTTTTGCACCTTTCCTATTTATGAGGAATTTGGGTAAGAATTAGGTACTATTAGTAAATAATACCTCATGGATATTAATAATGCTTATCTCTAGTTGGTAGACTATGGATACTACATATTTCCTTCCTTTCACTGAATTTTTTATATTTTATATGATGTCTAGACTTTAAATGTATAAAAATTTTTAAAAGATGTATTCTAAATAAAATAAGTTTATGGTTTTTATTATTAAAGTAATAAATACACAAAACCAGTTGTATTTCTATATACTAGCAATGAACAATCCAAAAAGGAAATAAACAATTTTACTTACATTATCATCAAGAATAAAATACTTAAAGTGCAAAATTTTTACACTGAAAACTACAAAACATTTTTTTAAAGAAATTAAAGATCTGTGTAAATGGAAAAATCCAATGTTCATGGAATGGAAGTTTTAACAAGAAAGTTAGAGGACTCATACTTCCTGATTTCAAAACCTAGTACAAAACTACAGTATTCAAAACAGTGTGCTACTGGCATAAATAGACACATAAGTTAATGGAATAGACTTGAAAGAACAGAAATAAATGCATACATCCATGGTCGATTGACTTCAATCAAGATGCCAAAGCCATTCAATAGGGAAAGAATGGTATCTTTAACAGTAGTGCTGGACAACTCAATATCTACACACGAAAGAATGGAGTTCTTGATCTTCAAGACCTTGATCTTATACTACATAAAGAAATTAAATCAAAATGGGTAGATGACCTAAATATAAGAACTAGAATTATAAAACTCTTAGAAGAAAATGATTTAAATCAGCATTATGAGAGATCAGTTATAAATATTTTATGCATTAGAAATGGAAATACTTGGATTCCTGTAAATATACAGGTGTGCATATGAGTATCTTTTCTTTTTCTCTATTTCAGCACAGATGTGTTTCAAAGATTGGACCCAAATTCAGCTCTGACTTCCTCAAAAATACCATCATTTGAAGAAGCATTTATATATCTTCAAAAGTTAATGGCAGCTGTGAAGAATATTCTTGAAGGAATTCAGAGGTAAATATGAATTAATTGTAAAGTTTTATTTATTTTCTCTTTATTCTAGGGCATATCAGCTTTTTCAGAGTTACTGAGAGTCTTCCAGCAAGTTTTATAAACTAATATAGTATCTATATAGGGAGGGGGAAATTAGGTTTGCAGTTATGAGTACCCAGCGGACCTAGACATAAGTTTACGAAAGAACAGAATGAGTCTAAGTAGTATTGACTTAAGAACACTTCTGTCTACATGAAAAGAGTATTGATCCTAGTTCTACAGTGAGACCTGAGGATAAGCATTTTTACAAACTCCCCAAGTGATTCTCACGTGGAGCCAGAGAACTTGTTAAAAGTGCAGTTGCCAAAACCAGTTTGGCTCAGTGGATAGAGCGTCAGCCTGCGGACTGAAAGGTTCCAGGTTCTATTCCAGTCAAGGGCCAGTCAAGGGCGCGTACCATAGTTGCACCGGGGCACATCCCCGGTGGGAGGTGTGCAGGAGGTAGCTGATTGATGTTTCTCTCTCATCGATGTTTCTAACTTTCTATCCCTCTCTCTTCCTCTCTGTAAAAAAAATCAATAAAATATATTTTTTTAAAAAGTGCAGTTATAGATATTACCCCAGAATTATGGAAATCACGGTATCTGTAGACATTTTGTAAAAGAGGGAAGTTGTATTCTTAACAAGCTTTCCAGGGAATTTGTTGTGCAGTTTGTGGGAGACCACACTTAAAGAAACAAATTCAGCCCTAACCGGTTTTTTTCAGTGGATAAAGCGTCAGCCTGCAGGCTGAAGGGTCCTAGGTTCGATTCCAGTCAAGGGCATGTACCTTGGTTGAGGGTACAGGAGGGGAGTGTGCAGGAAGCAGCTGATCGATGTTTCTCTCTCATTGATGTTTCTAACTCTCTACCCATCTCCCTTCCTCTCTGTGAAATATATTTTAAAAAAGAAAAAATAAAAGAAACAAATCCAATGTAGTGGTCGGCAAAATGAGCCATGGTTTGCCACTCTGTTGACTGAGTTTGCCAAACACTGTCCTAGAGTAAGTATATCACAATCTTTTGAACTACCAGTAGAGGGCACTATTAATAAGAAGTTTGCCCCTTTGAGTGTGTTATTTACATATCTTTTGCTTATTAAGCCTCTAAAAATCTAATTTTCTTACCCAGCCTTAACACGGGAACAAAACATATACTGGTTAACCATATATGATTTTTGGGAAAAGGAATCCTATAATCACAGCAGCTTTTTAGATTCACTGATGATTTAGCTGCTTCATAGAATGTGATGTTTGCATTGGAGAGAATGTTTTATTAACTTAATACTGTAAATTCCCTGCTATGAAGCCCTGTTTTAAGAAATGCTAAAACCATCAAACACTACATTTTTAGTGAAGCAGATGGGATAAATGCCTGAATAAATCAATGGGGTGAAGCATCAGTAAAATAAGTAAAACTGGGGGGAAATCAAAGGTACTAAATAAAGGCTATTATAATAATTTAACTGAAACAGTAAGTATGTAGTAAATACGTTGGATAAAGCCAGATGATCAGTTCTAATTCCATCCTACAGTGTACTTGTACAAAGGGTATAGAATATATCTTAGACTTTAGGATTAGTCTTATCTATTGGTGCCTCTAAAGAACTTTTAACACCATGGCAGGTCAATCATCTGCTCCTAGTGAGAAGTGCAATCAGTGTCTTCAAGACTGTTTTTCAATCATATAAAAGATTAAGTCCAACTCAGAACAGTACTGTCTGTCCCAGATCATGCTGTATATTGGTGTTTCTCTGTTAGAATATGTAGATCCAAGAAACCACTCTCAGTATTTATAAAATTTAATATTCACTTTACATACTTTTAAAATATACATTTTTTTTATTGATTTCAGCGAGAATGGGAGAGGGAGAGAGAGATAGAAATATCAATGAGGAGAGAGAATTATTGATGGGCTGCCTCCTGTATGCCCTCTACTGGGGTTATGTCTGCAACCCGGGCATGTGTCCTTGGCCAGAATCAAACCCAGGACTCTTCAATCTGCTAGCCAACACTCTATCCGCTGAGCCAAACCGGCTAGGGCTATACTTTACACACTTCATTTCAGTGCTGTTGGAAGGACTGAGCAAAAAGAAGAGGGTTTTTAAGGCATTTTGAAACTTTCTGTGTCTTAGTGCCCCCCTTTCAAACCTCATGGACCACCAGTGGTCCACAGACCACCGGTTGGTGACCACTGTTCTATACTATAGAGCACAATTCATGATTACTATAATTATTTTTAAAAGTCAACAGTTCCTCCAGATTGCTTGGCAATAGTTGTAAACAATTAAGATAAGTGAATGTGATCCTGTAAAATACTTTGTATGTAGAATTAGAGGCATCTTTCAGTGTGTTTCATGAAATTAAACTGTAATAACTATTCTTCCTCTACATAGTTAAGCTCAGGGCCTAATTAGTACAAGGAACCATCTGTCCTCAAAACAGAAAATTCAGCTTATTTTCAGTACCATTAATTAGGAATTAATTTTTTTCCCTAAATGTATAAATTTTCAGAGAAGTTGCAGAGATATAACTTATTATAACCTGGGCCAACATATTTTTCATTCCATATATTTTTGACTTTTTATTGAATATCAAGACAGACATGAGATAACTACTGTGCACCTTCACATTAAAAAGGGGGCAAAATAAGAGGCACAGGGGATCTTGAGTAAATCTAAAGTCCAGTCAGGCACATGTTGCACTTCCTTGATTAGGGCTCAGTCCTGCTTCCTGGGAATTATTTACAGCTGCTCTTGGCTACTCGCTGGGTTCTTAATTTTGGCCTTGACTTTTACTGTAAAAAAAAAAAGCAGAGGAAAATCCAAGATGGCGGCATAGGTAAACACCTACACTGCTGCCTCGCACAACAATTTCAAAACTACAACTAAAAGACAGAACGGACATCATCCAGAACCACAGGAAAGCTGGCTGAGTGGAAGTTCTACAACTAGAAGGAAAGAGAGGGGCTCACGGAGACCCAGAGGAGCTGCAAAAAGCTGAGGTATGGAGACGCACTCATGGTGCCGGAGTACCTGGCTGGCTTTCTCTGGCGGGAGGGAAACAGAGACTCTCAAAGGCATTGAACCCCTTATCCTACGACACTAAACCCCAGATCCAGCCGAAACTCATACGGGGCGAGTTTGGACTGTGAAAAGGGAGAAGTGCATGGAAACTTAGGGGAGTCGCAAAAGATCAAAGGCCTGGTGCCACGCACGGACAGACTGCTGATTGTGCTGCTGGCTTTCGCGAGTGGGTGGGGGATAGACCCTCCCAACTGTGCCACTTCTGACTCCACTAAGCCCCTGTTTCGGGCGAAACCCTAGAGACCTAGACTCGTGTGGTCCTGCTGCGCAGGGGAGCTGGAAAGGCAGCGGTTAGAGGCACAGGGACTGCTCCAGCCATTACCCAGTCACGTGAGACTCAGGGGCCGTGGAGGGTGGGGCCGACTGGAAGGCAAGGCGGTCCCTTAAGCCCTGAGACTCCACCCCTCCCAAGCTCAACAGAGGCTTCTTTGGTTTTGCGTCTGGTATCATAAGGCTGAATTCAATACAGAAGTTTCCCCGGCATAGTGAAAATGCCGAGACAAGGGAAGGGATCACAAACAAAAGAAATGGAGGAAAAAAACGACTGGATATAGAGTTCAAAACCACACTTATAAGGTTTTTCAAGAATATGCTAGAAAAGATGGATAAATTTAGTGAGACCCAAGAGGAGATGAAAAAGGTCCAACTAAAGATGATAAAGGACCAAATAGAAATTAAACATACACTGACTGAAATAAAAAATATTATACAGAGTCCTAACAGCAGACTAGAGAAAGGCAAGGATCAAGTAAAAAATTTGAAATATAAAGAAGCAGAAAACATTCAACTGGAAAAGCAAGAAGAGAAAAGAATCCAAAAATGTGAAGATAATGTAAGGAGCCTCTGGGACAGCTTCAAGCGTACCAACATCAGAATTGTGGGGGTGCCCGAAAAAGAAAGAGAGTAAGATACTGAAAACCTATTTAAAGAAATAATGACTGAAAACTTCCCACATCTGGTAAAAGAAATGGACTTACAAGTCCAGGAAGCACACAGAACCCCAAATAAAAGGAATCCAAAGAGGACCACACCAAGACACATCATCATTAAAATACCAAGAGCAAAAGACAGAGAATATTAAAAGCAGCAAGAGAAAAACAGTTCATTACCTACAAGGGAGCACCCATACGACTGTCAGCTGATTTCTCAACAGAAACGATGCAGGCCAGACGGGAGTGGCAAAAAATATTCAACGTGATGAACAGCAAGAACCTACAACCAAGAATAATCTATCCAGCAAAGCTATCATTCAGAATTGAAGGGCAGATAAAGAGCTTCACAGAGAAGAAAAAGTTAAAGGAGTTCATCAACTCCAAACCAGTATTATATGAAATGCTGAAAGGTACTCTTTTAGAAGAGGCAGAAGAAAAAGGTAAAAGACAAAAAATTATGAACAACAAATACATATCTGTCAACAAGTGAATCTAAAAATTAAGTGAATTAAACATTTGATCAACAGAATAAACTGGTGAATATAATAGAATCAGGAGCACAGAAAGGGAGTGGACTGATAATTCTCAGGAGGACAAAAATCATAAAGCATCAAACACTGAAATTACAGCAGAAAGATTAAAATTAGATGAGGTAGATAAGTGATCAATCAAAGGACTTGTATGCATGCATATAAGCATAACCAATAATCACAGACACTGGGGGGTTGGGGTATGCCTGGGAGGGAGGGGGGGCAATGGGGAGATATGTATAAAAAATTAATAAAAATTAATTTAAAAAAAAAAGCAAACTGCAGCGAAGGAACATTCTCAGCCTGTTCTTTCCTGTGAAAGGTAAGAAGAGTCCAAAGACCTCTTTCCATTTCATATTATCTCTGTCTTGTTTAGTTCAAGTGGTGGTACTTTTACCAGAACATTCCATGAAAAAACTTTTTTCTATGAATCTTATTGGGGTTCACTCCATTAGACAAAAATCACAACCACAACTTTCTTTGAGATAAACCCTTCTCTGCCTTGGGTTCCCTGTGCAACTGGTATGGGCAATGCCCTTAACATTTTTGGAAGTCTTGTTTAATGGAGAGATTTGTGAGACCTGCTCTTAAGCCCCTTAAAGGGCCTTTGGTGTTTCTGAGAAATTCTCCAAGGCACCTTTTTAGAAGTTTCTGAGGCCTCAACAAAAAGTTTACAGTAATGCTATTATTATCTTTACCTTACAACCATGTTTTCCTGCCATACCTGTTGAAGGTAAGTATCGAATAGCAGTACTTAAAGTTCTAACCTAAGAGAAATGTAATAGTTACTTCAAGAACTTTTAGTATACTTAATGCTTTGGCAACGAATTTTCTAGGCTTATCCCTAGATATATTCTACCACCACCACATCCCTGTGTGTGATCTCATCTACTCTAATCTCTTTATGAATATTACTGTACTTTTAATCTTACCTCTCTTTTTGGTTCAGTTGTGAATTTTCAGCTCAGACTCTGCTTAAATGAAACTCATTATAACTGGTATCACCTGATTCCTTTCTGTTTTCTTCCTCTGTTTTAAGGCACAGGATTTTCTGTGTCTATTAGATCAAATTCTTGCTGATTTTTGTCTGTCTGACCAGTTCTGTGATTGATACTAAAATTTCCAGTTGTATTTGTGAGCTTTGCAATTTCTTTGTAGTGCCGTCAACATCTACTTTATATATTTTGAGGTTATGGTATATCTTCCTGGTGAATTGGTTTCTTTACTGCTAAAGTACTTTTTGCCTCCAAGTTTATTTTGTAATATGTTAATACTGATAGGTGAGCTTTTTTGTGTCCTTTTTTGTTATTTTTTTCCCTTTATCTTCAACTTTACAGGTCATTATTTTTTTACATGACATAAAACTATATTTCTCCTCATTTCACTGGTGAGAAGCTGAGATGCAGAAAAGTAGGTAACTTGATTAAAATCACATAACTAATTCAAGGTGTTAAAAGGAATGTCAGACTTTGAGCAAGTGTTCATTAAGACATTATGTGTTATTGTTGATGCTGTTACAAAAGAAACCAAAGTACATTCAGATCAGACTTGGTTTGTAAGTGGTCTGTGAGCTTCAGATTAAATTCTACTTCAGATATCTATTCCCCAATTCTGATTCCAAAATTCTGAAGTGAAATTTCAACGATAATAAACAACTTTGAAGATGGGCAACCATGTCCTTTAATTTTTTTATATTCTGTAGCTCTTAGAATAATATACATTTGAAAAATAGTATGCATTTCATACTTATTGTTATGAATTTTTCTTGAAAGGGCAAATGTAGATATATTTAAAAATAAAAAATAGCCATTTACTAAAAAGTATTTTATTTCCTCTAAGGGCTAATTCTTTCATTTTGTTATTCTTTTTCAAAATTGCCATCAAAGGGTAATTTTAGGACTTTCATTCAAAGAGTCTTTTGTCTTCATACTGGTATAAGAAAAAAAAAACAATGAGAAAAGTTGACCTCTCAAGAATTTTGTGTGGGGAATTACTAAGGCATAAAAGTCCATAAACCATTTCTCTCCATTTTATTTTCTATGTATTTCCAATAAGCTGTACTTCTAGTTAGTAGAAGTTGGCAACATTTTAAAATACCAGGCCGGATTCCATTCTCCCAAACTCAGTATTCATAGAACATAATGAAGTTGCAGATCAGCTTTAAATTGAGTGTATTTTAATAAAGGTTGTCTAATATCTTTGTGGCTCCATTTACCTCAAAACATTCTTTGAGGATAACAAGTTTTGTAGCCAATGCTATAGTATACATTTTATTTCTAAGAAATAATATATATTGATTTATTTTGATTGTAACAGTAATATATATGAATGATGTTGACCTTCATTAGGATATAATTCTGTGCTGTTTTATCAAGTAATCAAGTGTTTACATTTGAAGAAAGTAACTTCTTTCTTAGAAACTTCAAATTCTGGCATTTCATCACAGAAATAACTTGTAAACTAGTTTGTTAAAAGTAGCAATTAAAAAGTGGGAAGGAAAGACTCAAATAGAGAAAAATGCAATATTCTTCTTTCATTATCTTCCTGTGCTGGGTCAAGATTTTTTTTTTCCTGGGATTTTTAGAACTATGAGGCTTTGGTTTTTTGTTCAGTGTTGTTTCCAAGGGCCTGGAATAGTTCTTGACTCATAGTAGGCCTCAAATATTGGTTTAATAATAGAATAAAGAGGGTCTTATTTTGATCTGGGCATTTTTAGTGTGCATCTAGCTTTTTTACTTAGCACATACATCGTGAGGGTCAGCCCTTATCCACTAGAGTTTGCCTCATCTGCTAGACTCTGTATGCTATTATTTAAAGTTATGATTATGCTTTTGTGATGGTGAGAGGGAAGATCTTACAGACTTAAGAAAACAGTATAGTTCAAAAATGCAACTCGGAGAGACAGAAAATAGATTAATGGTTGCCTGGAGCTGGGATTTAAGGTGAGAAAAGGGATCTTTTGATGGGTGAAGGAAATGTTCTAAAACTGGATTGTGATGATTGCTGTACAGTTCACTAAATGTATTAAAATTGGTGAATTTTATGATTTGTAAGCTGTACCTTGTTAAACTGTTTAGAATACAAAGCCAGATTGGGAGCTTAAAATTTCTAGAATTACTTTCTATTTGGAAAACTAGGATGATATAATTCTTTTTTTTTTCCTGCTAACACTGCCTTTTATTTTATTTTAATTTCTGATTTAATAAATCTTTATTGTTCAGATTATTAAAATTGTTCCTCCTTCCCCCCCATAACTCCCCTCTACCTGGCTCCCACCCTTCCCTCTGCTCTTACCTCCCCCCTCCATTGTCCTGATCCAGAGGTGTATGATTTTTGTCCAATCTCTCCCTGCACCCTCCTTATCCCTCTCCCCCTGAGAATTGTCAATTCACTTCCTTTCTATGCCCTGATTCTGTTATATTCACCAGCTTATTCTGTTCATCAGATTTTTAATTCACTTGATTTTTAGATTCACTTGTTGATAGTTATGTATTTATTTTTCCTAATTTTTATCTTTATCTTTTTCTTCTTCTTCCTCTTCTTAAAGAGTACCTTTCAGCATTTAATATAATACTGGTTTGGTGTTGAACTCCTTTAGTTTTTTTCTTATCTGTGAAACTCCTTTAGTTTTTTTCTTATCTGTGAAGCCCTTCAATTCTGAATGATAGCTTTACTGGGTAAAGTAATCTTGGTTGTAGGTTCTTGCTATTCATCACTTTGAATACAGTGGTACCTCGAGATACGAGTGCCCTAACATTCGAGATTTTTGAGATACGAAATTCGAGTGAGCGATTTTTGCTTTGAAATAAGAGCAACATTTGAGATAGGAGTAATCGCTAGGATTGGCCGGCTGCACACGACACACCAGTTTACCTTGACTGGAGTGTCTAGTAGTTTCCCACACTTCAAGGTTACGGAACGAATTAAACTCATATCTCGAAGTATCACTGTATTTCTTGCCACTCCGTCTGGCCTTCATAATTTCTGTTGAGAAATCAGCTGAAAATTGTATGGGTGTTCCTTGTAGGTAATTAACTGTTTTTCTCTTGCTGCTTTTAATAATCTCTCTTTGTCTTTTGCTCTTGGCATTTTAATTATGATGTGTCTTCGTGTGGTCCTCTTTGGATTCATTTTGTTTGGGGTTCTGTGTGCTTCCTGGACTTGTAAGTCAATTTCTTTCACCAGGTGGGAGAAGTTTTCAGTCATTATTTCTTCAAATAGGTTTTCAATATCTTGCTGTCTTTCTTCTTCTGGCACCCCCATAATTCTGATGTTGCTATGCTTGAAGCTGTCCAAGAGGCTCCTTACACTATCTTCCAATTTTTGGATTTCTTTTTCTTTTTTCTTTTCCAGTGGACTGTTTTTTGCTTCTTTGTATTTCAAATATTTGACTTGATTCTTGCATTCCTCTTGTCTGCTGTTAGATCTCTATATATTTTTTATTTCAGTCAGTATTTGTTTAATTTCTAATTGGTTCATTTTCATCTCTAATTGGTCCTTTTTCATCTCCTCTTGGGTCTCGCTAAATTTATCTATTTTTTTTCTAGGAAATTCTTGAAAAACCTTATAATTGTGGTTTTGAACTCTATATCCAGTGGTTTGTTATCCTCCATTTTTTTCATTTGTGTTTTGTTCCTTTGCATATTTTCACTGCTTCCCTGAGTTGGTAGAGTAGCTTTTTGTGCTAGGTATCCTATATGGCCCAGTAGCTCTGCCTTCCCAGTTACCTGAGGTGGACTTTCTTGGTGCACCCCTTTGTGGACTGTGTGTACAGCCTTTTCCTGCTAACATTTATTTTTTACTTAACAAATCTTTATTGTTCAGATTATTACAATTGTTCCTCTCCCCCCCGCCCCCCATAGATCCTCTCCACCTGGCTCTCAACGCTCCCTCTACTCTTACCCATTGTCCTCATCCATAGCTGTTGATTTTTTGTTGTAGTTAAGTCTTGATTGTTGTTGGTATCACTGGGGAAATTGACCTCCAAGCCAATTGGTTTTGAGGATCAACTGTGTCTATGCTGGGAGAACTTCTGTGCTGGAGTCAGCTTTATGTACAAGACATGCAAAATTGCAAAAGCCTCTGTGTTCAGCTTGGATAGGGCGGAGTCTCAGGGCTAAACAGACAGCCTTGGCTTCCTGTCAGCCCTGCCCCAGGCAGCCCCTGGGTCTCAGTGTCCCTGCAGCCTTCTCTGTGCTCTCTTGCGCTCGTGCGCCTCCAGACCTCTGCCTTTCCGGCTCCCCTGAGTTTCCATGCGCTCCAGGGACCCATATGAGTCTGGGTCCCTAGAGTCTCGCCCAAAACTGGGGTTCAATGCAGTTGGAATTGGATTTCAATGCAGTTGGGAGGTTCTGTCTTCCTCCCACTAGAGAAAGCTAGCGGTACAATCAACAATCAACATTCAGCCCTCTGTGTGCACACTTGCGCTTGCATGCTCCAGACCTCTGCCTTTCGAGGCTCTCCTAAGTTTTCGTGCACTCCTCTCTTTTCACAACAGTTCAGACTCTCCCCCATAAGAGTCTCACCCAGAATTGGGGTGTAGTGCAGTCGGATCTGGGGTTCAGTGCAGTCGAGAGTTTCTGTCTCCCTCCCACTAGAGGAAGCCAGCCAGGCACTGTGCATGTTTCTATATCTCAGTTTTTTGCAGCTCCTCTGAGTCTCTGTGAGCCCCTCCCTTTCCCTTTAGTTGTAGAATTTCCATTTAGCCAGCTTTCCTGTGGTTCTGGATGATGTCCGTTCTGTCTTTTAGTTGTAGTTTTGAAATTGTGTGAGGCAACAGCTTAGGTGTTCACCTATGCCACCATCTTGTTTTTTTCTGATGTAATTAGTTGGTGTTTGCCAGTTTAATTATAATATGCCTTGGTGTTGGTCTTTTTGGGTTCATTTTGCTTGGGACTCTGTGAGCTTCTTGGGTTTGTGTGGGTTTTTTCTTCCCTATATCAGGGAAGTTTTCTGTCATTATTTCTTTAAACAGATTTTCTATTCCTTGCTCAGTTTCCTCTCCTTCTGGAATCCCTACCTTTTACCCCGAAAATAAGACAGTGTCTTATATTAATTTTTGCTCTCAAAGATGCGTTAAGTCTTATTTTCAGGGGATGTCTTATTTTTCCATGAAGAAGAATACGCTACACATTTATTGTTGAACAAAAAAAAAGGAAATTCATTATCTGTATACTATATGGTAGTAGTTGTCATCACAAACCAGCTCACTGATTGGCCACAGTGCAACCAGAGCTATTCAGGCAGTGCGAGGTCTCTTTAAATCAGGAGTCTGATGCCTTACGGGAGCTTCGGGTGCCTTATATTCTGGGAGACCTTATTTTCAGGGGGGTGCCTTAAATTACAGCAAGAGGCAAACTGGAAGTAGGTCTTATTTTCGGAGGATGTCTTGCTTTCGCGAAAACAGGGTATTATACAGATATTGTTTTGTTTCATGTTGTTCCAAAGTTCCCTTAGGCTCTCCTTCAGCTTTTTAATTATTTTTTCTCGAAACTTCTCTACTTGGGTATTTTTTCCTACCTGATCTTCTAGCTCACTGATGCGGTCCTCTGATTCTTGTAGCCTACTCTTGATGCTTTCTATTGAGTTCTTTACAGCAGTGATGTCTTTTTTCATTTCTTCTTGGTTTTTCTTCATTTCCTCTTGGTTCTTACTCATATTGTTGAATTTGTCTTCTATTCTTTTTAGCTACCTTATGACCATTTCTCTGAATTCGTTCTCTGGCAGGTTGCTTGCCTCCATTTCGTTTACTTCCTTTTCTGGCAATGCCTGCTTTTCTTTCATAAGCGGGCTGTGTCTTTGTCTCCCCATGGTCTCTTCTCCAGGTGTCTGATTATGTAGTTCTTTCTCTCCTGCATTGATTTAAGGCACAAAATACAACACAATCAGGTACAACACACTGAACAGAAATATATTCACAATATTAATAACCACAAATAAAGGTAACCACCAGAGAGAGGCAAATTAGGGGATAGGCAAGAAAGAAGAAGAGAGAAAAGAAAATGAAAGACAAAAACAAAAAAATTAAATAAAAGAAAGGAATGCCAAAAAGAAATTTGAAGAAAAACAAAAGTAAGAAAGTAAGAGAGAAAAGAAAAGAGAATAAGAAAGACAAGGGAAAAAAAACATGTATATGGGGAGAAAACTCCAGTAGAACAACCACTAATTCCAGCAAATGCCAGCAACAAGTACCTAGAGATTAATACAAACTACAAACAACAACAAATATCAAGCAAGGGAAGGGATAACAGAAGCAATGAACAAAAATAAAGCAAACAAAAAAAAAAGGAAAAAAGAATAAGCAAAACAATCTCACAAAACATAAAAAAATCGATATAATCACCATTCAAACAATGACAAAAAGACAGACAGAAAAACAATTTTTGGATAGTGGAGACATAGAAAGTATAGGTGTGTATGGACTTGGAGCAGGGCACTGGAAATTAGATATATAAGTGGGATGAAATTTTAATGGGGTATAAAGAAAGAATAGGAAAAATCTAAAGTAGGAAAAGGGTAAGAGAAACAGGGCAACAAAATGGTAAAAGTTAGGAAGAAAGTGATGGCATAAAGGTAGAGTTGAGATAAAGTAAAATGATGCTAGAGGAAAGATGAAAATAGAATGTAGAACATTAATCCCAAAGTAAAATAAAGAGAAAATAAAATGACACTGTTTTTTAACAAAAAGTTAAACTAGTAGTGGTAATAATACTGATTGAAAATAAAAATGTAATAATTAAAAGGTAAAATCAAGTGAGGAAAAAGAAAAAAATAGTTTCTTAAGTAAAAGATAAAAACAATTAAAATAAAAAATAAAAAAAATAGAATGTGCAGTAGTCAAGGTCATTCACTTCCTCTATTGTTATGTGTGGCACACCTATTTCCTATTCAGGACAGTATTGCAGTTCCCTGCTTTTCCACTACTCTTCAATGTTGTAAGCTGGTCCTGATTTTTAAGGAGTCAGTGTGTCTTAATTTCTTTATTTGTGATTACACCAAAGTTAATTTGTGATTCAGCCCCTGGTGGGCAGTGTTTCTGGATTGACCTCTTAGACTATAAGTCCTCTCTAGCCTGTGCTTAGATCCTGCTTTCCCTGTGGCACTCAATACCCATTTGTGGGAGTGGGCTGCCCAGAGCTGGTTCTTTGACAGTCACTCCCTCCTCTGAACCCCAGGTTCCAGAAAAACAACTTTCCCCTGCAATCTCCCAGGGTGTCCCCAACTGGGTGATCCTATGTATTGGGCTCAGCAATGAGAAGCAAGGATCTGAAGAGGAAAGAGCACAAATGCGCGAACTTCTCTTGCCCTCATGTCCAAGTAGCTGGCACACTTTTAAAACTCCCAGGCTGTCCCTCTGTATCAGATCAAAATGGGTTGCTTTCCAGAGATCCCCTCTGTTAGCAGCTCTGAGGACCCCCTTCCACATTCATGGATCACGCCAGCCCCAACAGCCACAGATCTCTCCCGGTGCAGACTTCCTCTGGTCCTCCAGCTCCCGCAATGCGCTCGCTTCTGTCCTGTGGGAACAGAGATCTCACCTCATCCCAGGCGAAATCCGACCTTTCCGTGGTGGTGTAGAGCTTCTCTGAATCTGTGTGTTTGCGCCAATTGGGGACCTGTGTTCTGGGGTTTGCACCTGCTCGGTGAGTGCCGCAGGTGTAGATTCTCAGGCTTCCGATAACATCCACCCTCCCCTTCAAGATGGCGTGGTCTCCGCATCCAAGCTGGTGGTTTCAGGAGGGAACCCAGCAGCAGTAGGGGCTGCCTGGTCAGGAGAGCCCCGTCCAGCAGTCTCACTCCTTCTCCTGGAGTATAGCTGTCCCTCAAGTCACCAACAAACACACCCCATGCGACCCTCAGCTGTTCCTCTTTCTGCTCCGGGATAAGGCTTGGGAAACGTCTGTCTATTCCGCCTTCATTTTTTTTCTGGGTGAAAGATCTCATTAGTGCTTTCTATTGTGCTTATCAGCTTGGAATTTATAAGGCTTCTAATAAAACATCTTGTTTTATTTCATTTCTTACCCTGTTTTTAGATATTTCCAAAGCCACAAAAATGACTAAGTGTAAATTATTCTACTTTGCTGATAGTTTATTTACACTAAGAGGGTTAAAACACACTATCTTTCTAAAAGTTTGGTTTAACTTATCTAAGTAACTTTGTTTTCACTTTTTAAAAGCAAATTATTTATGGACCCTTCCAATGTATTATAATTATCTTCTGTCTTTTTTTTCCAATTAGGAGATTATTTATATTTTAAAATTACTTGTTGAGAGAAAAAGGTTTTCTATGAAATGGTATTGTTATTTAGATTTTTGTATATTCTTAAAAATATTCTGTGTATGTCTCATCCAAGGGGGTATAGCCCTTTTAGAAACTCAACTGCGTCCTGAAAAATTTATGAAAAGCTCTTCCACAGTCTAAAAAAGGCCAAGTAGATTAAAGATATAATAAGGTTATTAAGTCAGTTTACTCCAACGATATCAACAATGACTCTGATAATATCAAGCATTGGCAAGGTTAAAAGGACCTAGAGACAATATTTTTTTCTTTTTTACTTTTTAAAAATATATATATTTTATTGATTTCTTACAGAGAGGAAAGGAGAGAGAGAGTTAGAAACATCGATGAGAGAGAAACATTGATCACTGCCTCCTGCACACCCCCTACTGGGGATGTGATGGCAACCAAGGTATGTGCCCTTTATTGGAATCGAACCTGGGACCTTTCAGTCCGCAGGCTGATGCTCTATCCACTGAGCCAAACTGGTTTCGGCTCTTTTTTATTTTTTATATGAGTTTATTTAAGCCAAGCTGACCATGCATGCTAGGAGTCAGATCTTAAAGAGATGTTGTAATTAAGGTACTCAGAATTTAAGAATTAGTTGAAGTGGCTTAATTTTGCTTCACTTAGATCTTTATGCAGTTACTCTGTAGCTTGAAACTATTAGATGATGATAATAGTTGTCGTTGCTGTTATAATTAATATATAGTGTTTTCTGAATACCAGACACTGTTATAAAGGCTTTTCCTAACGTAGTTCATTTAATTCTCACAATAACCCTATGAAATATGGATATCTTTTAACAGATAAAAAAGAAATAACTCATAGAACTCACCCAAGTTCACACAGCTCAACAGATCCAAGCAGGCATGCTACTAACCACTATAATGAAAGGACTGCTTTCCTTTTTTTCTTTTTAAGAAAAAAAATTCATATTGAAAATTAAAAAATACTGAGTATAAGAAAATGAGAATTAATACTTTATTACTAGAAGGAGAAATAAGTTATTCTACTTTATTTTAACTTTTTCCTTGTTTCCATTTATTTGGTGTTTTTATGTTATATACTTACATTTTTGTTATTTTTATGAATCAGTCTTAGCAATGGTCTGATTACTAATGCTTTTTCATATAATGCTAGTTTTATTTGAATTTAGTAACAAAATCTGCCCTAGCCAGTTTGGCTCAGTGGATAGAGTACCAGCCCATGGACTGAAGAGTCCAGGGTTCAATTCTAGTCAAGGGCAGTCGGGGTGCTTGCAGATGGCAACCAATCGATGTGTCTTTCTCAAACATCGATGTTTCTCTCCTCCTCCCTCCCACTCTCTTTTTTTTTTTTTTATTAATTTTTTACAGAGAGGAAGGGAGAAGGATAGAAAGTCAGAAACATCGATGAGAGAGAGAGACATCGATCAGCCGCCTCCTGCACGCCCCACAGTGGAGATGTGCCCGCAAACAAGGTACATGCCCCCAACCGGAATCGAACCTGGGACCTTTCAGTCCACAAGCCGACGCTCTATTCACTGAGCCAAACTGGTCTCGGCTCCCTCCCACTCTCTTTAAAAATGTAGAGAAAAAATATTCTCAGGTGAGGATTAATAAAAATAAAAACACAAAGTATTTTATTAGTATATATGTCTGACAGTTTAATTAGTTGTCTATTGGATAGGTTGAACATTTCTCTGGGAAATCTTTAAGCTTTATCCACAGCTTTAAATCATAGGGAGTACAAACGCACTTCATATTTCTATATACCTTTTGAGAAATCTGTATTGTGTGAACTGTTATTTCACAGAATACTTCTGGTTATTAATTGATGATACAAATATCAATGTAAATAAGCAAAAATATTTTAATAAATCCTCTGTTGAATTAAACGTATGGTTTTATAATTTTTAACTGATATAAACTAGAATAGATTGTAAACATTCTAAAATATTACTATACAACAAGTTACCTCTTATAGTATAGATATATTTTGAGGAAAAGTTCAGGTATTGTATTTTTCTTTAATCATTCATTCCCCTTCTTGTTTTTATTATATTTTATTTTTTAGGATTTTGGCCCCCAACAGTAATTATCAAGATATTGAGACCCTCTATAACTTCCTAGTCAAACATGAGGTATGAACAATACTTTAAAATGTTGATCACATTTCCACCATAAATGAATTTTAATATAAATTAACATGGTAGAGTTCTAAAATGTAATGGTATTTAAAGTAATTGATATTTTATTTAAATTGTTGAGTGCCACAGAAGGTTTCCAGTTACATGGTTTGTTCTTTTATTCTCCAAGTAAAAACATACAGTAGAACCCTATAATAATACTAGAGGCCCAGTGCACGAATTCATGCACCGGTGGGGTCCCTGGGCCTGGCTGGCTCTCAGGGCCAATCAGGGCCATCTAGCTGATTCAGGGGGAGAATTCTGTTGATATTTAGTTTCTGTTAGCCCAGTGGTCGGCAAACTGCAGCTCTATTGACTAATGAGTTTGCCGACCACTGACCTAGACTCTCCATTCCAATAATTACAGGCTGTTGTTGTTCTTTCTGATTAAGCCCCTATTGTTAGCCTAACACTCTTTGCACATGTTCCAGTATATGCTTGCTTTCCAAGTACATGTGTCTTTAATTTTTAAAATGTGCTACTTGTAGGAATATGACATATATTCAGGTCTCACATTTGTTTATGGAGTCAAACTCCTTTAAATCGATTTCTTTACTTTTATTCCCAAGTAGCTCTTTATTTAGCCATTTGTATGCAATATCTGACATGAAGAACCTAGTGACTAAGTGTACAATGTTGGTTCTGCCATCTATTACCTGAATGCTCTTTTAAGAATTTATTTGATTCTTTGTCTCAGTTTCTTCATTTTAAAATGGGAATAACATCAGTATGTAAATTATAATAGTTTTTAAAACTAAATAACTTAATATACCTATGTAAAGTGCTCTAAACAGTACCACAGAGTAAGTGTTTGATTTTATAGCACTCATGTGTGCTTTTTAAATAATCAGCCTAATACTGCATAACCATACTATGTGATTAGGATAATTTCTTCATTTGACATGATTCATATCATTATTTCATGATATTTTCTAAGTTTCAAATTGAGTAATTAATTCTAACTATAAAAGTATATTTGTAGAAATAATAATTTTAAAATCACATCCTGCAAAAATATAGGACATAGTGTTTTTTAGTGCTTCCTGTTGCTGAAGTATTGGGAGAAAATACCTAACATTTGTTATAAGAATATGTGGAATTGATTTCCAGATTTTTAAAATAATTTCTCTTAGCAGAACTTCCTTTCCTATATCAGTTACTGCATTTGAGACATTTGTCTCCTAAAACAGTGATAGGACCATCTAAAGTTTTAAGATGTTTGGCTATTTTACTTAATCTTTGCCTTTTGTTCTTGAATTTTTAAGAATTAATAATATAGCCATGTTATATTATATATTTGGCATTCATTGTAAATAGTACAAGAATTTAATAACATCAATTCCATAATCCACAATATGTCATGATTCTAATAAAGTTTACTGAGAAAGGCATCTTTGAACTATTTGTTCCCTGGGAATTACAATTATATACTTGAGCATAAAAATGATATTTAACAGTGTAATTTAAAATGTCCCAATGTGAATGATTAAAAATGTCTTGAATCAAATTAATAAATATGATGAAACAAGATATTTCAGGCTAGTATCTGTGATATAGGTGATGAATTTGTATTTCAGTTTTCCTTTTTAGTAGTAAATTAACTGTCTCTCTTTGTAAGTCACCTATGACCTGGAACCCATGAATCCTAGCTGTATTCTGGGAAGTGTCCAAATATCTGTGGATGATCACTTTTAAAACTAAAGCATCATCTAGATACTCATTTTTCTAAAAATACACTAAGGCTTAAGGTCCTATTTTTTATTGATATTATACAAGGTTCAAAAATCTCAGCTGATTTTTCTCAATAATTGATGGAAAATAGGTAATTGCCTTCATTCTCTGATCAGACTCCAAGGTCCTGGTATGTTGAGGTAATAGTGAAAATAGTGAAGGCCCTGCAACTAGAGAAGAACATGTAAAGAAAGTGGAATTGAACTAGTTGATAATTTAAGTACATATTTTAAGACATTTTTAGAAGATATTTTTAAAAATTGTAAAGTACATAAGAAGTTAATTATAATAAACTATATACCAATTTAATATTCATTATAAATATGTTAAATATTATATATAATTAAATAACAAATTTTAAGCAAAATTTTAGGATTATATAAATTTAAAATGTTATATTTAAAAACTATGTATTTTCACCTTTCAGTGAATGAACCATTTTCTACACAAATATGGTGAATTTTTTATGAAAATATGAAGAAGCTCATGGAACTTTTGCAAATAAGCAATACTCTTAATTCTATAGAAGATTCTAATGATATGAGTCTTTAAAGTAGTGTTAATGGATGCATACCAGCTAATATAAATAAATTGAATAGGAGATAGTCTCATTTAGTTTCCCTTTCACTAATTCAGAAGTTCTTAAAATTTAGGTACTATGCTATTTGTTGACTTATCTGATAAAGGGAGATTTCCTCTACAAATTTCTAGATTCTTCCCTACACATAAGTGAAATATAATCTAAATCAATAGCAAAACCTCAAGAAATACAGAATTGCTTCTGTGTGTACTACAAGTGCCACCACTAGCTTGTGTATGATAAAGGACTTTTAGTATTGTATATTATGTCCTGATTATAATACATACTTATGAAGTTAAACACGTCAGTTTACCTATTTAGACCTCCATAGTTTGAAAAATGCATTTCTTTAGAAAATGTCTGTAAATCACACTTTTTCCTAGACAGATAGATGTTTTCACAGAGTTTATAACCTTCGTATTTAAATGAAAGTGAAGGTTATTCGGTAATAACTTTTGAAAGGGTCAGCATAGTATTCAAATGTTGTTAAAAGTTGAATACTTGACTTTTTCTCTAAGTTTGAATTATTTCTAATGTCCAGGATATAAACAAGATGTGGCTTTTTCTGCTTATATAGTTTACCACAAATCCACTTAAGTTTTTAGTATTTTAAATTTTATTTTTTTTATGTTATTTACTTTTTATTGAAAATAAGAAGTATTTTAACAGGTCAGGCTAACTGAAGCATGAATTGGTTTCATGGAGTACATTTTTTCCCCCATTTGATCTACAGAGTAATTGTTTGTTGAGATTTTTTTTACTAACCCCACGGCCATTTCACTACTAGTGCTGTGAACTGACTATGTTGAAAAAGTAGGATTAATATTTTTACACATAGTTCAATGTTAGCATTATTGTCACGAAGCTTCTGATTCTTAGTTTTCTGTCCTTCCTGTACAAGAACTAGAAACTTGACGTTCTGCTTTCTCAGAATATGGGCCACTCTGTGTTCTACCTATTTGTTTGATTTAATATGCATTTTTAAATAACTATATCTTGGTTCTTTTCAGGTAAATAAAAGTATCACATTTACTGCCCAGGAACTTTATGATTGTGTTTCACATACTGAATATCGGTAAGTCATATCTATACATAGATATAATGGTGATGATGAGTTTTTTGTTTTGTTTGTTTTTTATGGTTCACTTACACTATGATTTTTTACCTTTATTAGTATAAAAATATTTCATACATACAAAATGGCTGTGTGCATATGTGTGTGTGTGCATATGTCTCTGTGTGTGGCGGGGGGCGGGGTAAACAGGTATAAGATTTAAAATAATTCTCAAACTTTTGGCCTCAAGACTCCTTTATATTTTAAAGTTATTGAAGTCCTGGCTGGGTAGCTCATGTGGTTAAAGTGTTGTCCCAATGTGCACCAAGGTTGTGGGTTTGATCCCAGATCAGGGTACATACAAGAATCAACCAATGAATTCATAAATAGGTGGAACAACATATTGATGTCTATTTGTCTCTGTCTCCTTATCCCTTTCCTCTCCCTCCTCCTCTCCTTCCTACCTTCCTCTCTCCTGCCCAATCTTTCTATTCCTTTCTCCTCCCTCTTTCTAAAATCAATAAATAAAAAAATAAGTTATTAAAGACCCTCAAAGAGCTTTTGTTTATGTGGGTCATATTTATCTGTATTTATTGTATTAGAAATTAGAATTGATAAATTTAAAATATTTCTTTAAAAATAACAGTAGTTAATGAATTACATGTTAAGATCAGTAACATAGAATTATGAAAAGAATTTTTCCCAAACCAAAAATGTTATTGATGAGAGTGGTATTGTACATTTTTTCAAATCTCTTATGTCTGATTTAATAGGAGAAAGCTGGGTTCTCATAGCTGTTGCATTTATTCTGTTTCCATAATTTATTCTGGGAAACTACTGTGTACTTTTGCAAGAGTGAGATTGCAAAAGGCAAGTCATGTCTCAGTCTTGTTAGGAAAATAGCTTTGGCCTCTTTGACATCTCAGACCCCATGAAAGAGGCTGGCATTCCCCCGACCATGTTTTGAAGAACAACAGTATAAAGAATCATCAGTTGACAAAATAGACTTTTGCCCAGTCCTATTTGTATCCTCCCTTCCATTTTCTTCTCAGTGAATTTGTGTTTATAATTCTCAACCTTATCTTTATGTTTTTACTGCATATTATTTATTATTAAAAATATGGGGCCTGGCCAATGTTGCTTAGTGGTTGAGTGTTGACCTATGAACCAGGAGGTCATGGTTCGATTCTTGTCAAGTCACATGCCTGGGTTGCAGGCTTGATCCCCAGTGTGGGGCATGCAAGAGGCACCCAATTAGTGATTCTCTCATCATTGATGTTTCTCTCGCTCTCCCTCTCTCTTCCTCTCTAAAATCAATAAAAATCTATTTTAAAAATTTCTTAAGTGTTTCTAGTTTTTTAAAAAAGGGATTAAATTAGCAGTATTACACATTATATATTTTTTAAACAAAAAACTTGGTTTCTAGCATTCATATGTAACAAAAAAATGACTACTATAAATCTGATTCTTGTATACACAGGGTATATGTTTGAATCTCTCCATCCCTGGGCCCAGACAGACAAATCCTGAGGAGCAAAAACACTTTTAACCTAAATCTTTCACTGTCACCCTTATCTTTATAAGTCAACATTGAGATTCACCATGTTGAGGCATGGAGCACAGTTCTATTATAACATGACAGGTGCGTTCCTAATGTCACTCATGCTCTATGTAAAATCATGCAGTAAAAACCTAGGGATGCATAAAAAAAAATGGGGCTGGAGCACATCTCTCAAAGATGTAAGGACACAATGAAAAATCAAAATGGTATCCCAGATTTACGCATGTTAGTGGTTAGGAAATACATAAATGCTATAATAAATTTAATACTTTACTTTGTAAAAGAGATCAGATTGCTTATAGAAGTGGTTTTTGGAAGGCTTCAGTTCATTGGTTATTGTGATATACTGTGGGAGGGATTATCTAGAATTGGATGTAAAGTCACAGCACTAAGTATGAATGGATTTAGCCCATACCACACAGGAATCTGAAGTAGCTGTACATGTTTGATGTGTGTGCATGAGTGTATTTTGTCTGTTCCTAAGCAGCTTGGGTCAGCTGGGTGCAGTTTTCTCTTAGTTCATCTAGCATCTCTCACTACTGAAACTGTGCATAGAACAATTGCTAGATTATGCTCAAATAGCTCTTTACTATATAAGTGGTGTTGGAACAAATATGTGCATTTGGAACAAGTGTTGGAGCTGAACTGACTGCATTTTGTATTTTCATTGCTGTCTAATATGCCACTGCAACACTAAATCACTGTTCATTTGCTATTTATAATGTGCAGATATGGTTACAAAATTTTATGTGCAGGCTCAGGGACTAAGGTAACTATCAAGGTGCTTCTGTTAAAACTTTTAATTGATAAATTTGATGGTCAAGATGCAAGGACAAATGTCATTAAGCAGCACAGCTATGAACGTTTACTCATTAGATTCCAGTAAGTTTTCCAAGAAAATCTGAAGGCAGTGGTATGCATGATGTTGTAACTGGGGGAGAGAATGGGTTGTTGTTTTTTGCCGTAATCTTCAGACTATCTTATTTATAGATCTTTACAGCCAATTTACATGTAAATGTGTGCATGAGACTTGTATTAGAATATAATGTATATGAACCTTAGCCATATTTTTGAAGGTGTAGAAACCCCACTGTGGATAAATTAGAGGGCAGAGTCCCTTGCAGAATGGTTCCATCAGATCTCTAAAATTAGTTTAACTTCCCCATACTTTTGGAATATTTGGGATGTTTTTTGGAGGGGGTGGGAGGAGATAGGGAGGGTACAGGGATCAAAATTGAGTGTTCAAAGTTCTAATTTGTTTTCTTTCCACTTACAGTACCAAGGATTTGAACTATGATATTAATGAGCTCCCTCTCATACCCAAAAAGATGATTTTGAAATCAAATATACTAATACCTTGAATGCTTTGAAAGATATAGCCTTTAAATTTATTAATCTGTTGTTGTTTTGAAATTATTTGTCCTATCTATCTTCCATATTAGCTTCTGTGATAGTTCACAGCTTAGTTTTCAAATAAGCTGCCAAAAGAGACAGTGGTTTATATTAGACATGGGGCCAAATGAATTGATAGTAGGTGGCAAAGTTTTCCTGTAGCGAGCAGTTAGCAGCTCAGCTGTGCATCGCTACAGGATGCCTAGGACCAAACCAGAGAAGGTCGGACCGGCATTGCCACCATTTGTCCACTATCCAGATACCATTAATGACATGTACACATAAGGAACTGTTTGACATTGAAACTGGGACTCAAAGCTATCGGACATTGAAATTGGGACTCAAACATTTTTCTTTTGCTCTTGTGGGTTTATTTCTAGCCTACAGGGGCAAGATGTTTTTAAAGACAAGAATCAGAGGGTTGGGGGGAAGCAGATGCAGAGGCAAAGAAGCAATGAACAGACTGTTGTGCTACAGTGGGAAGCAGGGGAGTTTGGGGGGGAGGGGCCTGTAGGAGATCAACCAAAGGACTTATATGCATGTGTGTGTGTAGGCATAGCCAGTGGATACAGGGCAATGGGGGTGGGGTAGGGGGGAGACGGATGAGGGCATGTACTGGGGGGTGGGGAGGGCACTAGGGAAAATAAATAGATAGATAGATAGATAGATAGATAGATAGATAGATAGATAGATAGATATAAAGAAAGAAAGAAAGAAAGAAAGAAAGAAAGAAAGAAAGAAAGAAGGATGAGTGTTAGCTTGCATATATAGTTGACCACCTTTGAGAATATTAAAAAGAGCAATTACTTAAAATGTCTCAATTTCCTGTTCTTCGCTTTTTAATGTAAAATGTTAGTTGTGAGGAAAGAGACTGTTGACATGTCCAACATCATATTTATTGCAATAGAGATGTAATTAAGTAGCTGAAAACATAAAACTTTTTTTTAGGTTCTTATAGTCAAGAAATTGAGGTTTCAGATTGACAGTAGCTTTGATCCAAACTTGAATTCCATGATACTGGAAAACCTCCGTGTTCACTGTCTATAAACCAGTTAACTTTTCCGTCTTTTGTAGTTTCTGTCTTCTATAGACTCTTTGATGTAGCTTTTGCTCTTGCCAGTAATATCTGTGCACTTTTTACCCTGAGCATATGAAGAGTTGCTCAGAAAATCCAGGATGGCCTGGCAAATGTGGCTCGATGGTTGAGCATTGATCTGTGAACCAAGAGATCATGGTTCGATTCCTGATCAGGACACATGCCCAGATTTCAGACTCAATGCCCAGTAGGAGGTGTGCAGGAGGCAGCTGATCAATGATTCTCCCTCATCATTGATGTTTCTGTCTCTCCCTCTCCTGTCTGCTCTGAAATCTATCTATATCTATCTGTCTGTCTATCTATCTATCTATCTTATCTATCTAAAGAAAATCCAAAATGACAAATTAACGAGATTATAAAACAGGTTACCAAGTATATATCTTGTGTAGTGTCTTATATGGATGAGAAATAAGTTAGGAGCAGGTTTAAGTCACTTGGTTGGCCCTTTAAGTTCTTGACAGACTGTCCTGGCATGTTTGTGAGACAAGTTCCTAAGGTTATTTTTTTTTCTAGGTAAAATGCAAGCTAGTTTGTGACATTAGCCTCATAAAACACCTGGCATGTCCAAACAATTTACTACCTAAGATGGTTTGTATATCAGAAGCTTTCTTTTGCTGACAAGTGCTTTGATGAATGATTGCTTTCCTACTCCAGGAATCAGGTCCCTGGTAATATCTTCAAGCTTACATTCGAGCTATGGTTATCTTAACTCTGGACTTGAGTGTTGACATCATCTTGGAACGTGTAAGAAATGCCAACTCTGAGGCTCCACCCCAGACCTCTTGGATCAGAAACTCTGGGGATGGAGCCCAGCCATCTGTGTGACAGTCCATCCAATGATTAGTCAAGTTTGAGAACCCCTGCATTAAATTAATGACCTGATCTGTCCAAGAAGCCTCAGACAGAAAAGGACTTAGAAAAAAATAATCTAGAATTCAAATTTATTTATTTTTTAAAAAATATATTTTATTGACTTTACAGAGAAAGGAGAGAGAGTTAGAAACATCGATGAGAGAGAAACATTGATCAGCTGCCTCCTGCACGCCCCCTACTGGGGATGTGACTGCAACCAAGGTACATGCCCTTGACCGGAATCAAACCTGGGATGCTTGAGTCCGCAGGCCGATGTTCTATCCACAGAGCCAAACCGGTTAGGGCTGATGTTTCTGTCTCAATTAGAAAAGGATTACATTATTTTTGTGTCTATCGATGCAATAATACTTTGTAGCACATTTGACTATATTATTTGTGAAAGAAGATAATACAAAAATATTTACTTTTTTCTTTTTTAAAAAAAGGTAATATTTGGATAACAAAATTAACAACCACTTTAAAGTGTATAATTCATTGTCATTGAGAGTATTCATTCAGTTGTGAGCTGTCACCTCTGTCTAGTTCCAAAACATTTCCACCCATGTAGGAACATTCCATATCCATTAAGTAGTCATTCTCTGTTCTCCCCTCCTGGCCCCAAACCCTGGCAACCACTAAGCTGCTTTCTTTCTCTATGAATTTTTCATTCTGGGTGTTCCTTGTAAGTTGAATCATATAACATATGACCCTTTGTATCTGGTTTTGTTCACTTAGCATAGTATTTCTAAGCATTGTAGCATACATTGAGTGGCCAGATTATTATGATCTCTGAACGCATAATTATGTGGCCACTCAGTGTGTGTGTGTGTGTGTGTGTGTGTGTGTGTGTGTGTTCAAGGCCCGGTGCATGAATTCATGCATGGATGGGATCTGGCCAGGGGGAGGGAACATGGGCAGTTGGCCGGCCTGCCTGTTGGTCGAACTCTTGGTCAAGGGATAATTTGCATATTAACCTTTTATCTAGGATATATACTGAGTGGCCAGATTATTGTATGTTCAGAGACCATAATAATCTGGCCACTCAGTGTATATCAGCACTTCATTCCTTTTAAAGGCTGAATAACATTCCATTGTATATATATACCACATTTTGTTTATCCATTCATCTGTTGTTAGACATTTGGGTTGTTTCCAGTTTGGAGCTAATGTGAATAGTGTTGCCTTTGTTTGAATTCTTTCAGTTCTTTATAACTTGAGGAGGGTGTATACCTATGAGTATAAGTCCTAGATCAGATGGTAATTTTGTGTTTAACTTTTAAGGAACTTCCTGTTTTCAAAGCGGCTACACTATTTTACCTTCCCACCAGCAGTATACAAGGTTATAATTTCTCTGCATCCTCGCCAACTTTTCTTTTCTTTCTTTTTTTTTTTTATTATAGCTATTCTAAAGAATTTGGAGCTTTATCTCATTGTGAACTAATGATATTGAACATCTTTTTATAAGCTTGTTGGCCATTTGTTGTCTTTGAAGAAATATCTATTCAAGCCCTTTGCCCATTGTTAATTGAGTTGTTCTTTCTGTTGTTGAGTTGTAAGAATTCTTTATGAGGAATCTGGCTCCAGGCCAAAATCTTAGGTGTGATCTTTTAGATCTGACCATTGACAGTTATGTGGCTTCTATCTGGCAGGCTCCTTTGAGAAAAGTGCCTTCTCCATACCAGATTCCATGCACAGCCAGTGACTGCAGCCTTCCTGAGGAGGCTGCAGGCAATGCTCAAGCCCTCTGGGCATGCTCACATGCTTACTTGCATTCTAAGTCCTGGCAACTTCATTCGGAGGCTTCCTTTGGGGGGCTTTGGCTGAGGCATCTCTGCTGAGACCTCTTTTTAGAGGCCTTGGCCATAGTTATTTTTCTCCACTCTGACTCAGTGCTTTTCTGCTCCTAGCTCTTCTCCTTTGCTGTGCTCTGAATATTTATGTCCGCCCACCCCCAATTTATATGTTAAAATCCTATTGTCCAAGATGATGATCATACAAGGTGGGCTCTTTGGGGGATGATTAAGGCATGACGGTGGAGCCCTCATAAGAGGGAATGATGCTCTTATAAAAGAGGGCTCTCACCAAAATGTAGCTATGCTGGCACCTTGATCTTGGACTTCCCAGCCTCTGCAGCTGTGAGAAATAAATTTGTGGTTTAGTGCCCACCCAGTCCATGATACTTTATTACAGCAGGCCGAAAGGACTAAGACACCCTTAGTCATTTGCTTTGATGAGGAGGCAGGACCTTAGTTAGGGGCTCCTCCGTAGTGAGATACTATCCCCTCTCTGAACTGCATATTGTCTGACCCTTACCTGGCATCATTCTGTGGGAAAAATGGAGCATTAGGGAGCTGATACCTTTCATTTGGCCCCTTGCAGTCGCAGTAAATAAATCAAGTCTTGATTGTTACTTCTGGTTTGGCTTGTTGACTGTCAACCACCTTGGCACCTGGCAGCGTGACATATATGTTCTGGATATTAGACCCTTATGAGATATATTCATTTGCAAGTTTTTATTTTTTTGAGAGATTTCTGTTTAATCATATTGTATGTTATACTGTACCCCAAAATAACATTGTCAGATAAGAAACCAGACAAAATATCGAAGACATAAAAGAGAACAAGAATCTTTGAACTAAACCATGCAAAGTTGTGTAAATGTCAACCCGAACAGGTGCTCAGGGTAGAGCACCAGGTGGTAGAAGGGGGAAAAAATTACAGTCATCTCATCAGAATTGAGTTTATCAAAAGCGCTCCTGAGTTATTTGCATTTTTGCCTTAAAATATGAACTGTTTATATTGTCACAAGGGACAAAACAATTTTTGCTGGGCAATTCATATAAATTCTTGCATTTTTACTTTTTACTTAAATTTTTTTTATTTTTCAATTACAGTTGAAAAAGCTTTAATTTTGATAACATCCATTTGTGTATTTTTTCTTTCGTTGCTTTGGTTTTTGGTGTCATATCTAAGAATTCATTGTCAAAGCTAAGGTTATGAATATTTACCCCAAATATTTTTCCAAGAATTATATAGTTTTGGTTTTAACAGGTCATTAATCCATTTGAATTAATTTTTGTATAAGGTACGGGTCCAACTTCATTCCTTTGACATGTGGATATCAAGTTGTCCTAGCACTGTTTGGTGAAGAAACTATTCTTTTCACATTGAATGACTTTGGCACCCTTGTTGAAAATCAATTGACCATGTAGCTCAGGGTTAATTTCTTGACTTTCAATTCAGTTCCATTGGTCTGTATGTCTGTCTTTATGCCAGTACCACACTATTTTGATTGAAGTTGCTTTGGGTCAAGTTTTCAAAATTGGAAAGTGAGTCCTCTAATATTTTTCTTTTTCAAAATTTGGCTATTCAGGGTCTTTTAAATTCTATGTGAATCATAGGATCAGCTTTCCCATTCCTGCAAAAATGATTTTTGGAATTTTGATAGAGATTGTGTTAAGTATGTAGATTGTTTGGGGAGTATTATCATTGTATTAAGTTTTCCAATGTATAAACATGGGATGCCACTAATGTAGGTCTTTAATTTCCTTTGGCAATATTTTGTAGTTTTTAGTGTACAAGTCTGTGCTTCTTTGCTTAAGAAGCTAGTGATCTTTGGCAACACTGAGGAGATTGCTGAGAGTAATCTTAGTACCAAAGAAGTAGTAATTATCATTTACACAATAAAAGTAACTGCCTTTTTTTGAACACCTAATGTGTCAGATGCTGTGCTAGATGGTGTGTATTCTTTGTGAACTTATGTAGGCAATTTCTACATTTAAATAGGTTTCAGTGGGATCTGGACTCCAGGCACTTGAGGGTGCAAGTAGGCTTCATCTTGGGTAAATTGTCCATAGGCATGGCATATATTAGGCATTACTCTGCTTCCACCTCCAGTGTCAAATAATTAATATTCATTTAACTGCTAGATAACTTATTTCAGCAATTTTAAGAGTTGAAACCCTGTCAGTGTCCTGTCTGTTCCTAGCAGGAGGAGCATTCTTTTAGAACAGTGGTTCTCAATCTTTCTAATGCCGCAACCCTTAAGTATAGTTCCTCATGTTGTGGTGATCCCCAGCCATAAAATTATCTTCGTTGCGACTTCATAACTGTAATTTTGCTACTGTTATGATTCGTAATGTGAATATCTGTGTTTTCCGATGGTCTGAGGCTCTACAGCAGCGGTTCTCAACCTATAGGTCGCGACCCACAGGTTGAGAACTGTTAGCAGGGTCGCCTAAGACCATCAGAAAACACAGATATTTACATTACAATTCATAACAGTAGCAAAATTACAGTTATGAAGTAGCAATGAAAATAATTTTATGGTTGGGGGTCACCACAACATGAGGAACTGTATCAAAGGGTCGCAGCATCAGAAAGGTTTAGAACCACTGTCTTAGAATCTTCCAGTTTACCTGTTCTTTAACTCTCAAACTAAACAACACAAAAATATGTGCTCTACCTCCCCGCCCCCAGCCTTGCATACTACTCTGATTAGAATATATTAACATCAGCCCAACCTCTGGGAGAGGTCCCAGAAACCTTACAAAGGTATGGTTTTTTAAGCATCCAGCTTCGCTTGTTGATAGTAGGACTGCCAATTCCCAGAATTCCGGGATCAAGATCTTCATATTGATTGAGAACTATTCTACTAAATGCTTATCCTCCCATGTTTTGTCTGTGCTAAGAAACCGTAACTCTTGGTATTTTTCTCTCTCAAGTGTTTAATAATGTACTTCAAATCTCAGTGTTATCCTGTTGTATGAAGTTTTTTTCATTTACCTGACAGCTCTCTTGCAGTGATTTAACATTTCTTTATTCCCCAGGGAAAAGTTAACTATCGGATGCCGCCAGCTGGTTGAGATGGAGTATGCCATGCAGCAGTGCAATGCATCTGTGTATATGGAGGCCAAGAACAGGGGGTGGAGTGAAGACATGCTCGATGATAGGACCTGATCCGGTAACTCGAAAGAATTGCATTTGTCCTCAAGAACAACAGAGTAGCTTTCAACCTTTTGAGCCAAACTCCAGAGACTTGTAAGAAACCTCATTTGTATAAAAAGGTGATTGCTTATTACTGACAGTCTCATTGAGGTTCTCTAAAAAGCCTAATGCATCCGTTGTGGGATAAACTGTGAACTCAACTCTTCTGACGTTGACAATACTTTCCTACCTCCACTCCTGATACTGAGCCAGAATGTTTAAGGAAAGGAGAGCTGCTTTTTTAGTCACCTTAGGGCAGGAGCCATTGTGGCCCCTGAGGAAGGCACAGCATTAGCGTCTCTCTCAACCCTGAATACATCGTTACATGATCAGGGACACTTCCAAACTCCAAGAAAGAATCAGGACATGACCATACTCACCATACTCCACAAATGAAATCTTAACCCTGGACTGTTTTATGATTAGTGTCTTCCATGTAGACCTGGTGAATGTAATGCACATCCCTTCCACTTCCCCAAGGTACTGAAAATAGGATTGTCACTTCTGCTCCACTTGGCAATAGCAGCCTTTCTTCTGCCCTAGGCTTGTCACTTTCTGGTGCATTTCTAGTGAGAAGCAGGGAGACCCCAATGCAGTTTCCCCTCACATGTGAAGCAGCATGGATTAATGGGAATAGGTGGCAGTGACTGATGTTTGCCTCTAGGTAAACCAAATGTTTAATTGACTTATTTTCTTATACTGCAAGTTGGAAGTCCTTCGGGTTTTTTTGTTTGTTTGTTTTTTAGTGTATTATACTTTTGTTAGTTCATTAGATGAAATCTAATTTGGTATTCTATTACAAATGCTTATTTTTAAAAGTAATAAATTATTTTCACTATGATTTAACTTTTCATTTTACTTCCAAATTATATTTCTGAATGTGCGCAAGGTGTGATTATAAAGAAAACCTACTTAGGATGCTCACTAGTAGTCTGTGCATGACCCACTGAGCTTTGCTTGCATCCAAAGTGCTGGGGCTCACAGTGCTGTCTGCTTTGCTCCGGGGGCAAGAAACACTCTACTCTCCCCTTTCTTTTTCTTCCACAGGAGCCAACACATCCCTTCCTGTGGACCAAATGAATGTTTTTCAGGTCCTAATCCGTCAGCTGCTTTTGGTTATTACTATTGGGTTTCAGCTTATCTTTGTTCCCTCTCTTTCCATCCTGTCTTTTATTTTTTAAATATCTTTATTGATTAAGGTATTACATATGTGTCCTTATTCCCCATTACATTAAACATTTCTTTTCACTCTTATTAACTGCTACTTTCTAATTCGCTCTTATTTATGTGCATTTTATCTTAGTCTGAGTCTTTTACTTTTTGCATTAATTTGCCAGTTCAACATTAAATTTTATTGATTTGTGAAGGTGTTTTCTTCTAATGTTAGGTTTTGGGGTTTTTTTTTGTTTTGTTTTGTTTTTTGTCTTTTTATTTTTAGAAACATCCTTTTAAACTTTTTTAGTCTGTGTTTTCTTTGCAATGTCAGGTTTCCCTCTCTCTCCCTTGTTGCCTTCTTTTCTAATTTTTATTACACCAAGTCTAGTAATTGTATCACTGCGCACACTTATCACAGTATTTATTGACTATATTCCCCTTCACCTTTTCAATCATTCTACATTTTCCTCCCCCCTGGCAACCATCAGTATGATCTATTTCTATGAGTCTGTTTTTGTTTGGTTTGTTCATTTGTTGTTGTTTTTGTGTGTTTTTTTTTTAGATTCCATATACAAGTGAAACCTTACAGTATTTTCTTTCTCTGATTTATTTTACTTGGCATAATACCCTCTAGGTCCATCCATGTTGTTGCAAATGACAAGATTTCATTCTTTTTTATTTCTGAGTAATATTCCATTTGTTTATTTTTGCTTTTGTTTCCCTTGTTGGAGAGACATATATATAAATTATAGAGGCTAATGTCAGATAGTTTACTACCTGTGTTAGCTTCTAGGAGCTTTATGATTTCAGGTCTTACTTTGAGTCTTTAATACAGTTTTAGTTTTCGTATATGGTGTAAAAAAGTGGTCCAGTTCCTTTTTTTCTTTTGCATCTGTCCAGTTTTCCCAGCACTTTTTGAAGAGCCTGTTGTTTCTTCATTGTATATTCTTACCTCCTTTGTCATAGATTAATTGACCATATAAGCAAGTTTATTTCTGGGCTGTTCCGCTCCACTGATCTAAGTGTCTTTTTGTCCCAGTACATACTGTTTTGATTACTGTGGTTTTGTTATAGTCTGAAATCAGGGAATGGGTACCTCCAACTTTGTTCTTGTTTAACATTGTTTTGACTGCCCAGCCAGTGTTGTTTAGTTATTGAGCATCGACCTATGAACCAGGTCACAGTTCGATTCCAGGTCAGGCAGGACACAGGCCTGGGTTGCAGGCTCATCCCCAGTGGGGGTCTTGCAAGTCAGCCCCAATTGAAGCTCCTATCTCTCTCCCTTCCTCAATAAAAATATATAGTAAGAAAAAAAATTGTTTTGGCTATTTCAGGTCTTTTGTGATTCCATAGCCATTTTAGGATTATTTGTTTTAGTTCTGAGAATGCCATTAGTATTTTGATGATTGCATTGAATCAAGGTTGCTTTCAGATATGTTTTGATGAAGAATTATCAGATCTTTAGAAGAGCAACTTCAGGTTTTAAAATCTCTATTCTTTAATAATGTATGGCTATTATATTTTGAGCAGAAGCCATCATATGCATGCCATGAACCAAAGTGGACTGATGGGGAAAGTCACACCAGGGTAAGGGCTGCCTACTTTATGCCCTTGGCTATGCTGTAGTGAGGAGCTGGTGATAACTTCATAAGAAGCATCCATGAGGATTATTCTATCAAAGTTCCTGGCACCACTTTGTACTAGACTTTTTCAGAATGCTATATTGAGCTGTTTGAGGCTGCCTTTTCATTTAGCACCCTTCTGCAATCCATCCATTTATTACTTCAATTCTTTTAATTCTTAGTAGTAGCCTATTTATTGTATGAATGGAATTTATTAATTCACTAGTTGGAAGAATATTTGTTTTAGTTGGCAATTGTGAATTAAGCTGCTATATTCACACAGGTTTCTGAGTGAACATGGTTTCCTTGCACTTGGGTAAATACCTAGGAATGGAATTACTAATAGGGTATTTCTCTAAGAAATAGCCAAACTGTTTTTCCAAAGTGACCTTACATTTTCTGATTTTTCCTATAATACAAGTTTGTTACTCTGCATCCTAACCAGAATTTGGTATTATTCAGTTTTAATAACATTTTGTTTTTTATATTTTCCTAATGACTTATAATGGTGAGCATAATTTCATGTTCTTATTGGAACCCATTTACCTATTTTGAAATATCAACTCAAATCTTTTGCCCATTTAAAAACTTTTGAGAGTTCTGTATTCAAATCCTTTATCAGATTTGTGGGGTACTTTTTCAAGCCTGTGCCTTTTAAGACTTGATATCATTTTCGGTTTAGAAAACATTAGCTTAATATAGAAGATGGATCTTTTCATGACTTGCAAGTAGCCTTTGATAGATGCCTTCCAATTAATATAACAATCCCATTCTTAAATTGCTGAATATTTCACTTCATAAGTTTCATTTTCATTTGTTTGGTATCCTGTGTTCATTTCTCCAAAAGGCTAAAATTGTATCACTCCTTTAGCCACCTGTTCAAATGTATATCCTTTTTAGATTTTCCTGTTTTCATCAGATACCAACCTTGTACATACCCAGTTTGATAATTGACCTTTTGCTTCTCATTCTTATTTAACCTCCAACTAGTGATGAAGCTATTATTAGTGAAGTTTAAATGTTTTGTTGGCCATGTGCTATTAAATTCAAGAATCTGTGACATGCATGGGTATATCACTCTCTATAAACTCTTACGTGTTGATCAATGGATCACTTTTAAGTCTTCCGAAAGGATTTATTATGGATATTGGTGCTTCACGTAATTTCTTTTTAACCTATAGATGATTTAACGTTTTGATTTTCAGAGTAAATTTGACATGTAAATGTGTAAGTTTAAGGTACAGTATTATGTTATTTATATATTGTAATAATTGCTGTGTAGTTATATTTATATCACATTGCATAATTTATATTACCTATATTCATTACACTGAACATTAGATCTTTATAGCTTATTTACTACTTGTTGCCAAATTTGTATGCTCAATCACTCTTACTCCTCTCCTCCCCATCCTCCTGCTAATCACCGTTTTACTGGTTTCTACAGGTTAAACTTTTTAAGATTCCACATGTAAGTGCTATCGTACAATGTTTGTCTTTCTCTGACCTGTCTTGCTTAACATAATGTGTTCAAGGTCCATCCATGTTCTAGCAAACAGGATATCCTTTCTCATGGATGACTGAACTTATTTAACAAGTCTCCTGTTTATGGGACCAAATTTGTGGCTTTGCCTTATTATTTAAGATTCATATGTTGGTGTTTCCTTGCTTGTTGTTCTTTTACACCCAGTTAATTTACCTTGTACTATATCTTATGTCTCAGTAAAGACTCTTCAAATCCTTTTCTGGAACAGTAGGATACAAATAAATACCTGACACTATAGTTTTCTGTGACTCATACATTTCTTTTTTTAAAATATATTTTTATTGATGTCAGAGAGGAGAATCAATGATCGCTGTGCGCACGCCCTTCCCCCCCCCCGTTCTCCGCATGCTCCTTACTGGGGATTGAGCCCACAACCTGGGCATGGGCCCTGACCAGGAATCAAATTGTGACCTCCTGAGTCACAAGTTAATGCTCAACCACTGAGCAACCCTGGCTGGGTGGTGACTCACTTTTCTAAAGGTAACTCTGGAGTTGCAAAAATATCCTAAATCATGTTTCCTCTTTTGCCTACTTCAACTTTAAGAATTCTGAGGCCCCTATAGGTATTATGTAAGAAATTCTAAAACATGTTGAGTAATGGTAAAGCTTTTATGGCATACAAGCCAAAAACCAAAATTCTTCAAAAAAGTCATACCAAAAAAATCATGCCTAGGTATATGAGGTATAACCAATTGTTTTATTAATTCAAACAGGTATTTTATAGTTTTGCCACTGTTTTAGGGACCTAGAATATTTTATGCATTATGAGAACGAACTGCAATCGTGGTTATCAATATTATTTCTAAACCATTCGAAAACCCATACTTTAAAAAAAAATTCAAAGCTTCTTATATTCAAAACATACTTAAAAAATATATTTTAGCCACCAGAATACCAATTTGGCATCAATGGTAATAGAGGAAAACTTTGACCCAAAGTAGTCTCACATTATTTGCATTTAAATGTTACTTAGGAACTGAGAATTTCAAGGATTTTGCTGCTTAATTTTCCTGTGTTAAATAGAACATATGCAGTCATTAAAAAAAGAAGTTATATCAGGTTCAAATTTGCCAATCTAGCAATCTAGTTTTAGTTCAGAACAACCAACAATAGATTTAGCCAGGAACCAACCATGAGGTGAACTGAACTAACTTCCTTTCCTGATGGTTTTTGTGTAATGGATGATACAAGGAAAGTGTCAAAGTGCCAGTGAAATGTGCAGAAAATACCTCATTTTCTTCCGAACCCAGAATAGCTACGACTGGATAGTCCTCTTGTCCCAGCTGGCTCATTAGATTCCTGTGTGCCTCTTTTGGTTTAAAAAACACTAGCTTAATGTAGTGTTTGGTTTCTTTGAGAGAAAAAACCTTATATCAACCCTTATTTCAGATGTAAGATGACAGGTGAATATTTTTTTCCAAAAACTTTAAGCTCATTGCTATTGGAAAAAAGTTTGCCCAGGACTTTCAGTAATGAATGAGTACTCAAACAACATTTGGGTATTAATTCCATGGTGCAAAGATTTCCTGCAAAGTACCTTTAATATGTTTGCATTAGCAGCAGGCAATAGGATTTGCTAATTTTGGCACCGTAAGTTATATGTATAGCATTACATACTAGATACCAAGTCACCCAACCAATATTTATCCATATGAATAGAAAAACTGAACAAAAACATAGTTCTAATAAATGCTACATTCATAAATCCAATACAATTTAAATTGTTTTCACAAATCAAGGGCTGCCATTTGGGATTATTTTGTTAATGATAAAAACAGAGATTACTTGTAAAATAAAGTATGTCACTGTTCTTTACTGTTATACATTAAGTGGCTTGCTATCTGAAATACCCTCAAAAAGTAGTATTTAAAATCTGTTTTAAATAAAAACTATAGCTATGTTACTGTTCAGCAGCTCCATTCAAATAAACATTGGTACTTCATTCTCAAAGAAATGTGGCTGAGGCAAAAGCTTTGAACTTTGCGTTCTGATGTGTAAAACAAACACCTCCCCCTGCATACTTTAAGTCTACCATTCTGTTTCAGTAATTTGAATGTGCCACATTGTATTTCAACAGGTAAAGTACTTTGCTGAGGATATAAAAAGTCATATAAGACAATCACACAAAATTAAATCTTGGTAGGCATGTCAGCTTTCTTTTAATAAAAAAAAGTCATTGCCATCTAGTTAAATAAGTATCTTTTGTTATAGAGGGTTCCAGTTATTGAAAAAGGGCCCTTAAAAAACCCAAATGCCTAGATCTTAATACCCTACCCCCTCTTGCCCTAATACACATTCAAGGAAAGTCATTTAATGTGCAAATTGGCAAAACAAATGTGGAGGAGAGGGGACTTCTTGAAATGATGTGCCCAATCAATTCTTGGTTTATTCTTTTACAGTAACAACTTCCAAAAAGTAAAATAACCAAAGTAGTCCTAAAAATACACAAAACAGATCTTCAACTTTGCATTCCTTTCCCATTAACACAAAAAGTATGTACAGCATGTTTAATAATATGCAATATGCAAAAGCTTTGTGTTGCTGTTAGCAACCTCTAGACCCACCCACCCTCCTTATTCACAAATGTACCTCTACTAAACACAATTACATCACTAAGCCTGTTAGTTTGAAAGAATCTTAAATTTGTTAAAACTGAAAAATCTTTGTATAGGGGCTCCACTCATTTGACTCAAGGTTATAGACTTCTACGGTATTCAGAAATTCATTGCCATCAAATCCTCCCACTGCATAAATAGTGTTCCCTACAGCTGCAATCCCAGCATTGCTCCTTGCTGAAGTCATGTTTCCAATCATCTTCCACTCATTTCTAGTTGGATCATACATCTCCACACAGCTGATGGCATGAGAACCATCAAAGCCGCCACCTACAAATAGTTTTCCTAAAAGAAAAATGAGATAAATAAGTCTAGATGAAGACAGAACCCTAAAATCTGCTAAAGTCAGTGGTTTTAGAAAAGTCTCTTCATTCTGTCAGAAATATTTATTAAACTAGAGGCCTGCTGCATGAATTCGTGCACCCGTGGGGTCCCTCAGCCTGGCCTGTGGGATTGGGCCGAAACCAGCTCTCCAACATCCGCGAGAGGTCCTGGATTGTGTGTGGGTACAGGCCAGGCTAAGGGACCCCATTGGTGCATGATCAGGGCAGGGAGGGACACAGGAGGTTGGCCAGCTGGGGAGGAATCACAGAAGGGCTCCAGGCATGTCTGGCCCGTCTTGAATCAGCTGGACCCCAGCAGCAAACTAACCCACTGGTAGGAGAGTCTGCCCCCTGTTGGTCAGTGCACATCAAGAGTGAGTGATTGAGCGGCCTTAACATATCATTAGCATGTTACACTTTGATTGGTTGAATGGAAGACTGGACACTTGCATATTAGGCTTTTTTATATAGGATGCCCACTAGGGTGAGGAGCTCTCTCTAGAGGTGGGGGATATAAATAAAATCAATAACAACCACCTGCACATGGAACTTAGGCAATTTAAGGGGAGGGAAACATCTAACTAAAGTGCAATTCTCACAACAATTCTATGTGATAGTTGCTATTATTGCCATTTCACAGATGAAACAAGGCACAAAGAAGTTGGACACTTGCCAAAAGACACAGCTATTAAGTGGCAAACCAAAATAGTTCTGTGCAATAGAACTTTTGTATTAGTCTAGTGTGTAACAACTAAAATTTGAAAAGCAGATTTCAGAAAACTGAACCCTTTCCAGATTATATAAAATGGTTTTGGTAAAGAAATATCTTCTTGGAAACAAATTGAGAGTTACGACTTTTCAAATATACATGCAGAGCAGTTAACATTTTCAAACAAAATGTTAGCATTAAATTCTGTTACTTAAAATTTTTTTAATTACGGATTTTCAAATTGATCATTCCTACCTGCACCCATATACAACTAAGTCCTCACTTAATGTTGTCAATAAGTTTTAGGACTTTAAGTGAAAGACATTTAACAAAACTAATTTTACTATAAGCCAGTGGTTGGCAAATCGTAGCTCACGAGCCACATGCAGCTCTTTGGCCCCTTGAGTGTGGCTCTTCCACAAAATACCACAGCCTGGGCGAGTCTATTTTGAAGAAGTGGTGTTAGAAGTTTAAAAAATTTGGCTCTCAAAAAAGAAATTTCAATTGTTGTACTGCTGATATTTGGCTCTATTGACTAATGAGTTTACCACTACCATAGGCTATAAACAAGAGTTGAGTTCCTATGACATTTCACATGTTTTAAAGAAACGTTATTGAAGGGCTTGCTGTACTTGTAAAATAATTGAGAAGGTCCATAGTAAGCTAGAGGCTACAGACCATACTCTCACCAGCTGAGGCACAAGCTTATTAATATTCTGCTTTTGTTCCAAAAACCATGTAAAATTCATTATAATAATTGTATGTAAATATACTGCATGTGAAAAGAAAATTGTGTTTGTATAAAAACTTAAAAATTTAATGCCTTGGAAAGACTTCCACTTAGGTAGAAAGTAGACAATTAGAGAAAAATAACCAGATCTAGATGATTTGCAAATCAAATACTTTAAAATTCTGGCTCTAAAGACGTAAACCCTTTAGAGCATTTTGAGTATGGCTTATGAAAGAAAATGCCTTACAACTTAGTGAACTTATCAAAAGATTAATGAATTGATATATTTACATTATATCAAGTACTGAATTTCTGATAAAGGCATTTCTAAAAAAGAAATCACCAATCCTTACTGCAACAGAAAGGATGGCAGCTTCTGAATTCTTAATTAAACGGGTATATGGTTATCACTGACATTCTCTTAGAATTTTAGAACAAACTTTTGCCATTACCTATTCCTCACCTCTCCAAACCCTAATACTCACCGTCCAGAACAGCTACCCCAGCTCCTCGCCGAGCCACATTCATGGGTGCAATTAAAGACCAGGTGTTATTTTCAGGATTGTAACGTTCTACGGTGCTCAGGCAATTCCAAGACTCTGCACCTCCAATTATGTACAAATAACCACCAAGCTCACAGACTGCAGACTGGTGTCTACCTATAAAATCAAATCAAACCAAAATTATTATTCTGTCTTCCAAAACTCCCAAAAGTGTGTACCATACATACTATTAATTCAGGTCTTTTTAAGGAAAAAAAAAAAAATTTAAGGGGGAAAAGTGAACTTACGAATGTTTAGAGGAGCACAGCTTGTCCATGATTTTGTTACAGGATCAAAGACTTCACAATTTTTCAGTCCTTTTTGACCATATGGATCAGAGCCACCAAGGATGTATAATTTCCCATTCAGAGCACACACTCCTATGTGAGTATAAAATAAGGTTACATATTGATAAATTGTCACATTTAAACACTATCTTAGTAGAAAAGTGTTATTACCTGCATTACAGCGGTTAGTTCTCAATTCTGGAACAGGAATCCAGTCATCTATGTTTGGATCATACATCTCTCCACAACTCAGGTCATCTGAGTGGCCATTCGATCCACCAACCACATAGAGCTGGCCCTACACCAAAAGTGAGAAATTAGCATTTCTGCCATTCTCAAGTTATGAGAAAAAGCCAAATATGGATTGCTTCTTCCTGAAACATAATGCACTGACCATCAGTACAGCCATTTGAAATCGGGCTCTTGGTGTTCTCATGGGAGCGAGGAAGGACCAATGATCTGTATGTGGATCGTAGCATTCAACTGTTCGAAGACATTCCTCTCTGTTATAGCCCCCTGGTAAAAGAACCATAAAGATTTACATTTGCAGTATTAAATCAGATGAGGGTTTCTGGTCCAGAATGGCTTAAAAGTAATCAGCACAGTGAGGGCTTATAAATAGCTTAATAACAACAGTATCATTGTGACTAAATGGCTTGGTAAATGGTTGCTCTGAAAATTAGGAGAGAACGATTTACCCCCTTTATAGTATTTTTTAAGAATCAGAAAAACTACTACGTCAGAGGTTAGACAATACAACAGTCTGTTGTCTGTGTTGTCTTACAGTGTGGTAAAGTGGAGTGCCAAGGAAAAGGCGTATTAAACCCTCTCTTCCAAAGTTTGCATGTCACAAAATCTAAAATCCCCACTGGAGGTTTGGCTGGTTGGAGGTTCCCGATAAGAAATCACCCTCCTTGCTCTTACCTGCAGCTATGAGTTTGCCGTTCATCTCCGCTGTCCCCAGGCCAGACCGTGCATAATGCATAGGTGACATGGGTTTTTCTATCAGCTCATCAGGCTGCATCTCAAAGCTTAAACTTTTAGTTAGTTTTGGAGTACTTGTTGGTGAGCTCTGTGGGCTGTTTCGCCCATGAAGAAAAATGACACAGAATACACCATCCAGCACAGCCAGGCACAAGTAAGTGTTATCTGTTAAAGCACAAGAATTCAATGTTTAAGATGCAATTATTATTACACTAGAGGTCTGGTGAATGAAAATTCGTGCAGTCAAGGGCGTGTGTCCCTCAGCCTGGCCTGCGCCTCTCACAGTCTGGGACCCATGGAGGGGAGGAGGAAGTTGTGGGGTCCAATTGACGGCTTAGGCCTGCTCCCCGGGGAATCATGCCTAAACTGGCAGTCAGACATCCCTCTGGCCACCCAGGAGCCCTCAGGGGATGTCTACCTGCTGGCGTAGGCCCAATCTCCCAGGGAGCAGGCCTAAGTCAATAGGCAGATATCATCAGCATGCAGTGGAGGTGGGAAAGGTTCCTGCCACCTCCACTACACTGACCAGCCATAAGCTGGCTTCTAGCTGAGCGGCACTTCCCTATGGAAGTGCACTGACCACCAAGGGGCAGCTCCTGCATTGAGCATCTGCTCCCCTAGTCGTCAGTGTGCATCATAGTGATCAGTCGTTCTGCTGTTAGGATCAATTTGCATATTACCCTTTAATAATAATACAGGATTTGGCTGCTATGCAATCCTAAATCAGACTCCAGATTCCAGACAGGAACAATCTTCTATTGTATTCCAAATTTAGTTGCTTCTGAGTTTTTTCCTCAACTGAAAGTACTAAAAAATAGTTCCATTCCTTAAAATAACTACATTTTAGACACTATAAATAAAGTACAATGCACTTACTTGAAGTCTTTTCTGAAGCAATGATTTTCCACTCGTGCTTAGGGCTTTGTACCGGGGCATTTGGAGAAGGGAGACATCCAGTGGAACTGCTACTTATCGGCTTATGGCCATTCTCACGTGGTGGCTTTTTCTGCAAAATCAAAAGGCAGCTACAGAAACCTAGCCAAAGACCATACCTGGTGTACCTGTGTTGCTGAGCTATTTCACAATACTGAAAAAACACTTAGTATCTTTCATCTATGCATGACAGATATAGCATGACCAAATTTAACACAGACCAACATTTCCAATTGGCACAAATTACAGGCATGTTTCCATCACTTAATAACAACTACACTTCACAGATTGCCTGGTTAGGAAAAAGCTAAATTCAAACAATTAAGAAATATATTGTGGGTCAAATATCAACTCCTTAATAGAGGGGGAAAAAAGGAAGTCCTCTACTCCATAACCCACATAAACTCACATACTCTTTATTCTTAAGTACAGAATAGTCTAGAAGAAGTTATAAATTTAAAATGGCATGAATTAACTGAGAATACATTAACCCACTGTCTTCATGAAACTGTCACACCTAAATAAATCATATGTACTGGTATGTTCACACAATGCCAGCAAAAAATGAGCAGACATAAATAGTATCCATCCAGTCTCCCTGAAAGTGTTTTACAGGAAAAAAAAGTGGTAAATACAAGAAACACCTAATATTATATTTCTTTAGTACTACCTTATAGGTATTATAGAGCATTTTCCAGACAAATAAGACTACATCAAAACATAAAAAATAGTAATCAGAAATGAAACAATACTAAAAGAGCCAACCATTCGCTAAAGTCAAATACCAAGGAAAACTAGAGGGAGAAATGGGAAAATGTGCAAATTTTCAAACAATAGAGAATTATACTGTGTTCTCATGTGTGAGTTCTCTTTGATTTTCTTCCAGTTACTTTAGCCTAGTGGTCGGCAAACCGCAGCTCACGAGCCACATGAGGCTTTTTGGCTCCTTGAGTATGGCTCTTCCACAAAATACCACAGCCTGGGTGAGTCTATTTTGAAGGTGTTACAAGAAGTTTAAACTAATGAGTTTGCCGACCACTGCTTTAGTCTATGACACTTCCAAACGACATGACCATAGAAACCTGGAAGAGTCAACACTAACTACCCTGAGAGGATCTGCCAAGTGGACAGGTACCACCTACACCTTTAGTGCCTGGCCAAGTCTGCCTATCCACTTATTTTGGTCCCCAGGGTCAGAGTCCCATGGCAGGTAAAATTGTTAAAGGAAATTGCTATTTCTAGTGGAAGCAAAAAGCCATGTAACAATAGAAAAAAAAGATTGTGGAGCTACTTAAAGCTGTGAAAAAACTATTGAAGTTTGGTCTGTGCCCTTCAGCAAGTGTGGTTACAGCATATGTAGACTATTTTGAGAAAGGGTAGAAAATGTACCATGTAAATGGTTATTAAATGTCCATCATCTCTTTTAATCCAATGAGGGCAATACTATCTACCCATTTTATAGATAAAAATACTGAAACTTAGAGAAAAGATGCATTGCCTAAGGCAATAACAACTAAAATAAAGATTAGGAATTCTAAATATAAAGCCACTCTTTCTGCTATGACAAACTGCCCTCTGCTACAAGGCACATAAAACCCCACCCAACCTAGAAAGAAGGTATCCAAAGTTATCACAAATTGACCTTGCTCACATTAAGAGCTTTTATCACACTGAGAAAAAAATGTATGGAGAGAGAACCAATGTGAGAGAAAGCACAGTTACAATGAAGACTGCTGGTGTTCTAGAACCAACATGCCTTACACAGAAATGCTGGTTAACACTTATGTTTCTTCTGGAACATTTTCAAACATAATTCCTCTTATCTTCAGACTTTCCCACTTCTACTTTTACCACCCAGCCCACTCATTGGTCCATGCTTTCTTTGCTTCTGTCTGCCCAAGAGGTGGCTTCTGGGGATTGTTTCCTTTTTAGCCTATCAAGCTAAGGGTTTCTTAACCTTAATACTCTGGAAATTATATCCACTCAAAGTTACTAGTAAGTGGTTTCCTAAAACTAATGTAAAAGAGGTATCCCTGACCTTCTCTTTCATGACTTCCACAGCAGACACATTCCTCCTCATGGATTAACCAACCTTTACCACACTATGTGATTCTGATTGTGCTACTTTCCTAATGGCTGCTACTCAACTTCTGTCCCTATTCCTGAAGCCTAATGTGTCCCTTCATCCTTTTCCTTTATGATCTCGATTCATGGCACTATCTCCTAAGGAGTCATGTGTCAGAATCCCACTCACTCTCAAATTCTGTCTTAATTTTCCTAATCTGAACAATCACTAAGAACTACAGTATCAACCTTTCTAACCATAAATACCTAGAATCCATCCTCTTTCCTTTGTGCCTATACGAATTGATCTCATGAGCTCTAATCTACCTTCTGTACCTGGTTATAAAAATAAAAGTTTAATGCAATCATTTTGTAAAGTCACACACAAAAAAAATCAGTTGGAACCCCCACAATCCACAGGCTACCACCTCATAGTTAAACATTTGTCTAATAACATGATTAATACACAGACCTTTGGTCTATAGAAATACCATAATTTAACCCACTTCTCTACTGTTGTGAAAGACATCAGTTCATATCATTTTATTCCCTTGTTTAAAATTCTCTGTAAGTTCCCCACTACTTATAGGATAAAATGTAAACCCCATACAGGTGACATTTACCTACATTTTCAGTCTTAAAACCTGCAATTCCAAGCCTATCATTCTTGGAGACTCTTTTCTATCCAACACACTTCTATCTGCTATGCAAACTCTTCTAATCCTGACTGCTCCAATGTTGCCTCTTTTGTGGAATTTTCCCAGTTTCTCTCCTCTTGATTCTATTAAGCCTATCTTTATACTTTATACGCCTGTATTGTTTTATATATTCCTATAAGGCCCTATGAGTAGAAACCGTCTCTTAACACATTTTTATGTCCCCATATCTAACACAGGGCCTGCCACACAGGCATTCAACCTTTGTTTATTCAGGGTACTTTAGGAAAATATTAACTTCACACCCAAAAACTTTTTCTCAAAATAAAGATATCCAGCCATTATTAACACACAACACCTGACATCACCACCATACAGATTACATCTGGATCTATCATTTGTCTTCTAAAGGAGAAGACCCCTTAAACTGGATCAACTTTGCCTTTGTATTTTATCCCTCATAAATACAATGTTGAGCTGAAGACCAAAAGAGGAATACATACTATAGGTATGTAAATGTCAAACGTAGGCCAACTAGCCTGTTATTTCATAAGACAGGATATAGTGGTTTCCTTTGGGGGTAAAGTAGTGATCCAGAGGGGCAAGAGGAAGACTCACAGAGCACTAGAAATCTTCTCTTCTTGACCCTAGTAGTATTTAAACTTCTGAGTTCATTACTATGTGACACTTAGGATTTGTGGGAATTTGTTATTTGTCCATAAACTAAAAAGTTACATCTGAGATTTTTAAAGTGGATCTAATAAGTCATTCCTGTTGTAAACAACTATTTTTCTAACCAAATAACTTCTATATTGCTTCATCTTATTTGCAATTTTTCCTTACTCTTTTTAAATGCTATTGAGAAAAATTCTAAATGAGTTTCCTAATTTGTTGAGTTAATTGAATTCTTTATGTGGCAAAAATGGTAGTAACTTGAAGGTATGCTTGTTTTTTCCCAAAAATGTTTCTGTCCAATCATACCAAGGAAATTCTTCCACTTTCCTTTATTAAAGGAAAATTTCAGTATACTATAAAATGCTCTAATTAAATTTCAACCTGAGGTTACCTCAGATGTGCAATGTGTACCTGCACAAACTGAATGTGGTCATCATCACTGCCAAACACCTCAGCCTGTCCATCTAGTAGGTTCCCATCAAGCAGCTTGTGATCAGCTGAGTAGTACAAGGTTTGAACCTGCAAAACAGCAACAGAACACCCATGTGGCTACTGTCTCCATGGCTACACCTCTAGTCCGCAGATCACACAACCGCCTCAAGGTAACCTCCAGTGTGCTTCTTGAGCTTCTTGACATCTTACTCTGGCAGGATCCCGAAGCAAAGAAAATACATGTCATGGTTGTAAAAATTAAAAAAAAAAAAAAAATACAATCTTCTAATCCTGGCTGAAGAGTCCTTGGCTTGATTGGCATGAAAGAAATCTTCCTTTTTTTTTTCATAGCTTCTATCATATAGCATTAAGAAAAAAAGCACTAGAACAATATATAAGGTCTTAAAGAGTATACATATTTACAATAAAATACTGAATATGGTTTACACCTCTGAGGATAAGTGGTCTAATTTTCATAAACATATTTCTGTCCTATAGGCAATATCAAGAAAAACAAATTCAAACAAGCTGTAGAGTACTTCCTTTAACAGATGCAAATACATGGCAACTGCATCTGACTTTCAAATGGAAAACCATTAACTTAAAGATCTCCTGTTAGCCTTTTCAGAACATAATGATAACAGTATTTTTAAAGGTCTAACAGATTTGGTAAGCCATTAGTGAACCTGAAAGGCTTAAGTGGAGGGATAAACTCAAAGTCACTCCACTGTTCCATCTGCCTACTTTAATTCCCACTATTTTTCCATTAATTTTTTTTTCTTGTGTGGTTTTTAAACGCCAAAGTTGAGTGACTATGAACAACACCATTGAAAAACAAAAAGCTTTAAAGATAAGAATCCTGTAAAGGAGTAAACACCATTAAATCATCATCGTTCTCTGCCCACAGCGGATTTTTCTTAGGAGAACTGGGGCAGGACTGCTGCTTCTTTACGTGTCAATACACTTGAGGTTTCTTCTTGTTTCTTCAGTCTTGGGTATCCTAGTTTTGTTAATAAACCTATGGGGAGATAAATCAACGGGGAGGAACAACCATTAGAAGCTTTTACCTACTTGTCAATTTTAAAGCAAAAACCTGTGAAGAAAAATTAAGAATCTACAGAAAATTTCAGTGTACCACCTCCCATTTCTAAAGCAAATTACATGCTACTTTAAAGAAAGTTAATAGCACATAATAAGCAAAGAAATTAAAAAGAAAAAAAAAAAGAAAAAGAAAAGCAGAAGACCAAACTGAACAGTTCATTCAGCTCACCTGGACACCCCCCCTGTTTCTCAGCTTAGGGGTACCTATAGCAAAATTTAAATTCTTTAGGGTCATGGTTATAAAATAAAAGTGAAAGGGAATCCTTCATGTTATAGCAAAATAATTTTTAAGAATTGTTGAATCCCATTTAGTTTAAAACTAACCTCTTCCATCAGCTCTTCCAGACTGTCTCCATTCTCCCAGATGCTACGCTGCACCCAGTTGATTACCTTTGTATACAATTTGCCATTGCTGGGCAAGCAAACATTATCTTCAAGCATTACCTCCAACTGGATTCGGGAAAAACACACAACAGTAACACATAGATCAGTATTCACCCTCCAATTTTCAAGCTTAATTCTCAATTTCATAATAAAGCTGTCAGTAAAGATACCCCATTGCATTCCATGCATTTACTCTAACTTGTGAATTAGAATTAAGTAGTCAAGAAAACAAAGCAAACAAACTAATTGGCAGAAAATTATTACACTGGGAAAAATAACTATCATTTTAATGTACTGTCTCTGTCATAATCAACACTCACTTTCTTGAAACATAGACAAAGATTCCATTGCTGGAGCTAAGTAAGTAGTATAATATCTCTTTGTAGATTTTTACTCCTTACCTTTAGCCTTGGAAGTTTAAGGAACTCTTCCTCTTCAGAAATTTGTAGCAAATGCTCTTGAATATAAGCATCAACCTTATTCAACAAACGGGAGTCTCCCATACAACTTGCAAAGTTCCGGTAGGAGATGCAGCTGGTAACATCCATTCTAGACAGTAAGTAATCGCCACAAACCTTGGAAAACAAATAAGAGTGCTAATATTTACATACATTTCATTTAACAGGCATTTCATACTCAATGAATAAGCATGTAAAGATATAAAGACAAATAAAATCACTGCCATAATACAAGTTTAACAGTGGGAAAAAACAATGTATACTATACAAGTAATGAACAGCAAAGAATGCCATACAAATGTGTAAACTAGATAAGGAAAACATCAGTAAACTAAAATGCTATGATAATGCACATGAAATGTTAAGACAAGTACAATTTTCAGCTAGAATAATGAGATAAGGCTTCATGAAGGCAACATCTGAATTCAGCTCTTCAGGACAGATGGTGTAGAATACAAATATCAAGTAGGGTAGATGTTGCAATTTAGTTTGACTGGAGCAAAAGATAATCAGGGAATACTTTTGGAAAAACAGCAACTACTTAGGGAAAACCTAGTGGTAACTGAGGGATATGTGCTATAAGCCAGGGAAGGATTCTTAAGCAGAGAAGTGCTACAGAGGAGGGTCCAGGAAACTATCTTAAGGGGTCTGATAGGTATTTTAGGCTTGTAAGCCTAATGCCTCTGTTACTTCTACTCAACTGTTACTATAGGTGGAAAGTGGCCATACATCATATGAAAATGAAAGCTATGTTCCAAATAAAACTTGATAAAAACAGGTAGCTGTTGGGAGGGTTGCAGTATACTGATACCCCTACCCCCATAGAGGATTAAATGCTTTTTCCTCATATGAATTATTAAGCACTTCTCAATGGTGTTCAGTTCTAGAAGTAATATTTTAAAAAACCAAGAAGAGTAAAAAAACAAAGAATTGCTGACTGGGTAGCTCCACTGATTAGAACGTCATCCCAATATTTTTTTAAAAAACAAATGAGCTAAGAATTAAGGTTACGTGAGTAATTTCAGAAAAACAATATTTTAATTCATACTATCAGAGACAATAGACACCCTGCCAGAGAAGACAAGATTTTAGCTCATATTATCTGAGAGGAGGTATGATCTTGCAGTTTACACCTACAGTTAAAAAGCATATTCAGTTCTGTAGCAGAAAAAGGAGATGCTAAAGTTCTTGAAGCTAACAAATAACAAGATATGGATTCTAATAATAAGACTCCCTGACAACAGTAGTCTTTGTAGATTATTTCTGGTACTCTACCTGCTTTACTCGGTCCATCTTCAGCTTTTTGGCTGCAGAATAAACATCTTTTACCAATTCCTTATCAGCTTTCAACCTATTAAAAAAAAAAAAGGTCTTTATTAAAACAGATGAATTTAAACCTAGAGCAAGGGTAGGGAACCTTTTTTCTGCCAAGGTCCATTTGGAGATATTTATAACATCATATGTGGGCCATACAAAATTATCAACTTAAAAATTAGCCTACTCTATTTGGTCAAACATTTAATTAACTCACCTCTACTGCATTGGCAGGGCCAGACCAAATGATTTTGTGGGCCTTATACAAACCTGCAAGCCGGACGTTCCCCACCCCCTGATCTAGAGAAACGTGGATTTTCCTGATGACATTCCTACTTATATAAGAATGACTTAAAAAAAACTTACTGTGCAGTGTAGGCATAATTCAACAAGACTTCAACAGCTTCTGGATTGAGATCATCGAACTTAACATGAGAAACTCTATGAGGATCACTGTCACTATTGAAGATTTCAAATAAATAGGGACTGCAGCAAGCCAGGACCGCTCTATGTGCTAACATCTCATGGCCGCAGACCTGAAATTATGAGAAATTAAAATCAGAAACATTGTCGATTATGTCTTTCTAATCATTCTTCTTAAAAGTTATTTCATTAAACGCCTCCTTTGAATGAGAAAATATGCAAATCCAAGATCTTACAGCTTTTAGTAATGAAGACCAATTCTGTAAGTTTCCAGTTAAGTTTTAACTACCTGAAGTCGAACATCACAGAACTGGCCACTTTTCCTCAGGGCATTTAATTTGGCAACAGAAGACTCAATGAAATTTTCATCTTCAAACATTAAATATCCGTTGGGAATCATTTTTCCTTATAAATTTGGCTGAAGGGAAAAAAGAAATGGTTATTTTGCTTGTGAATGGTGATTTTTATATTATAAAAAATAATACAATTGTCTTTATTTTCAAATTCCATCTTATCAACAACAAAAATTTTATCATACAAAAGCATTACTGAAAGAAAATACTGGCACTGTATGTCCAGGTCTTTGTACTCCTACACTTTGATCATCTTTTTAAGGATTCATACAGTACTGGGTATCTCAGCAATTTTGTCCATTTCCATGTCTATTAATATAGTCATTGTAAAGGGAAAGAAATGTAAACCCAGCCCTATCCAAACCCATCCCACAAGTCAACTAAAAGCTTGGATAGCTGTGAGTTGGTCCTCATGTTTAAGTTTTCAACTGCTGTCATTCCTTTACCCACAAATGAGAAAAACAGATATTAAGATTAATTTAAATTCAGTTCTCTATGCAGGTTTCATATATCCTAAATCTCTTATAGGAATACATGATAGAAACTTCTGTTCTTTTGAAGTTTCCACTTCACCTTTTCTTGTGAACAACTGACTAATGGGCTATCCAAGATGCATCATTAAAAAAGTAGTAATAGGCCCTGGCTCAGTTGTATTCCAGTCTGTTGTATTACATGCCCAGATTGCAGGCTCAAACCCTGGTAGGGGGCCTGCTAGAGGTAGCTGATCGATGTTTTCACTCTCACATCCATGTTTCTCTCCCTCTCTCTAAAACTCAGTTTTTTAAAAAGGCAGAAATAGGAGATACAGTTCGAAGTAACTTATTCAAATTCAAAATAGAAAAAATAGGAAAATGTGTTTTTACTACAAGCAATTACTGGCTTCACCTTATAAAAATTATTAAAGGCTTTTAGTGTACTTGGTACAGTGTTCAGAAAAACAGGGTGTCTTAATGCAGCATTGGGTATGAATATTCACTTACCTACTATAGTGGTAAGAAATGTACTTCTGGGATGTCTTAAATAATTCAAGGACAAAGGAGTGTTAAAACTCAGCACTTCGTTGAGGTATGAAGATAGGTGGTTGAAGTGAAGGCAGAGGTGTCTTAAGCTCTAATGGTGATTCCAAAACTATCAGGCTTGGAAATGATGTAATCAAGTCCTTAAAAGCTATAGACATGAATTTCTTCTGTGATAGTCATGCGTCATAATCTGTAACAATGAAAAATTTTAGATATTCAGAATGTTATCGTTCTAGATAGATCACATCACACAAAGTAAGTTGTGATCTTGAAGAGATTTGGACATAAATGGCACAGAAAGAAAATAACTAACATAATGGGACTGTTTACAAACATTTTCCATTTAATCAGCAACTACTCTAGTTAATTTTTTAAAGAAACCCTTTTAATATAGAAATAAGTGATCTTTCTGTTTTCACCAGCTAGCAAGCAACTTGCACATCATTCCCAGATATGTACACGTTAGTCAAACCAGATATACTGTTCCCCAAAGTGTGCTCTGTATTTCCTAGCCTCTGTACCTTCTTGGAATACCCTGAATCCAACCTCTGCCAGATGAAATTTTAGCTCCAGAGAGCCCTTTTCAAATCCCCACAGGTAAGAAGTAGTCTCTCCACATACTGAACCCTCTCTGAAAGTATTATCATCTTCCAGCTGGCCTGCTCTGGGTTGTTTCTGTATGCCTGCTTATCTTCCTTGATTCAAGGTCCCTTGAAGGCAGAGTTTCTACCAAAACAACTTAGCTAGAAACTTAAATATAAAGTTTCATCTGAACTGCTATTACACTACTAATTCAGGAAACCAGAACTAAGAAATTAGTTAAAAGATGTGGATGATTTTTTAATCAAGACATCTTAAAATTACCCAAACTTTCCTTATACATTAACCAAACCTACAGTTCTAAATCTAGCAATTATGTTAAGGTAAATAATCACTGAAGTCTGGTCCAGTTCCAATTCAACAAACCTTTTGTGTTACATTCAACACATATAGGATCTGAGAGAGAGTGTGATCCTACATGACCCTTGTAACTTAGGTCTTATTTTACAGAAACCCGAGTATTCTTCTGACTCAGTTAGGACTGTTGTGTAATAGTGATTTCCTCTGCTCTACACTTTCATCTAGATTAGTTAGTTCAGCTTTTCTTAAAAAAACAGATCTAATAAAATAAATGTTTTCCAAGTGATACACAATTCTCTATACATATAGAAAACACACTATTTCTTAAAGAAACTGTCCAACATTTTTTGCCAAGGCAGCTCAAATTAAAAAAATTTTTGTATATAGAGGGCCAATCTACACACACAGTTGGTAACTCCTCACTTTAGTTTCATAAGCTGCTCTTAAAACTAGGGTGGAAGGGGAACGGCCATGCAAATTCTGTTGATGTGATTAAAATGTGCCCATTGAAAAACCAAAAACATTATATATGGAGGTGTATAGATATTTTAAACTTTGATAATTTTATTCACTATTTGTAAACTAGTCTTGATCTAAGAATAAAATGGCATCTATTTTAAATTGGAAGTCCTACTTTAAATTTATTTTTAAAAACAAAATCAAACGATTAAAATCATTTCAGTCCTTTTGGGAGAACACATTAGAGAATTTTTGGAGCAACGCTTGGAATATAAGTTTGTACAGTATTATTAGTTTTGCAATAGAGTGAGTCCCACTACATTTAGTACTTGATTTTCTAGTACTGTGGAAGGCTAACTGCGGCTCTCAAGCCACATTGCGGCTCTTTGGCCCCTTGAGTGTGGCTCTTCCACAAATTACCAAGGCCTGGGTGAGTCTATTTTGAAGAAGTGGCGTTAGAAGTTTAAAAAATTTGGCTCTCAAAAGAAATTTCAATTATATTGTTGATATTTGGCTCTGTTGACTAATGAGTTTTCAGACCACTGTTCTAGTACATCAAGGTCTTAATATGAACCTCATCACTTTAATGTCTATTCGTAAGTACAACCTTACTTGATTTTAAAAAGTTAGTCCAAGTCCACTTTTAAGTTAATGTAGCCAACTCACTTGATTCAACTGCTGACCTCATATATTTCCCTACTCTCCCCCACCCTCAAGGGGTTATAGCAAAACATGTCTTTCAAAAATTCACATTCACTTTCATTAAAGACTGAGCAAATTGAGTTTTAAACTATTGCAAAAATTCACAGAAAAATATCTTACTTTTGCTCTATGAAACTCAAGCTCAAAAATCAGTGGCATAAAAAAATAGGGAGCTTTTTTCCTTTGAAAAGCCAAACCAAAAAAAGTCCCACCATCCCAGAGTTTCTGTAAAAGTATAAAAGTTTGACTTTTGTTTGATATATATTTAAAATATATTGACTAATCTACTTTTAAAATTAAAAACTGGGGTCAAATACAGTATGTTCTGGTAAATATACTTCAGTTCCTTAATATGGCCAGTTCAAGAAAAGAGAAAAGACTCATAAGTGAGAAATTAAACTTCTTTAGTAACAACCAGAAATTCACATGTTACCACAGCCCCCCAAAAAGTTTAGCTTAACCGAAATATAATTCAACAGGACTTATCAAAGAGTTTAAAAAAGGTAGGCGCAATATTGCCTCTCCCTCTCCACCTCTATTTTTCTCAAGAGCAAGATAAAACTATCAAAGCATCCTTAAAACTAAAGCAAATCACAAACATTAAGCTTCAAGGCAACCCTCTGAGAGCAGTCAACTCACATAAAATAGCAAACCAACTCCATTTTTAAAGAACTTTATAATATAAAGTAAACCAATGAATGAATCTTTTTAAAGCTAGAAATTATAGATTTCCAATTTTATCTATGAAACTATTATCACCATCCATCCATATCAAAAGCCACCAGACAGACCCATTTGGCTCCATATTTTAAACCTCATTGTTCTATATTTCTTTCATTCCACAAACATTCATGGTACCAAGCATATGGCAGGCACAATCTGGAATGGGTGCTCATGACACAATCAAGTTAACTCCATAACTAAGCCTTGAACACTATGCAGACCAACCAGACAGATAAACTAATCAGACAACAAAAAAGAAAAAATGTATGACAGCACACACATTCCAGAAACTGTAGCTATTTCTGCTCAATAAGTTGCAGTTCGCAGGAGAGGAAATGGGATAAATGAATGCTAGGTTTAAATAATGCTGGAGGCCATAAAAGGATTTTAGCAAGTTAAACATAGGACACTAGCAGAAATGTGCGAATAGTCTGCAGGAAGGGTAAAACATGGATGCAGAAAAATGAAGTATAGATATATACCCGTGCTTATCCTAAGGCAGTAAGGGTATTTTAGCGTGGATATGTGGCATCATTATCGAAATCAATATCCAAATTAGAATTCCAAAAGGTTTAACAGTCATTTTAGTTTGCTGCATGCTGAAAGTTAGGAAAGGAGAAGGAGAGGAATTTGCTTTGAGACATTATAATGCTGAGGTACCTGCAGAGTATTAGAGTTGATACCACAAGTGAAAGAATACTGATACAGGAATAGGTTCAGAAATCGTTTACAAGGTGGTAATTGAAATTGATAAGTGAGACTACGCATGTATTTTCAGTGGTCCTAACAACAACAACAAATACCCAAAAATCACTCCCTCATTCATAATTCTTCCATTTATGCTCTAGCACAAAAAGGTCGGAGAACCCCCAACTTTTAAGAATCCCTTCAGGCCCTAATTGGTTTGGCTCAGTGGATTGAGCATCATCCTGTGGACTGAAGAGTCCCAGGTTCAATTCCGGGGTGTGCAGGAGGCAGCTGGTCAATGTTTCTCATTTATCAATGTTTCTAACACTATCCTTCTCCCTTCTTCTCTGTCAAAAAAAAAAAATCAATAAAATATCCTAATATACAAATTGACCATCACTCCAACACACAAGATGGCTGCCCTATATGGACACAAGATGGCCATCACAAGATGGCCAGCAGGGGAGAGCAATTGGGAGGGACCAGGCCTACAAGAGAGGGCAGTTGGGAGTGATCAAGCCTGCTGGGGAGGGCAGTTAGGGGTGACCAGGCCAGCAGAGGAAGGAAGTTGGGGGCAACTGGGTCTGTACCGAAGGGCAGTTGGGGGGGACCCAGGCCTGCAGGGAAGAGCAATTGGGGAGGGGGGTAGAGAGGGACCAGGCCTACAGGGGAGGGCAGTTTGGGGTGACCAGGCTGGCAGGAGAGCAATTAGGCATTAATCAGGCTGGCAGGGGAGTGATTAGGGGGTGATCAAGCTGGCAGGCAGAAGCAGTTAAGGGCAATCAGAAAGGCAGGCACGCAAGCAGTTGGGAGCCAGCAGTCCTGGATTGTGAGAGGGATCCCAGGTTGGAAAATGGGCAGGCTGGGCTGAGGAACAACCCCCCCCCCTTGCACAAATTTTGTGCACTGGCCCTCTAGTATTAAATAAAAAAGAATTCCTTCAGTAAATTTGACTCTACAGCTATACTGTTGAAAAGTCAATGAAATTATTTTTAGTGGTACTTGATGTAACGATTAAGACATTTCCTTAACAAAAAAAAATTTTTTTCATTAAAAAACACTTGCAAAACCACATTCAATTGCCACTTGAAATATCTTTCAAGCAAGGAATGCAAAATCCCACCCCAAATTAAGTGGCCAAAACTCCACCAATTTAAAGCTAAATAAAACCTGGAAGGTTTTGGCTTGGGGGGGGGGGGGGGGGGAGGTGTTTTAGAAAAAAATAGTATGATAAACTAAGAAATTGGTATCTATTAACCAGAGATATACTCCATTAGGAAAACACAAAGGAAAACCACTCGGGGTCTCTTTTTGGTCAGTGGCACTAGTCCATTTTACAAAACTCCAGCTACCAAATTGTAGACGTTTGATAGGCAGCCTGCTAGGGAGGGGACAATAAATGATACTCTTCTCAAGCGCACTCTGAAGAGTCAGGGCTTGCCTTATCTGCAGGTGGACAAATACAACTAACTGCTGCTCCTTGGCATCTTTAAGGCAGGAATTTCTCGCGGCAGGGACTGCGCCTACGAACTTCACTAGCCTTTTGTTACCCTTTAGCCAGCCGCCTGAGCTACGGTTACTGAAGGAGAGCCCGCCTGGTCCGTGCCGAACATGTGCCACTGTTGGGCGCAGTGGGGGCTCCCGCGCTGCGATGACCAGGCCGAGGGCCCACCGCCCCCAAGTCCTCGGAGAACAGCTGGAGGCCAGCGTGTTCTGCCCTCCATCACCCCCAGACTTTAGCGAACAAAAAAAGGGGGCCCTTGAAGGCATCTGGTTCCTACTTGCCAGTTTTCACATGTCAGCTGTCTTCGCCCAAAGACCTGTGTACGACGTCCTGGGCGAGAAGTAAATCTATTTCCAAAGTATTGGTGGTTCAAGCTTCCCTGCGCTCCTCTCTCAATCGGACACTCACCTTCCCGAGCGCTTACAAGCAAAGGCGAGATGCGTCCGGGCCGGAAACAGCGACCCTCTCCACCCATGTCTTGGGGCGGTCGGGGTGGGGGGGGAGAAGCGGGAGAAAGCGGCGAGCGCCCCGCGGCCGGCCCGCCCCGCCCCGCAGCCCCAGGCCTGGGTCCCGCGCGCCCGGGCGGGCGCCCCTCCGCAGGCGGGAGGCCGGGCGCCGGGCGCCGCACACCCCCGCCCGGGATTGGCCGGCCCCGCAGTCACTCAGCGCCAACGCGTCAGGAGAGTCGCTCCCTCCCTCTTCCCGCCCCCCGCTCCCCGCGCTTGGCAAGAAAAGCGGGCAACGTGGAGCGGGAACAAAGGACCCCGCGGCCCGCGGCGGCCGGGGGCGCGGGGCACCTCCCGCTAGCGCCGGGCTCCACTGCGCGCCCACCCGCGCCGGGTCCTGGGCGACGTCCCGGTGCAGAGTCCGGACCCGGGCTGACCCACACGCCGGGGACCGCTTCCGAGAGCGGGAACGGCGATCCCCGCGTCCTCCCGCCGGCGGGCCGGTCACCCCGGCCCCGCGGGGCCTGGACGCAGGCCCCCGAGTTCCTCCCGCCCAGCTCCCCCGGCCCAGCGCTCCCGGGGCTGCGGCCCCCGCCCGCGGCCCACGACGCCACCCAGCAACCATGGCAGCGCCGGAGCGCGGGCCGCCGCGCCGCCTCTCGCCCTCAGAGGGCGGCGGCGGCCGGGGTTCCCCCCCCCCCCCGCCCGCGGAGGCTGGGCACCGCTCCGCGCCCCCCCCCTCCCCGCGGCCGCCCCAGCCCTCCCCCAGCCCCGGTGCCGGCCGCACCCTGCCCCTCCGCCGCGGCGGGAGCCGCGCTTCCTACCTGGCTCATCCCTGAAGAGATGGAAAAACTCATCTCTGGAGCTTCGATGGGGAGCAGCTGGAAGCGGGCGGGTACAGGCCCAACGGAAAGCGCCTCGAGGCCGCGGAGCGGGGCAGCGGGCGGCCACGGGGGTTGCCGGGAGAGCGGGGCGCCGCCGAGGGCTCGCGGGGACTCGCTCGCCGGCAGGCGCGGCCGCGCGGAAGCAGCAGAAACCGCGCCCGGCAGCTCCGAGGCACCGAGCTCCGCGCGCGCCCCGCAGACACTGCCGCCGCCGCCGCCGCTCGCGCGCGCCTCACCCCCTCGCACGTCACCGCGTGCGCCGCCGCCGCCGCCCACGCTTCGCGGACGCTCGGGCTCGACCCGGCCCGCGAATCACAGGCGAGCACCGGGCAGAGGCGGCTGCGGCCCCGCCCCCGCGCCCTGCCTCGCGCTCGCCGCCGCCGGGTCTCTCCTGCGCCGCTCAAGTAGGTCAGCGCAAGGTGATCCCCGCGCCAGAGAGACCTTGCTCTGGGTGCGCCTCCCCGGCCGCCTACTGCACCCCGTCCCGCCTTCCCTCGCCCCGCACCCTCGCCCTCCTTCGTCCGCCCTCTAGGACTGCCCCAGAACCGGTTCCCTCCAGCGCCCTCCACCTGCTCCGCTCCCGCTGGAAGCGCAGCCGCCGGGGAGATGGAGGGGGGAGATTAGCTCTTTCCAGGTTCACCCAGGCCGCTGCCCTGCACCTGAGCTGGTCGCCCTGCGCCCTGGCGTCTGGGGGGAGTCGCCTTTGGCCCTTCCCTTGGCTGCAGGGCAGCGGGGTGCAAGGAGGAGGCAGGGCGATGGTGAGGAGAAAGAGAGGCACGTTGAGAGAAGGGGCGCGAAGACTCCGTAACTTAGAAAGAACTATTGGCAAAGCCCGAAAAGGCACAATAACTATGTTAGTGTTACTATCACAACCTGTTGACTTCGACTTTTTGTCCCCATCCACCCCAAGCCCCGCGCCTGATTAGTGTGTTGTCTGAGCACAGCTATCCTCTCCAAGGCACTGAGTCAGTTCTTTGCTGGTCTGCCCGCTTTTGGAGCTAGAAAATAGTCTTGAGAATGGGGAGTCCCTATCCCCATCTTCTGGGGCCTTTTAGACTGGAGGCCAAACTTAGTTATCCAGCCCGCCGCCTTGCCCCAGGAGGCCAGCCTGTGCGGGGAGCCGGAGGCATACTGGGCCCTTATGGCAACTTTCTGGGACTCCCAAGGGCTGGAGGGCTTCCCAGGAAGGCGGGGGGACTCGGTGAGGTAAACGTGTTTAGGGTTTGGCGCAGGCTTCCAGGTTCATGTGCTGTTAGCTTAGCCCTGTTTCCCCAGGGCACTCAAGGGAACTAAGCCTACCCTTGTTGGTATTTGATCACTCAGCTGAATTTGTAGACAGTTCTAGGGAGCTCTTTGTCAATGTTTCCTACCCTTCTTTAATATAAACTATTTAGTTTATGCTCATGGAAGCAGGAAAAACAAGTGTTGCAGCCCTTCATCTGCAACAGAACCTTTATACAATGTTTTACTCTGAAATCTCCAGGCAAGACTTGTTTCCTTTTCTTCCGCCCTCCTTTCCCTCCCCCTTCGCACCCCCAAGGCAACTGTGGGAGGAAGCAGGAACTAAGATAGCTATTAGAATGATTCTTCTTTTTCTGGAGAAAAAGACTGATATTTGCCACTGGGCTCTTGCTTTTAAATAACCAACACCAATATTCACTTTCATTGCAAATGAAACTGCTAGAGTACTTTTTTAAGTCCTTCTAGTGTCATACTTGCAGCGAGAGAGTATGAATTGGCTGCTTGGGGTAAGCACATGACTGTGTGGCCTGCTAGACACATGGTCCCACTTGCTGTACTCTAAATAGTGCCTTTTGTGACCTGACACAGTCAACACTTCCCTTAAAGCTACAGTGTGATCAGTCAGTGCATCTTTGGCCTTGTATGGAATGTCACACATACTACATTCTCTATTAATAATGGCATAATTTATACATTCCATTTGTCTTCCAGGCAACTCCAGAGTTAAACCTCTCTATCCAGTTACTATATAATCCCGATGAAAACTTGAAAATGGATCATGGTAGGTAATTTCAACCTTATAAAATAACAAGGTATGAGGTTTTGCCCTTCATATTTAAATTAGACAATATATATATTTAGAGAGTGCTTAATAAAAATAAAAGCGATCTTTGTGTCAGGCACTAAGAAAGATAAGTAAGGAATTGGTGCCAATTTGCAATCTTTCCATTTTCCTCTCTGATCCTGCTTCCAATGTTGCCCCAGTTCTAAACTCTGACTTGTATTGTATCCTTTATGTATTAATTTGCTAGGGCTGTTGTAACAAAGTACCACAAACTGACCGGTTTAAAGAACAGAAATGTATTGTCTCACAGTTGTGGAGGCTAGAAGTACGAGGTCAAGGTGTATGCAAGGCTATGCTCTCCCTCGTAGGTGCTAGGGAAGGTTCTGTTCCAGGCCTTTCCCCTGGCTTCCGATAGTTCCTTGGCTTATGGCAGCACAGCTCCACACTTTGCATGGCATTTGCCTGTGTGCCTTTGTCCAAGCTTTCCCTTTTTATAAGGACACCGATCATATTCTAACCCAGGATGACCTCATCTTGTAAATTTACAATAACTCTTATTTCCAAATAAGATCACATGTGGAGATATTTAGGGGGCGGGGGTTAGACCTTAATATGAATCTTAGAGGGGACATAATTCAACTCATAAGCCTTTAGTTCAATGTTTTTCAAGATTGGCCCACTGACCATATTTGTCAAAATCGTCTAGATATTCTTTTTAGAAATGAAGGTGGTTTTCAAAGGAGAGGGTGCTTTTTGCTCCTTGGGGACATTTCACAATCTTTGGGCCAAAGATGATAATGGTATCTAGTAAGTGTGTACAATGCACATGGCAGTCTTGCCAACAAAAAATGTTCCCACGTAAAGTGGCAATAATTTCAAGATTGAAAAACCCTAAATCTACATTTTGCCAAGCGTCCCAACTTCTTAAAAATTTTTAAAAAATTCATTTTAGAGAAGAAGGAAGAGGGAGAAAGAGAGAGAGAAAAACATCAATGATAAGAGAGAATCATTGATCGGCTGCCTTCTGCATGCCCCACACTGGGGATCAAGCCCAGGCATGTGTCCTGACAGGGATTCAAACCGTGACCTCCTGGTTCATAGGTTGACTCAGCCACTTAGCCAGACTGGTGGACACATCCCAACTTCTTGTACCAACACTGATGGACTATATTCCCAAACAAGAAAATGCTAAATTAGTTCATCACCACCAAATTTGAAGGGACTTATTGAAGAAGAAGAAGAAAAAAAGATGAAAAATATGAATAATAAAATGTCCATAACCACACATCTGTCAGAGATCACTGTAAATGGATTAAATGTTCCAATCAAAACATGTTGGGTAGTTGAATAGAGAAGAAAACAAAATTCACACATGCTACCTATAAGACACTTACATGGAAAGACACTCATTGAAAGTATCAATGGCCCTAGCCGGTTTGGCTCAGTGGATAGAGTGTTGGCCAGCAGATTAAAGGGTCCTGGGTTCAATTCCAGTCAAAGGCACATGACTGGGTTGTGGACTCAATCCCCAGTAAGGGCCATGCAGGAGGCAGCCAATCAATGGTTCTTTCTCATCATTGATGTTTCTATCTCCCTGACACTCTGAAAGCAATAAAAAAAAAATTAGAAAAAAAAGAAGGTATCAACGAAATGTAAAGGGAGTCCACTGTATGGGGGAACATATTTGCCAATGATACATCTATTAAGGGGTTAATTTCTAAAATATATAAAGAACTCATACAACTTAGCAAAAGTAAGACAAGCTATCCAATTAAAAAGTAGGGAAGGGTTCTAAATAGACACTACTCCAAAGAGAACATATAGATGGCCAACAGGCATATGAAAAAAACACTCAAAGTCACTAATCATCAGAGAGATGCAAATTAAAACGACAGTGAGGTATCACCTCATACCTGTCTGAATGGCTACCATCAAAAAACCAACAAACCACAAAAATTGGTGAGGATGTGGAGAAAAGAAAACCGTAGTATATTGCTGGTAGGAAAGCAGATGGTGCAGCCAGTATGGAAAGCAGTATGGAGTTTCCTCAAATAATTAAAAATGAAACTGCATTTGACTCTTATGATTCTGTTTCTAGGAATATATTCTAAGAATCCCAAACACCAATCAGAGAGAATATATGCACCCCAATGTTCGTAGCAACACAACAATAGCTAAGATTTGGAAACAGCCCAAGTGCCCATCAGTAGATGAGTGGATAAAAAAGCTGTGGTACATTTATACAATGGAATGTTCTACAGCTATAAAAAAGAAGGCTCTCTTACCCTTTAAAATAGCATGGAGGGGCCCAGAGTATTAAGGAGGGACCCAGAGTATTAACAACCATTGATTGGCTGCCTCCTCCATGCCCCCTGCTGGGGATTGAGCCCAGTATTAAGCAAAGCAAAATAAGCCAGTCAAAAAAATAAAAATAAAAATAAGTATCATATGATCACACTCATATGTGAAATATAAAAAAACAAACTGATTTTTTTTTAAAAAAAAAAAGGTCCAGAGACATAGAAGCATGGAACAGACTGATGAATCTCAGAGAGAAGGCCAGTAGGTGGAGGGGTTGGGGGTGGGGAAGAGATTAACCAAAGAGCTTATGTGCATATATGCATAACCCAGGGACACAGACAATAGGGTGATGAAGGCCTCAGGGGGAGGGGTGGAGGAAGTCAGTGGGGGAAAAGAAGAGGACATCTTTAATACTTTCAACAATAAATTAATAATGAAATTTTTTAAAAAGTAGGATAGAAAAAGGTATTTCATGCAAATGGATATGAAAAGAAAAGCTGGGGTAACAGTTTCATATATCAGACAAAATAGGCTTTAAAACAAAGGCTATGACAAGAAACAAATGACATTTCATATATGATAGCCAAGATATGGAAGCAAACTAAGTGTCTAATGATTTGATAATAAAGATGTGGTATATATAATATTACTTGGGCATAAGAAATGAAATCTTAATAAGCTAGAGGGCATTTTGCTAAGTGAAAAAAGTCAGACAGAGAATGAAAAATACCATGTAATTTCATTTACATGTGAAATCTGAAAATAAATAAATAAATAAATAAGGATAATCAAAGTAGAAACAGACTCAGGTACAGATGAAAGACTGATAATTGCCAGATGTGGGAGGTGTTGGAAGGCTGGGTGAAAAAGGTAAAAGGATTAATAAATGCACATTGGTATTTACAAAATAGTTATAGGGATGTAAAAGTACAGCATAAGGAATGTAGTCAGTACTATTGTAATAACTATATATGGTGTCAGGTAGGTACTAGACTTATTGGAGGGATCACTTTGTAAGTTCTATACATGTCATAACTATGCTGTACACTTGAAACTAATATAATATTGAAGGTCAACTGTAATTGAAAATTGTTTTTAATTTTAAAGCATAAAATAAATTCAAAAATCACTACAGATAAAAAGACTTTTTCAGGCCTAGGAACAGGCTCCATTTCATTCCAGATATTAGTCACCTCTCTTATTTATTCACCATTCTAATTATGGTAAGTTAATCTAGTTAAATATTGCTGCTTAGTCATTCACACCATTTACAAGTCTTACTCTAATGTTAGTATTAAATTGGTAGCTTATTTACATTTTAAAACTTTGATGCCACATTACATTATTTTTTTATCAACTGTCTACATTTTCTGGATGCCATTTGCCTATTGAAAACTAGCCATTCTATGGCTTCGTAAAGCAATGCTTTGCCTCCTCCAATCCACTACAGTAGTTCTTATTTTCTGAGTGACTGACTTGTCTATTTCATCTATTGCTCTTATACCTTGCAGTCACTGCTGCTATTCTCAATTTTTTTCTCCTCCTTTCTTTTGGCGTTTGGAAATATTTTTAGGTTACATTAGTGTAGTCTTAAGAGCAGAAAGAAGAAAATGGTAGTGTCATAAAAGGCATAAGAACCCAGGGGAAAATCTTAAAATGTCCAAGAAAATGGGTCACTGGAAATTGTTAGGTATTGCAGTGCATAACAGATGGAGAACTTGATGCCTCTAAAAAGTTGTTTCCCTTTTAGAGAGAATCTTCCATTTTCCTGGTAAAACTTCAGTACAGACTTTGCATTAGAACAGGCAAATTGTTCAGATATTGCTTTTCTTTAATCCAGAGATTTTGAAATCAGAATTCTTTTTTTATCCTGCATTATCTTTACTGGCTATTACATTAGCCAAGCTATTTTACTAATGACCTTTTGCTCATTTTCTAAAGTCAACTGCTAAAACTTTTGAGAACAACTTTAGCCTCTTCTTTTAACAACCAAAATCCCCTAGTAGTTTCTTTCTCTTTCACCAATTTAGAAATGAAAACTTCTCATATCATTCAAACATTCTTCCTGTGATATTATATGACCTTCAAATTTGCTACTTCTTTGAATTATTTGACCATCAACTGTAGTCAGCTCTTGAATTCTAATGAGCAACCTAAGTTTTCCAAAAGCCTTCATCCAAAACAACATTTAAAAAAGCAACTTGATTGTAAGAGTAGCAAGACATAGCATAAGCAGACTTTAGAGCAGTGGTTCTCAATCTGTGGGTCGTGACCCCTTTGGGGGTCGATTGACCCTTTCACAGGGGTCGCCTAAGACTATTGGAAAACACCTATTTCCCATGGTCTTAGGAACCAACACACGGCTCCTTGGTGTAGCAAAATGTAGCAATGTAGTTACTGTTGTCATATTAAGACTGTTACCCATGCTATACCATGATTCAAGACAAAAAATTTTATTTATTTGTAATTAGAAATAAATATTTCACAACATATAATTACATATTGTTTTTGTGATTAATCACTATACTTTAATTATGTTCAATTTGTAACAATGAAGATACATCCTGCATATCAGATATTTACATTACAGTTCATAACAGTAGCAAAATTACAGTTATGAAGTAGCAATGGAAATAATTTTATGGTTGGCGGTCACCACCACATGAGGAGCTGTCTTAAAGAGTCACTGCTTTAGAGTAAGCTAAGTTTTTAATGCGAACATTAAAAGCAAATGTATAAACAAAAGTGCGGAACATGTGGCACAGTGTCTACATTTCATTCCAGAAAAAGATCTTTTTTATATATACACATCCAAAACTTGATATCTCTGTGTGTGTTTTTTTTTAAAGTTTCTATTAATTTTTAGAGAGAAAGGAAAGGAGAGAGAAAAATCGATTGGCTACCTCCTGCATGGTCCCCATGCACTGAGCAGGAATAGAACCAGCAACCTCTTGCTGCATGGATTGACACTCAACCACTGAGCCACACTGGCAGGACCAAAATTTGATATCTGATGGATGAAAGTTACAGAATATAATTCCATTGGGCTAGCCAGTCAATGGTCATTGGAAATTGTTAGGTATTGCAATGCATAACAGATTGAGAACTTGATGCCTCACTTAATATGTGATGCCCAAAGACTACTTCAAAGAAAAAACAAACAGAAAGGACAGAGCAGTGGGGTTGTAACATCACTTTCCCCTTCTTCTACTGCCTGAAGGAGACTGGAGTGAAGTACAATAAGAAAGTGATGAAATTTTACAAGGTTCTAGTGAATTGGACTTTTCAAGTACTGAAGACACTGCCGTAAAGTTGTTATCTAAAGGTTCCTACCCCTGAGAGTAAGCCCTCTCGGCCACACTTCTTCAAAATTGGTGCCCTCAAGAACATAATTGCCAAGTGAAATGTTTTCCTTCCCAATCATCTCTAATGTCTTACTAGAGAGAAAAAAATGGAAAGAAAAACTGTGTATTCTACCAAATCCTTACAGGGAAAAAGGCCTGAGACACCCTTCTCCCTCTTCAATGTTTCTCTCTTCTCACTATCTTCCTACATATCCTCCAAGAGAAAATCATTACCTTACCATTACCAAGAAGTGGACTAGAATAATGGAAGGAGTGCTAGACTTGAAGGCCTAAATCCAAATCTTGGCTTGGGTTGCTTAACCATTTAAGGAAGACCTCTTGTCTTTTTGGTGAATCTATTTTCTAATCTTTAAAATGGGACCAATAATACTCGCCTCACAAAATTTATATACATAGCACATGGGTGATGAGTAAGTATTTATTTCAAGGCCTCTTCCACCTGCTGCAGTATAGATAACTTCTCTCCCATCACCCAGAACCCTGAAACATCCTCCTAACACTCATTTGTCACTAACATTCATTTGTTACTTCGTCCACCACAGGGTACTTCTATACTTGCAGACTTAAGAGATGAGTGATTTGAATCTGTGTACACAGTAGCAACCCAGGCTCTTTTTTTTTTTTAATATATTTTATTGATTTTCTACAGAGAGGAAGGGAGAGGGATAGAAAGTCAGAAACATCGATGAGAGAGAGACATCGATCAGCTGCCTCCTGCACGCCCCACACAGGAGATGTGCCCTAAAGCAAGGTACATGCCCCCGACCGGAATCGAACCTGGGACCTTTCAGTCCACAGGCTGATGCTCTATCCACTGAGTCAAACCGGTCTTGGCGTAACCCAGGCTCTTAAATGGGTTCTTCCTACCCTCAAACATCTACACGTGTTGGATGAATGAATATCAAAATCACATGTGCCTTTTGTGGCTCTTTCTGCCAAACTAATGTTTTTAAATAGCAATAATAAGTGGAGGTAGAAGCTGGGGTAATAGAGGACTAGGATAATAAGAAAAGAGGTGCCGAGACCAGTTTGGCTCAGTGGATAGAGCGTCAGCTTGGGGACTGAAAGGTCCCAGGTTCGATTCTGGTCGGGGGCATGTACCTTGCTTGCAGGCACATCTCCACTGTGGGGCGTGTAGGAGGCGGCTGATCGATGTCTCTCATCGATGTTTTTGACTTTCTATCTCTCTCCCTCTCTGTAAAAAATCAATAAAATATGTTTAAAAAAAATAAGAAAGGAGGTGGTACCTCAGATGACTTATAACGAAGACATTAGACCTCCTCACTGATTTCCTTTCTCAAAGAGGTCTCAAATATGTTGAAGTGAGTATAGAATTCTCAGATCTACCCTCCCTTCACTTAGGTTCCTGGTGGTTCAGAGACAAGGAATAGTTTGTTCCATTAATGATGGGAGATTGAAAAACTATACAGTGTTACAAAGAGGGAGAGATGAACCTATTTTGCTTTGGACTTAGTTCTATGTGGATACAGACCACATATGGCATCAAGACTAGCGTTTCTGTGCATGACTTTTGTCTTATGAAAAAATAGAATGATTGCATTTCGGGGAGGGGTTTCCTTTATGTTAGTTAAATAGGGAAAGTAGGGAAGAGTTTTCTTCTCTCTGCAAAGTACATTTTCTTTGCTGTTGAGGCGGTGTTGTCAATTTCTAAACTTCTTTCTTCAAAACTTATTACAGTGTCTTAAGTGATTAAGGTCTCCTGAATCATAAAACTTTTATTGTTTTATTCTCTCTGGAACAAATTTGTGGATATCCAGTTTGCAAGTTAAATATACATGAAAGAGAAAAACCCTTCAGTTACATGCATTTTTTAATGGTACCAGATTGCCTACTGAGAAATTAGCTTCATTAGTCAACCAGAATATAGAAATTTCTGGGTAAGCTCTTCATGTTGCACCAATTCTTATTGATCTTATTAAATCTAGGAAATGTGATAGCTCTCACCTGAAGAGACATTAATGTAGAACCACAGTCAGGACCACGGGCATTTTTTAAATGTGTTATATTTGAAGTTGTGTGAAGAATGAAACCCAACCCGGCAGGGCAGGTGTGGCGCAATGGTTGAATGCCAACCCATGAACCAGGAAGTCACGATTTGATTCCCAGTCAGGGCACATGCCTGGGGTTGCGGGCTTGATCCCCAGTGGGAGTGTGCAAGAGGCAGCCGATCTAGAATTCTCTCTCATCATTGATTTTCTATCTCTTTCTCTTTCCCTTTTCATTCCTCTCTCTGAAATCAATTAAAAAAAAATTTTTTTTAGAAAGAATGATATCCAGGTTTCTGAGGGATTAGGGCACTTGTAATGAATTGAAAAGCTTTTAGAATGTAGACTGCTTCCTGTGTATTTCTTCCAAGTGGAAAAATGTGAATTTGTCAGCTGTTTTTCAGATTTTTCCATAAAAGTTTTTTGCCATAATAAAATGAATCCTATTTTTTAAATATATTCTATTGATTTTTTACAGAGAGGAAGGGAGAAGGATAGAGAGTTAGAAATATCAATGAGAGAGAAACATAGATCAGCTGCCTCCTGCACATCCTCTACCGGGGATGGATCCACAACCAAGGTATGTGCCCTTGACCATAATTGAACCTGGGACCTTTCAGTCCGCAGGTTGATGCTCTATCCACTGAGCCAAACTGGTTAGGGCTGAATCCTATTTTTTTTTTTTAAGTGGAAAAGTGTCATTGTATACTTGTTTCTCAGATTTTTACATAAAATTGTGTTTTGCCATAACAAAATGAATCTTGTTTTTTTTCTTTGCATTTCCTAGAAAATTAAGAGAAGACTATTACCTGAATTATAGTGGGGACCAAGGTTCTTTCTTGTGTGTGTCTATGCTCTGATGTAAGATCTGGCCCTAGTCATTTCATCCCTCATGTTCCTCCTCAGCCACCTTGAACCTCTCCCTTCTTTAGTACGTGATGCCCTTTGGACATGCTGTTAGCACTAACTGAAGTACCCTTCACTTGCTTAATTCCTCCTCATTCTCCAGACCTCATTCTCCAAAGCTCACTTCCTCCAGGCAGCCTTCCCCGACCAGCCAAGATTGGATAGGCTTTCCCACCTATGAACTCACATTGCACGTTGGCACATTTCCCCTTCTTATAGCACTAATCACATGGTAATAAAACTATTACTTGTCTGCACCCCTGTATGCTACACTCTGGGAGAGAACAAGCCATATAGATAGCTGGAGGAAGAATGTTTTAAGCAGAAAGAACAGGAAACCCAGATGACGTTGGCATTGGGATGGAAAGGAGGCCAAAGGGACTGGAAAGAAGTAAGCAAGAGGCGACAGCAAGAATAAAGAATAGAGATTAGAATAGCAATGCATTTACCAAGGTGGGTAGAGAGTAAAGAAAGTGTGAAAGGTCACATCTCCTTGCCAGCTGTTGGTGCCTCAGTTTTGGATTAGACCTGGGCTGGAAGGTGGGAGAGCCCAGGGAAAACTTCATATTAGACATTTTCCTTAAGTTCTGAAATCCTAAAAACGATTTAAATTTGGAATTACTTTTCATAGTGTTTTATCCCTTACAAGTGCATGATCTTACAGTTCTCAAGCAAATCTGCTAATATTTAATAATAAGTAAGCAATAACTGCTTTTTAGAATTCTTATTTTCGGGATAGATAATCAGATATGAACAGATGTGTTGGCTTCAAACTCAAATCAAACTACAAACCTACAGGCCAACTTAGTAGGTAATTTGGGAAACCACTGTTCAGTGGCTTGATGATTCTCTTTCATCACTGAAAAAGCATTAAAAGGAAGTTGATAATAGATAAACTGTTCCCATTTCCCAACCTGAAGATACTAGTATTTCCTGGCACAAGTCAGAACTCATAATAGGAGGTAGAATTGTAATGTGACATTGAAACAAAGTGAAGTGGAATTTTGGAGTCATCAAAAGAATGTTACCATTGGGAATGTGGTATTAGGTTTCCAGGCATATGATTTGGGATGTTAAAAGAAACCTCTCACGAATAGTTAGATTTTCTAGTGATTTAATCGAATCCTGGCAATGCAGGTAGATTTCCATCTAGTTGTCAATTAGTTGACAGTGTTAACTTGGCATATTAGATTTTAAAGAGTTGAGACGGAGTCTCAATGCAGTGGAGCAAATATGGCTGCTAATGAGCAATATCTGCCTTACATATTGGGGAAGACAAGACTGGAGCTCCCCATCTTTATGGTTGCCATCCCCATTTTTAAGTCATTCTTAGAAATATGTTAGTTCATAAATGGGCTGTGAGCTGGACTGGGTCAGAAACAACTATTTGAGAAAGTGTAGATTATATTACATAAACGATTCAGAATATCTTGTCAAATCACCCAGAAGGTAAAAGAAGCTGGTGTACAACAGAACCTTCTAACATTGAGCTAGGTTAGAAATATGAACTTTGCAGAAATGTAGTACGAAACTAGGCCCCATAGAAAGAGATAATTGACAAAGAAGTCTGCAAATCTCTGTTAGCACTTGAAGTATATATTGATAAGTCTTCAAATTTAGTATCTCGAGGAGATACTAAAATTCTTTATGTCTATATGGGAACTTCTGTTGGAGATGAGGTCATTGATTTTCCTGTGAGACACTGAGTTAGTGTTCATTATTATCTATGTTTTACCAAGGGGATTGTTGTAAATTCTTAATGAAATTATCAATGTAAAGAGTCTTTTATAGTTTCTTTACTTTAGCAATTGGGGCCTCTGTTCCCACCAGGGATCCCAAAGCCCCTACAATGGGAGGGATTCTTCACTGATAATGAAAAAGGAAAATAGTAAGGTATCCAGACACAGCCCAGCCCACGTCTCCTGGTAGGCTAGGCCTGTCAGGGAGGAACTGCCACCCAAGTGGAGTGAGTCATGGACAGTTACACCTTCACACCCAGCTTCCTGCCCAGAGAGAAGCCCATTCTGTTTCTTAGTCAAATGATATTAAAAACAACTTGAGGAAAATATAAAGAAGGTTGTGCCTTTCTGAGACAGTGTACTGCCATAGTGTCTAGTCTGTGGCTAAAATTCTAGACTTGAAATTATGAACTCTGAATGCAGATTAGACAGCCTTCCTCAGTTTGAACAGGCGGCGCCTCAGAACCTTTAACAATTCAACTTCTCTGAGCCTCGGTTTCCTCATCTTTTTATTTGGGAAGAGGAGGTTGGAGGCAGAGACAGTGAAGAGAGGAATTTCATATTTAATTAGTTTTAAATGTTTTATCTAAAAAGTTCCCCAGACCATGCCCAATGGACTCACCAGAACAGCAATGAGATGTTGACCCTTACAGACAGGATGAAATAGAGGGAGCCCATCCTGACCCTCCCAACTATAGCAGGAGTCTCCAAAGTTTGTCACTCAGAGATTTGGGATTTCTGTGACTATCTTGTGGTTTCAGATAATCCCATGGCATCACCATGAAGGTCGGACCCTACCTCTCACTTGTGTTACGGTCTGCCGTAAAACTGTTGCTTTGAGCTGTCTCCCACAGATGCCTGGGTAATGTGATTCTGTGTTGTTTACTAGCGCTATTATAGGTCTTCTTCCCTAGGAATGGACAAAAGTTCCTGAGGATCAGAATGAAAACAATCCAACTACATTAAAAAAAAAATCTAATTTTCCTTCAGAAGGCTTGTCATTAAAATTGTGTGTATATGTTGGCAAAAACCCTCTCTCCTGAGGCTAAGTTTCTGAGACCAATGGTCTTCAAACTTCTTGCTTCCAAAAACTTTAAGACTTTTGTAAAACTTTATCTCTGTACATTTTCAAGTCAACATCTGAATGCTTTGTATAAAGACTATTTTATCTCTCAGAGTTCCAGGTTTGCCTTGTTCAGGTCAGACATTGTTCATAAAGTGAGAGAGCAAAAGATGTGGCCAAGTCTTCGACTGACTTTCTGTCAGGAGCAGACTGACTTCATTTTTTTAAGTTGTAAATAAGCATCATTAATGCACATCTACACAGTCTTACTTTTGAATTTGAAAAAGAATGAACATGAGTTGAGATAAGCATCACCCTGAAGGCAGAGAGAAGGGGTGGTGACTTTCTGAGCTATGCTCCCCTCTCCAGAAATCTGATATCTTCAGGAAATCTACATGGTCCTTCTTTGGTGGCCTGAAGGTAGCACAGAGAAGTTAGGGCCAGTGAGACTTTGCTTTCATTTTCTTTCTAAAGTGGTGCCCAACCTTTGATTGAGAAAGAGGATGTGGAAAAGGAACCTCTGCCCACTGCAGTGTTCTCTTCAGGAAAGCAGTGTTAGGAGAGGACCTGTGGGAATTGAAAAACTTACCATTGATTTTGTTCAAACAGTCCATGCCTGTGAATGAACTCTGGAAATCCTTCAGTTTTATACCCAGCTTTACTGGTACCTTGGTTTGAAGACCACTGTCTTCTACCCTATATTCAACCGAGTCTGTGACATGACCTGGTGCATCTGATTGCTATTCTCAACTTAGGCCTGCAAATTTGTTAAACATTTACAATGTACTGGCAATGTAGCTACGTAAGTTTGTCTTTCTCAGAACCTTGTTACAGCTAATTAAGTGTGTCATCCAAAGTTATGTAGCACAGGACTCAGGAACCGGATTGAGGTGCCTAAATCAGCTTTTTCCCCCTACCACATGGGTATTAGTTGTACAAGATACGGTCTACTAAACATGTGAGTGAGGGGAGGATTTAAAAAGAATCCTCAGCCTCTGTAGACCATTTCTGATCAAAGTCTTAATTCTCTCTCAGCCCCAGGTAATATCTCGTTATCTGGCCTGCTTAATATTAGGATTCAGCAAGAATCCTAATAGGTCAGTTTAGCCAGAAGCCCTCCTTATTCTTCATTCTTCCCCTTAGTACTTTTCCATCTACAGGATATGGTAATTCATAAAACAATGACTTGTTAATTCATAGGACATTTTTCTAGTTTTTTTTTTGTTGTTGTTGTTTTAGATAACTAGTGGAATAAAAATTCTACAGCATTTAAATAGCCTTTATTGAAAAAAAGATAAATTGTCTCCAAATTACTTCTAAGTATTTTGAAAATCATTTTCCTTTAAAAATAGCTGGCCAAAAATCCAGAAAAACCTTTTAATTTAGAGACTTTCCCTATCTTTTTACTTTCCTTTTCTCTTATGTCATACATTTTAGTTGTTTATCCTGGGCACTATGAAATCAGTTTTTAATTTAAAATTAAAGTCACTCATATTTTTGTCTTTCAGTCTTTATATTTTACTTTTTTGGTATTATCTTAGGCTAACCTGACAATTTCTAGTTTTTGTATTTATTTTAGAGAGAGTGGAGGGGAGGGAGGAAGGGGAAGAGAGAGAAAGAGAGAAACATGGATGTTAGACACATCAATTGGTTGTCTCCCATTCACATCCCAGAACCAGGGAACCAGCCTGCAACCTATGTATTTGCCCTTGACCAAGAATTGAACCCAGGACCCTGCAGTCTGAAGGCCAGTGCTCTAACCACTGAGCAAAATTGGCCAGGATCTACTTTTTATTTATTAAAAATTACAAGTTTTACCGCCTCTATCCATTTAGATAAAAAAAACTAATAGGATTGCCTTGGCCAGTGACTCAGTGGTTAGGGTGTTGGTATGGGTTCCATTCCCAGTCAAGGGCACGTATTTCTTCCTGGGTTGCAAGTTTAATAGAAACTTCTATTACACAATCCCTACAGGAGGCAACCAATCGATGTGTCTGTGTCATATGGATATTTCCTTCTCTCTCTGCACTCCATCTCACTCCACTCCACCCTTTCACTCTCTCTCTTTCTCTATCTCACGCCTTCCCATCCTTACACTCTCTCTCTAAAAAAAGAAAAAATATCAATGGAAAAAATTGGGTGAGGACTAACAATAAAAAGTAAAATCATATCTAATTATACTTTAATTTTTTTTTTACTTTTAACTATTTTTTCAAAATTGAGATATGACTCACATAGGTTTAATTAAAAAATGTGCAAGTCAGGGCTTTTATTTTTATTATATTAACTTACTTTTTAAGGCAGCATGTGGGGTTACATTTTTTTTTTTTAATCCTCACCTGAGGTTATATTCTTTATTAACTTTAGAGAAAGAGGAAAGAGGAGAGAGAGAGAGAGAGAGAGAGAGAGAGAGAGAGAGAGAGAGAGAGAGAGAGAGAGACACCTATCTGTTACGGGACTATACTCCAACCAACCAAGGCAGTTGGCCAGGCTTGGGGACACCTTTGAAAGGGCAGATTTCACAATGTGGTTCTACCGGTTTACATATGAATGCCCTTGGTCTTTTCTTGAAGCAGGAGCCCAGCAATTTATTGGCAGTTTATTGGTTCTCCATGGGCATTTACTGAATGAGTGAAAGAACTGCAAAGTCTACCTTGGGAATGTAAGCTGCTTCTGACAAGCTGAGAATGAAAAGCTTAGAATAGTCTCAGCATCCCTTTGAACATAGCCATTGGCTGGCACAGACTCTTCATTTTGCTCCTTTTTTGCACATCACATTGGCAAACAGCACAGACTAGAAAACTGCCCTCCCTGAGGTTATATTTGAATCTGGATATTGAAAATGTCATATGGTTGATGGGCAGCTGTCACTCATGTTTCTTTTCTTTTCTTTTTTAAAATACATTTTTATTGATTTCAAAGAGATAGGAGATGGAGAGAGGGACAGAGACATCAATGATGAGAGAGAATCATTGATCGGCTGCCTCCTGCACACCTCCTACTGGGGATGGAGCCCACAGCCTCGGCATATGCCCTGGACTGGAATTAAACCCGGGGACCCTTCAGTCCACAGGCCCACACTCTGTCCACTGAGCCAAACCAGCTAGGGCACACTCATGTTTCTTTAGTCATATTTCTATTACATATCGCCTTACAGGTTCTAAAAATTTCCTTTGCCATTATAGACATATCTCATGGAACTTGGGCAAAAAAATCAAGCAGCTTATCTGGGTGGGATCTACCAGTCCACTTGGAGAATGTGTATACGTGCATACATTGCTTGCTCCTTCCTTTCCCAGGAACTCGCTAGAATCAGGGAGCTGTGGCTGTCTCAGAGTTTACTGATAGATCAAGGCCAACGACTTTAGTTTATCGTGTAAGGAACTTCAGGGCGCTAATAGCACAGCTGCCCTGAAAGGAAAAACAAATTACATATTTTGAAATAGTTTTGAAATGTTAGATTTATGTATATTTATTTCATCATCAGCTTCTTTTTCAAGGCAAGTTACTCAGATTATGGATCTACATGGAAAATGTGTGTGTTTAAAAAACATTTTTTTTCCCCACAAGGACAGTACTGTCAACATATGGCTTTTTCGTTTTTGTTTTCATGTCAAGTCTAACATTGCAGAACAGTCCTATTGAAGTAAAAATGCAAACAAAACATTCCTCCCGCAGATAGGTTTCTTTAGGAACCCCATCTGGGAGTTAGCCCTCCACCCCTCTCCAGTGGTACGTGGCTGGTGAGATAGCGCAGCCCCCGTTGAGCCACAGCAGACAGCGAGGCCCATAGTGAATTGAGCCACACAGGTTCACATTGTGACCTTGCGGGAGAAGTACCTACATAGGACAGCATTACGCTTACAATTAATTCGAAGGTGAATGATTCAGTGTTACATTTTAACATATGTATTTACTTGTACTAGTCAGGCAAAGAATTCCTGCGAAACACTTCTTTTAGGGCTTCCTGCCTCCTGCCTATGTTGCTGGCACTGTGTCCTAACTGGTGTGTCTGCCTCGGTTCCCAGGGGATATTAGAATTGCCAGCTAGAGTCCTAAATGCCATGTGAGGTTGAATTCCGAGAGAAACAAAGGAAATGTGTTAGTATACGGTTGTCCTAAAATATTTAGTATATTTTGCCCCCACCATATTACATAGGATGACTTATCACCTATGATGGCATGACTTGTCATGAAACCTTTTAAAAATCCTTTTCCCCCAACAGGGCTGACCACTTCTCAATCTCCGTAACCAGCCCCCTCGTGCTCTCTAAACTGATTACCTCCACCTCCCAGGTTCTCAGTGTTGGTGACACTGCCTCCATTCATCCAGTTCCTGCACCATCCCTTTGTCCCCCCCTCCTCAGGCGAGTCTCTGAGACTTTTCATCAGCCTTTTTGTTTCTTTCCCTCTTCTAGTCTCAACAGCCAGCGATATCTTTAAGAAGATGACAGCACATTCTATCCACTGTTCTCCCTTTTTCTGTCCTTTCTCCTAACCAAGAGACTTTTAAACATTGAATAATGATACTCACATGCACAGGAGTATATGTGTATAAAGAATTAGAAGCTTTCTGAGCCCAGCCGGCGTGGCTAAGTGGTTGGGGCTTAATCACAAGGAACAATAACAGCCTATAAATATTGGATTCGAAAGTCTAGATCAAGGTTCGATTCCCAGTCCAGGGGCTCCATCCCCAGTGGGGAGCATGCAGGAGGCAGCCGATCAATGATTCTCTCTTGCCATTGATGTTTCTGTCTCGCTCCCTCTTTCCCACTCTGAAATCAATGGTAATCTATTTAAAAAAAGGAAAAAAAGTTTTCTGAACTATGCTTACAACCTGTGGGCATTCTGCTGTTTTCTATTGTCTTTTTTTTTTTTAAATAGATTTTATTGATTTTTTTTTTACAGAGAGGAAGGGAGAGGTATAGAAGGTTAGAAACATCAATGAGAGAGAGACATTGTATCAGCCGTCTCCTGCACGCCCCCCACAGGATGTGCCCACAACCAAGATACATGCCCTTGACTGGATAGAGCATCGGCCTTTCGGTCCCCAGGCCAATGCTCTATCCACTGAGCCAAACCGGTTTGGGCTGTCTTTTTTTTTTTTTTTAAGCCATTTGGTGACCCCTGAATTGATGAATGATGATCTTTGTTTAAAACACACAAATACTGCCTATTCTATTTTGTAAAAACTATAGTCTTTATAAAACTTTGAGTAGATCATGTCACTCCCTTAAAACCTGTCCATTTCCCACTCACCAGCCTTCGGATAAAGTCCAGGATGCTTGATGTGGCATTAAAAGCCTCCAGTTGCGAAAACCTGTTTAAAGAAATAATGACTGAAAACTTCCCACATCTGGTAAAAGAAATAGACTTACAAGTCGAGGAAGCACACAGAACCCCAAAGAAAAGGAACCCAAAGAGGACTACACCAAGACACATCATAATTAAAATGCCAAGAGCAAAAGACAAAGAGAGAATATTAAAAGCAGCAAGAGAAAAACAGTTTATTACCTACAAGGGAGCACCCATACGACTGTCAGCTGATTTCTCAACAGAAACGATGCAGGCCAGATGGGAGTGGCAACAAATATTCAACGTGATGAACAACAAGAACCTACAACCAAGAATAATCTATCCAGCAAAGCTATCATTCAGAATTGAAGGGCAGATAAAGACCTTCACAGAGAAGAAAAAGCTAAAGGAGTTCATCAACTCCAAACCAGTACTATATGAAATGCTGAAAGGTACCCTTTTAGAAGAGGAAGAAGAAAAAGGTAAAAGACAAAAAATTATGAACAACAAATACACATCTGTCAACAAGTGAATCTAAAAATTAAGTGAATTAAAAATCTGATCAACAGAATAAACTGGTGAATATAATAGAATCAGGAGCACAGAAAGGGAGTAGACTGATAATTCTCAGGAGGACAAAAATCATAAAGCATCAAACAGACTGTGAAATTATAGCAGAAAGATTAAAGTTAGGTGAGGTAAATAAGTGATCAATCAAAGGACTTGTATGCATGCTCATAAACATAACCAATGATCACAGACACTGGGGGGTCGGGGTATGCCTGGGAGGGAGGGGGGGCAATGGGGAGATATGTATAAAAAATTAATAAAAATTAATTAAAAAAAAAAAAAGCCTCCAGTTGCCATGTTCTCCCTCCCAGCAGCACATCGTGTCCGGAGAGGCACCTCCCTTTCCCCCAGAGCTCACTGTTCACAGTAAACAAGTTCCTAAGGCCCAGTTGCCATTTCTTCATTGAGGCTTTCACTGACCTCTTAGTCCAGGTGAATCCCTGTACTGGATGGCTGTCCATACTTTTTAAAAATATATATTTTATTGATTTTTCACAGAGAGGAAGGGAGAGGGATAGAGAGTCAAAAACATCGATTAGCTGCTTCCTGCACACCCTCCGACTGGGGATGTGCCTGCAACCAAGGCACATGCCCTTGACCGGAATCAAACCTGGCTCAACTCAAGTCCACAGGCCGACGTTCTATCCACTGAGCCAAACTGGTTTCGGCCATACTTAATGCTTTTATAGCTGGAAGAACTTAAAATAGGTTTCAGTCCCTATAACTGCTCACAATCCTTAGAGACTCTCTATTTCATTCAGACTAAAATCCAAAGTTCTTATGGTGGCCTACATAGTACTCCGTGATCTCCCTTCCCGACCTCATCTCTCTTCCTGACCTCATCTCTCGTGACCCTTTCTCCTGACTTCTGCTCCAGCCCCACCCCATCCCATTGACCTTGTTATTCATTCAGGTTGGCATGTACCCTCAGAGCCTTTGCACTTGCTATTTCCTCTCCTTGGAGCACCTCTTTTCCCCCTTCCCATTCCTTCCAGCTTTCTCAAATGGTCCCCTGGTCAGTGTGGCAATCTCTGATCACCCTAGTTGAAATTGCACCCCCCACTTTGCACTCCCTGTTTTCTTCTCTACTTCATATTAATTTATTTATTTTACTTTTTTATCTTGCTTATTATCTTTCTCCCTTCACTAGGAAGTAAGTTTTATGATGATAGGATTTTTTTTTTTTACCGCTAAATAACCAGTATCTAGCAAGGTGTTTGGTTTTAGTAGGTGCTCAATAAATTTATTTGAATAACTCTTGTATATCCACTTTCAAATCATAGTTTTCTTAGGTGCCTGTTCTGTTCACCACTGTACTCACCTTAGTGCTTAGCACATAGTAGAGTCTCAAAAAATGATTTTTTGAATTAAATTCATTTGCTTCGGGAGTGGTAAGAATGAGAACAGTGTGTATCACTTTAAGAATACTTAGTTTGTCAGTGGTACCTCGAGATACAAGTACCCTAACATACGAGATTTTTGAGATACGAGCCATCGAGCCAGTGATTTTTGCTTGAAGTACGAGCAACATTTGAGATAGGAGTAATCGCGTGGATCGGCCGGCTGCACATGACCCACCAGTTTACCGAGACTCGAGCGTCTCATAGTTTCCCACGCCTCAAGGTTACAAAACGAATTAAACTCATATTTCGAGGTACCACTGTATTTAGAGTGTTTGGAAGGTGGTGGGGGGTGGGATTGGAGGGAAGCATTCCTATTCTGTACAGAATCTTTAAAAGAGAAGCCTATTGGTACAATGTATTCACTTGTTACTGGAACAAATGTTAGGCTTATACTATTTGCAAATATTAAAAAGTTGGAGGGGTGTGTTATGTGGGAGCATTGTGTAAAAAGGATTTTGCAGGTTTCAAACTAGTGGCACTTGCACAGCCCCCCTTTAATTCTAATCATAATCAAATGGAGTATAGGCCCACAGTTCGTTATTGAAGACCTTTAGAATCAGCAGGATTTGGGATTCAGATTCCCCACCTCCCCCACCCTCAGGTTTCAGAAGGTAGAATGTGCTCAGTCATTCATTCCAGACCCACGGACCCTGGGGCAGTGTCCCATAATCAGCCATCTCAGCACTTACACAGAGAAAAGTATGGGTAGGTTAAAGGTAACAAAGAGTCTATCTCCCTTCCATTTAGGGTTTTTTTTCCACAAAAGTGAGTTTTGATGCCAAAAGCATGGAAAAGTTTGTTTTTCAGAGCTTTTAAGTTGTTTTCCTGGCCTAGGGCTATTGATGCTGGGCTTGTTGGTGTTGCATGTCCCCGAGGGCTGTGGTTTCAGGAAAGTTCGTGTCCCTGCTCTCAGTTTCAATCTTAATGATGGAACAAATGATGGAACAAATGATGCATCGTTCTGATTGAATGACAACCCAGTGTCATCCAATACACCAGTTGTTTAATTTTGAATGACTTCATGCATAATAATTCAAGCAAATAGATGCTAGAAGGAACATGTCTTTTTCTATTCTAGTCAGTATCCAGAACCATGACTCGAAGAACTTGGTCACATCATTAGTTATGCAGAAGCCAGTGTTTTGATGTATTGCTTATAGAGCTTGACATCAAGGCAGAGGCTCTCAAAGTTAGGCATTTGGACTCTATCACAGGGGTGGGCAGACTTTTTCTGTAGAGGGCCAGACAGTAAATATTTTCAGTGTTGTGGGTCACATACCTTCTTTATCTGTGCATATTTTCAGTATCTCCTCTGCCCCACCATCCCTATTCCCTGCCCAGAGAAGACTGCCTGACCCTGGAATTGTCAACATGGTAGGATAAAGCCATCCAAGGAAAAATCCTGTTGGTATTTGGATGTCTGTGTCTAAAGTAGAGAAACATCCCCAGTAGTAATTATTTTAAGCTCAGTGAAGTCTGGAGGAGTCTCTGTCTTATCAGCAGTGCCTAGGCTCAAGACTGTTTTTTGTGTTTGTTTTTTCCTTGTATAAGCAAAGCCTGACTGAACCTAGGAGAGCAATACCAGTAAACATCCCTTTGGAGCCTTGTATCTTAGGAGGTGAGAGGTTGCCTCTCAAAGGTAGCACAGTAATAAATCCGATTGGACAGAGTGGTGAAAGAGAAAGAAAGCCCACCTGTGCTCCTTTTGCGCCAGCTATCAAAACCAAGAGAAAGCATATGCCAACCAAGTCTCCTTTCGCAGAGGCAACTATTTTCAGTTCCGCTGCTAATCTCTAATTCTTGAATTATCAATTCTGGGCAACAGATGCTGACTCCCGGCTGTAAAGGGTAAGAAGAATTCTCACAGAAACTTCTACCTTAATTGCTGTCTTTTACTTCCTGATAGTTTTTAGCTCTTGCGTTATCTTCATTTCCAGCAGTTGCCTTTGATGCCCGAACAGTACAGATGGCCTGAATTTTCCGACTGATTTTTAGATGTTCCTATTGACTTCTTGCTTTGAAAGCTGAGGAATTCAGCACAGCTATTCACCATTTCACTCTTTTCTGCCCAATTTTCCTTCGTTATGTTTTTTCTTTTTAAACTGCCATAGTTTATAACATTCACATTTATAACATGCTCCCTTGTCTTCCAGCATCTCTGTCAGCTGTTGGTTGGCCTCAGGACAAAGTCCACGTTCTCTCCTGCAGTGAATAAAAATCCGCCTGGCCCCATCCTATCTCCTGGCCTAATCTGCAGTACAGTTCTCTCGGTCCTCCTAGGCACCATGGCCTTTGATCTCACTGGGACTTTGTGCATTTTGTGAACTCTAACTAGAACTCCAACGTCTTTTCTTCCAGATGGCAAACTCCTACTCATGCTTCAAGCCCCAGCTCCCATGTACCCTTTTATAGAAGCCTTCCTGCTTCACATTGTGAGGTGGCCAGTCCTTATGGGCCCTGACATCCCTCTTCCTTCCTCCCTCACAGCACTTGGTCAGGTTTTTGTCTCTGCTTCCTCTCCTTGAATGTGACCATTAGGTGTGTGCATTTTGTTTCTGTGTCTTTAATCTCCAGTGTAGTTTCCATACCTAGAATGAATGAGTGAATGAATGAATGAATGAACAAATGCACAAGAAAAAGTTTTAACCAAGAGGTCAACCAATGCGTTTGGGGTGTTCTTTCTTTCCTAAATTGATTTTATTCAGCAGAGTTTTCAGTTTCTTGACTTGCTTTATATTCTTTGCTTTGTCTGCTTTATCTACCTTTGAGGAGTAAGGATAATTGAGGAGAAAACAATTGCTGCCAATATTGTTGGTAAATGATTGCCTTCTACACAGGCCTCAAAAGAGGGAAGAAATGCCCTAGCTGATTTGGTTCAGTGGATAGAGCATCGGCCTGTGGACTGAAGGGTCCTGGGTTTGATTCCAGTCAAGGGCATGTACCTCAGTTGCAAGCTCAATCATATGCCCATTCGAGGTATATACAGAAGGCAACCAATCCATGTGTCACTCACATCAGTGTTTCTTTCTGTGCCTCCCTTCCTTCTACTCCCTCTAAAGAGAGAGAGAGAGAGAGAGAGAGAGAGAGAAAGGAAGAAAAATGGAAAAATATCCTCAGGTGAGGATTAATAACAAAAAAGTGAGGAAGATAGTATTCTTACCTTTTTTTGTATTCTAAGCCAATCTTTTTTTTAAAAAAAATGCTAAATATACATTTGAGAAGGAAATTAATTCCCAGAAGTGATATTTATTTAAAGCCTTTCCTTAGAAACTTCTGTAAGTGCACAATCTATTTTGAGTAAACACAGCATGTGGCCACAGGTTCAATTGAATTGGCACAGTGTCAGTTCTCTGTTGACTAAAATCAGCTCACATGTTGATCCTCATGCACTTGTTAGATTTCTGTTACACGCTTACCTCCTCCTGTTGTAAAACTAATTAAGCCAATGGTGAAAAGCTGCTAATGAACTGAGCACCCAGATATAATTATAATGCTGTATTTCCTGACACAGTAATTTTCAACAAAGGTTTTCAGGCAATACATGAACCACCTGATAAAAGAAGGAATAGTGACGTGGTGGAGACTTGGAGGCTCCCTGTCTGAGTTCGAATCCTGACTCTCTGTTGCTTTCTATATGTACAACCTTGACCAAATTATATAACTTCTCTAAGCTTCTTTCCTTATCTGCCAAATGGAGAATTTTCATGTGAATTACTGCATATAAGGAGCTTAGAACCAAACCATAGACACCCAGCAACTATTAGCAATAATTATTTTTGTTGTAAGGAATATGTAGAGGAAAAAAGCAAATGGTCATTTCCCTATGGGAGTCACTATTAACCACTTGGAGTGCATCCTAGAGCATTAACTTTTAACCAAGAGAGCAGTATTGCTACAGGAATGTTAATGCAGCAATGAGTTGGTTCAACAAAACCTCAGTGTACAGTTTACAAATAGTTTTTCTAAAGAAATTTGCTTCAAAAGCCTGCTGTCCATGTTACTTCATGTTTTTTCAGTAGCAAGGAGTATACTGGAAGCAAACACAAGGGGATATAGTTACTGAAGATTCATGGACCAAATGTATTTGAAATTCACACACTGTCATTGTAAATTCAGTATTCGTGACAAGCATTCTGGGCAAACAGCCCAACTATGGGGTTGTGTCTTTCTTGAACTTCATATATATGTAGATTATATTTTAAAAACTGCTCTTCTATGTATTCTATTTCTGGCCCTTGAGAGGAAAGCTGTTGCTTAGCAACCAGTGGTTGCTGCTTGGCTGATGTGTAAAATGGAAAGCCTTGTAAATCAGAGGCAAATGATTCTGTCCATTAGGAGTGCCGAGTTACTGGTTTTAACAACTCAGTTGGCAACTTAGTTTATGATTCTTTGTGTGGAAAAGATAAAATATGAGATACAGACTCTGTATCATGATATTTACTAATTATTTTTAAAGAATACAGATTGATTCACAAGAATGTAAATTAGTATATAAAAAGGAATAACTACGGGATATAAAAAAAATACCTAAGTTTTTGAAGTATGTATTTAAAGTTTCAGGTAAAAAATATTCACATCTGAAAACAAAAAGGGAGAAACATAAAATACATAAACTGAATTCTTAAGTTATAGCCAACAACAAAAATATGTTTATATCCTACACAACCTTTAATTATGTTTTTATATTTATTTTCTTCATTCATTTACCAGTATATTTTTAACTAAGATTATTCACTGGGAAAAGAGAGATTAAACATATGGTGGTGAGAATCCCTTGGCTGCAATTTACAAATACCCTGACCAACTGAAGCTAAAGAATATTTATTGGTGCAAAAGATTTGGTGGTGCTGATGGTGTGCACAGAATTAATAGGATATTGGAGAACAAGACTTGGAAGTGGGCTAGAACATTATGTGCTCCAGAAAACTTATAATGGTCAGAACCACTGCTGTTTCCTTGTATCTCTCTCAAGTTCCCAGGGAAACAGCCTCTCTGGCTGATTTGCCATATGTCTGTCTGTCCTTTGGCTGGAGTGAATTGGGGTCCAGGAAGGACCCCAAATTCCGTGGGGGCATGAATCTAGATTTATAGGACTGAACACTTCTCAGCAGATTTCTTTTCCCCAAACCAGAAATCTGGGTGCTATTAAGAAAGAAATGGCCGAGACCGGTTTGGGTCCCGGGTTCGATTCTGGTTGGGGGCATGTACCTTGCTTGCGGGCACATCTCCACAGTGGGGCGTGCAGGAGGTGGCTGATCGATGTCTCTCTCTCTCATCGATGTTTCTGACTTTCTCTCTTCCTTCCTCTCTGTAAAAAATCAATAAAATATATTAAAAAAAAGAGAAAAGAAATGGATGCTGGCGATGTATATATGGAGATATCAATATGAATATATGTTGCATAAACATATATACAGTATATTGTGCAAAACTTACAGTCTTCAATCAACTCGTGTCACCCAATTGCTTCTTTCTCCTCATGTTCCTTACCTCCGAAGTGGATATAAAAACCTCAACTTCGTATATTTTCTAGTTACTATAAAAATTACTGTTTAGTTAGTGGTGTCTGGATCAATTTAAAGAAGTAATATGTAAGTACAGTTAAAATCTATGAAACAATGGTGTTTGCATATTTCCATATGCAATTTAAGTTGAGTTCATTTTTATGACTTTATATTATACCTGAATATCAAAGACATTGAATAAATCAATAGAATCGCAAAAGTTAAATCAAAGTTAAATCTAATCAAGAATAAAATTTACCAAGGTCATTGAGTCTGACTTTTTTACAAAGTAGAAAGAAGCCAAAAAGGCAGTAACCCCCATCATTCCTTTTATATAACTGGATTTTTTATTCATATGATAGCATTAAACATGGTTTTTAAAATACCTTAATTTTCCTATGATAGCTAACCATGCAGGAAATAAAACAGATTCTCTTGGTAAAAGAGGAAAAAAAAAACCAGACATTTGTTTATAAGTAAGAACTATAGTAAATCTTCCTTTACTATAAGCAAATGTTCTTAAAAAATAGTAGTGGCATTTATTTAAATGAAAATATTTCATAATAAATGATCTACACTACTTGATAAAATATTCAAAATATTTTTAAGATATCTGGAACATCTTAATTTGTAATAATTTGTCTTGTGCACAATGCTTCTCATAATTTGTATTATAATACATATACATTTATATTTCTATATATAAAGTGTATAATATATATATACAATGCTTCTCATAATTTATGTATTATAATACATATATATTTGTATATATAAAGTGTATAATATATATATATACACATTTACATATATGTATATAGAGAATGTATGTGTGTATGTGTATTCCCATTTAATCCTTACAACTACTGTGTAAACTGAACAGGATAGGTACTTTCTTTTTCTTATTTTAATAGATTTAAAAAACTAATGCACAAGCCGAAACCGGTTTGGCTCAGTGGATAGAGCGTCGGCCTGGGGACTGAAAGGTCCCAGGTTTGATTCCGGTCAAGGGCATGTACCCTTGCGGGCACATCCCCAGTAGGGGGCGTGCAGGAGGCAGCTGATCGATGTCTCTCATCGATGTTTCTGGCTTTCTATCCCTTTCCCTCCCTCTCTGTGAAAAATCAATAAAATACTAAAAGAATAAAAAACTGATGCACAAAAAAGTTAAATGATTGGCCCAATGTCACAAAAAAAGATAGATATCGGATTTGAAATTTCTAACTACCAAAATCTGGACAGTGGAGTAGGATCCAGGTTTCCTTAGTCTCCCTCTAGGAGGTGTGCTCAAGTTTGAGGTTAATTACACTCTGGTTCTGAGGTTCTGTGATCTGTTTAATTCAATCCAACAGGCATCTACTGAGTATCTATGGCTTGTTTGGAACTGTTCTAGTGAACGTGGGGAATACAAAAAAGGGGCTGGACAATCATTGCCTTCAGAGAATTTATGTCACTATTAGGAAGTAAATGGCTACCTAAATGAAATGAATAATTAGGATAAAGAATGAAATCAAATGCTACAGTATGGGAGGCTTCACACCGAAAATCCTTGAAGAATGGATCTGATTCAGAGAGGGGAAAGGTGGAAAAGCATTCCAGGGGGTATCAGTGTGTGTATGTATGTGTGTGTGTATGTGTGTGTGTGTGCACGTGCGCTGGGGGTGAGAGAATGCATGAGTGTAGAGGCTGGAACAACATATGTGATACAGAGAAAGCAGTACCAGGAGAAAGATAACCTGAGCTGCCAGAAGCACAGTATGTGTCTGGTAATAGGAGATAGGCTTCTTGCTGCCCAATAGGCCTCAGAGTTATACAGCAGCCGAGAATATTTCAGATTTCCAGTGAACACTGTATCCTCAGAAAGTAAGGGAAGAGCAATACCAATTGTAAAAATTAAAACATAATGTTTAAAGTCCTCTTATTCTGTCCAATTATTCTATTCTAGTCCTGTGAACTCACCTCTTGGGAACTCAGCTCTCTACACCTGTGTTTTCTAAGGGTCATTAGGCGCACGTGTGTGTGTGTGTGTGTGTGTGTGTGTGTGTGTGTGTCTGCCTGTGTTGGTGTATGTAAATGTATTTGAACATGTAAGCCAGAAAGTTCCTTTTAGGAAAAGAGGCATCTTTGTTTAGGAAAATGTTTTAAGAGTGGAAGGTGGGAGCACAGTTTGGCAAGAGACAGGGAAAGCAAAGTAACATCTATATAATGAAGTGACAGGAATGTGGGAGAGAAGGTTAGCTGAAGAAATTGGGGAAATGTATCAAAGAAAGCCAGAGCCCGAGAAGCAGTTGGTGAAAAAGTTCTGGGGCCAGGACAGTGACATTTAATTTTTACTTTTAAATTGTTTTTGAGGCTCCCATGCAAATCTCTGATGCCTTGAATCTTCCATAAGGATTGTACCCAGAGCCCTGAGTCAATGGTGTTTTAGGAAATACATAAAAGGCGGGGTGTGTGAAGAAGCAGGCTGCATCTAGCATGGGACAGCAGCATCTCACGCAGTGACAAGCTGTAGCCCTTAATGACAAAGAGAAGTCTAGGTACATGTCCTCCTTCCCCTCCAATCCCTCTAGAAATTGGGAAGGCTATTGAGTTTCCCATTTCAGGTAGGACGGGATTCCAGGCAATTTCAGTTGAACCATATTGGACATGATGGCCCCTGCAAATATCTGGGTTTCATCTACTTATAGTCATTTACAGCGACATTTCAGTCTCTGCTTTGTTGGGCAGCTCTGTCACCATGGAAAGGCCTTTCTGTTTGCTGAAAACCACCCGGCAAGTGAGCCAGCTCCTGGAGGAGGAGGTAGAGTAAGATTGTCCAGGGGTTGAGCCTCCAGAGAGTGACTCAGGTTTGGCTTCTCATGGCTCCAGAGCCTATTTTCTGTTTACCAGGGGATTAATCATGGTTTCCAAATTGGTCTGCCAGGACGCCAGCAGGACTGGGTAAAGAAAGCCGAGGTGCTGAGTTTGGGATTTTTCCATGTCCTGGTGATTTTTCAGCAGGAAAATAAAGGGGTATGATTCCTCCTCTATAGGCTTGTGACAGACTATTAGAAGTCCTATAGCTCACCTAAGTCTGTCCCAGTGGCAAATACACCAGATTTAAAGCAATTGAGGTGAGATGCCTCAATTCTTCTTTCCTTTTTAGTCAGCATAAGAGTGAATTCAGTGTTTGATTAACCTGATTTGATAGATAGTTGATTTAATTCAACCTAACAACTATGTGCTAGCCTATAGCAGAAGCCTAAATTTGATATTTCCAAGGAAGTCAGGAGTAATATGATACACACATACACATACACACACATACACAGGGAGAGGCAAAAGTAGTTTGCTTTTGTTTTTATGGAAAATAATACAATAATTAACAAAGAATAAAGAAATCCTGTTTCACATACTTAAAACTATAAACCTACTTTTGTCTCACCCTGTAGATAGATAGCTAAATTGATAGATAATCTTTAGTCCTTGTGATGGTGGTTTGAGCCTGTCTTTTTGCTGGATTCATTACAACCCTATTAGGATATAATTTTTTAATGCAGTCACATACAAGCAGTGAATCAACAGTGTCTTCTTGCACCTGACAGTGATATCATGGGAAGAATCTTCTTAGAAGTTGGAGCAATAATGGTTTTGCTTTCATTTTTAAAAAAATTTTTTACTAAAGGAGGTGATTCAATTGTTTTGCATTGTAACAGCTTCCCCAGATACCCACACAGATCACATTTTCCCATTGATAGTAAAGAAATTCTTGAAAACACCACAGAGCAATTGTAAATGGAGATCTTGTTTCTCAATTAGCTGGAATTACTTTATTTTATATATATACTAGAGGCTTGGTGCACAAATTCATGCACAGGTGGGGTTCCTCGGCCTCGCTGGCGATCAGAGCCATCTTGCTCAGTCCTGATTGGGGTTGATCAGGCTAATCAGGGCCGGTTGGCTGGAGGGAGGGACCGAGGGAGGTTGGCTGGCTGCAGGAGGTTGGCTGGCTGGCTGCAGGAGGTTGGCTGTGGGAGCGCTCTGACCACCAGGGAGCAGCTCCTACGTTGAGTGTCTGCCTCCTGGTGGTCAGTGTGCATCATAGTGAGCTGTCAACTGCTCATTTGGTCGACCGGTCGTAACAATCGCTTAGGCTGTTATATATATATAGATTTTTAATTCATTTCAGAGAGGAAAGGAGAAGGAGAGAAAGATAGAAACATCAACAATGAGAGAGAATCATTGATTGGCTGCCTCCTGCATGCCCCCTACTGGGGATTGAGCCCACAACCTGGGTATGAAACCCTGACTGGAATTAAACCTAGGACCCTTCGGTTTGCAGGCTGACATTATATCCATGTATACAAACAGGCCAGGGCTTAGCATCACTTTAATTTGTGATTATTATACTTTAGAATTTAACATATAGGTATTTATTCTTTTTTTTTTAAGTATTTTAATTGGTGTTTTACAGAGTGGGAGGGAGAGGGATAGAGAGCTAGAAACATTGATGAGAGAGAAACATCGATCAGCTGCCTCCTACACCCCCTCCACTGGGGATGTGCCCACAACCAAGGTACATGCCCTTGACTGGAATCGAACCTGGGACCTTTCAGTCTGCAGACTGATGCTCTATCCATTGAGCCAAACCGGTTTTAGCTAGGTATTTGTTCTTATATTGATCAGAATAATTTCTACCTGGGGAAATTATATTAATCTTACAAAAAGATATATTCTGAGGTAGATTGGTGAAAAGAAATGTGACAAGCTTGTCACAGTATGTTTTGCTTTATCAGTTTTTCTTTCAAAGTAGTAAAACCATTAGAACAAAGAAATATTCTAACACATTGCTATTTGAGTCCTGATTAATTTCCATTCCTCTAATTGTTTGCTTTCTCTAAATCTGCATATCCAGCACAGAGGGACTAGCATTATTGTGATATGTGCTATGACTTCCCAAGAATAGCCTAGAGAAAATAAGCAAAGTTCTATCACCTTTGATATAATAAAGGGAAAATAATTCAATAGGGTTCATGTTACTTGCTTAAGGACCCCATTTCCCAGAAGGCAACTGTGGGAAGCTTCCCACTGGATTTCCTTTGGAAATGTAGATTATTGCATCCTTTGATTTTTTTTTTTAAATGTCAGTAGTTCTCTTTTTAACAGAAGGTTCCAAGTAAATCATATTTCCTTTCCCAAAGTAATTTTAAACAGAATAGAAGAAAGAAAGTAAATGGAGTTCCAGAAAACAACCTTAAACCATACCCATTTTGGGGGGGAAAATACCCAAAGGAAACATTGTTTAAAGCTACTTTTATTCAGAATTTTTTTAAAAAAGGAATGAACAAAAAGGCAAGCAACCCAGATGTTCTATAGTATACAAATACTGTGTAAGAGGGAGAATCTATGTATACCTGAACAGCAGTGGTTTGAAGTCTGAAGTTACTGGATTTGCCTTCCCTGGATGTACCACCTGGGTTACTCTCCTGAATAACCTGAATATAAGTTCTCTCCCTATCCTGGGCTAGTCCAAACCCAGCTCTGCTCTGTCTGTCTGGGTTTGCTTGCTGGCTGGAGGAGGATATGGTCAGTGGCTGAGTCACAGGATAGAATGCTGCCTCTTCCTCCACTGACTCACAAGATGACTGGGCCAGCTCACTTCCTCTTCTGATGTTTCTGTCTCTGTGTGTATATTGAAGCCCTGGCAGTCCTCACCACCTCACTCCATTCCGTGGAAATAAATGTGTATATTTGTGAGTGTGCTTTGTGACAGGGATTGAAAGGAGACTAGTTCTTGTCCTCTGGGGACAAAGCACCTAGCACATATCCCTTCCATTGCAGTGGCCCAACTACGCCCATGGGATAAATGACAGCTTCCTCTATGTTGGCTTGTTTATTGCAGGGTCCAACAAAATCTTGGGTTAAGCAAGTTACATCCTTCTCTTGACTCACTTCTTTACCTTCCTCCTAGCTGCTAGAGCAACGGCCAGTTGCCGGAAGGTTTATTTTAGCTTCCCAAAACAGGGTTCTGTGCACAGGATGGATTCTCATTCTTCTACAGATACACAGCTGCTTTAAGCTACATACCCTCTATAGGATGAGTTTTGTGAATATCAAGTATTTGTAAATAAATCAAATTTCTCTCCCAGTTGAGATGACTATCTCAGAAGAGTCTCTTCTTTGTTTTGAGTTGTCTGCTTAGCATGATAAACTGGGAAGAGCATCAGAATAAGAGATTAAGCTTCTTATTCTGGTTATGCCTCTAATTAGCCATGTGACTAGTTTATGACCTGGCCATGTGGAGCCTTAGTTTTGTCGTCTGTAAGATTTTAGATTCCGATTAGATGATTTTTATGTTCCAATTCTGAAAATCATTAAACAATCCCAGTAATCCATGATGCTGTTGCTTTAAATATCTTCTTTTAGCATTTCTTTAAAGGAATATAAATTATAATTATCTACTTTTGAAAATCAACTTGAAAGATGAATATATGAAAGTTAAACAGCAGTTATACATTTCCCAACCAGGATTCTGATTTATAATTATAACTTGTCTTTACTAGCAAAAGATTTGACTCTGTATTTCTAGAAGTTTGATAAATATTCTGCATAGTCTGGGCCCTGCTTAGCTCTCCCGCCCTCATACTTCTCTCCACACTCACTTCCTTAGTGATTTTTACTCTGTGGCTTTGCTGGTTCCAATGGATTCATTTGTTGTTTCCAGTGGATTTACATATCTGGCCAAGGCTTCTCTCCTAAACCCCAGGCTCATATTCTGTGATCTGTGACATCCCCCATTTGGTTTCCTAGTAGCTCTCTCAAACTCCACTTGTCCAAAATAGAACGCCTGATGGGCAGTGCCTCCCCAACTGCTTCCGCCACGTTTGTACACGGCTCTCAGACCTTCCACCTGCTCGCACCAGAAGTTTGGCTGTCATCCTTACTGCCTCTCTTCCTTTGCCAATCCACTTAATGCCACCTGATTGGTGTCTCCACTTTCTGCTCTTGCTCTTTTATGAATAATTTCCCAAACTGCAGTCAGAACCATCCCTTTAAAAGAGATGTCAGAAATCATGTCACTGCTCTGCCTAAAGTTCTTTTTAAAATATATATTTTTTTATTGATTTCAGAGAGGAAGGGAGAGAGCGAGAGCGAGAGCGAGAGCGAGAGCGAGAGAGAGAGAGAGAGAGAGAGAGACATTAGTGAGGAGAGAGTATCATTGATCACATGCCTTCTGCATACCCCACACTGGAATTGAGCCTGCGAGCCTGCAACCCAGGCATATGCCCTGACCCAGAATGGAACTGAGACCTCCTGATTCTTAGGTCAACACTCAACCACTGAACCACGCCAGCCTTACTGACCCAAGTTCTTTAACGGATGAGTTAGCAATTGATTCCTGACCGCTCAGGGCATGAATGACATTGGTAATCTTTGTGTCATCTCTGTGTCTCCCTCTTTTGCTTACTCTGCCCTTGCCACATCAGTGTCCTTGCTCTCGTGCAATTTTCCAGACTCCCTTTGCATTTGCTGTTTCCTGTCCTATGATCTTCTTGTAGATATCTGCACCACTAATGGCCTTGCCTTCTTCAGGGTTTTGTTAAGATGTTATATTTCTGCCGAAACCGGTTTGGCTCAGTGAATAGAGCATCGGCCTGCGGACTGAAGGGTCCTGAGTTGATTCCGATCAAGGACATGTACCTTGGTTGTGGGCACATCCCCAGTAGGGGGCGTGCAGGAGGCAGCTGATCGATGTTTCTCTCTCATTGATGTTTCTAACTCTCTATCCCTCTCCCTTCCTCTCTGTAAAAAATCAATAAAATATATTTTAAAAAAAAGATGTTATATTTCTCCGGTGTCCATCCCTGAACTGCTTCCCTACCTTCTGCCCTGCCCCTGGTATTCCCTGTCCCCTTTCTCTGCTTTTTATTCTTCATAACTTTCATTACCATCTAATATAGGGTTTTTTGACCTTGGCCCTACTTCATTGTCTTGAGGGACCACCCTGGGCATTGTAGGGTGTTTAGCCGCATTCTTAGCTCCTACCCACTATAAATACTAGCAACCTCTTCTCTTCCACAGTTGTGACAATCAAAAATGTCTCCAGACTTTGCCAACTATCTCATGGAGAGTGGAGGAAGACCATTGATCTAATACAATATGTGTCTCACCTACTTATTTGTTTATTGTTCCTCCTTTTCCCACCCCTAGGATATAACCTCCATGAGAAGAGGAATTTTTGTCTCTATTTTTCAGTGCTATAATGTAAGCACCCAGAATAGAGCTCAGTGCATAGTAGGTGCTCAACAAATATTTAAGGAATGAGTGAATAAATAAAATGGACTCCTGCCTTGTTCCTCTGTGATCATTAAGCTCTAAGCACCCTGACCTTTCTTTTGCCTCTTATACATCCTGAGCTCATTCTCACCTTTCTACTTTTTTCTTTCAGTTCCTGCTCCTGGAAAGCCTATCCACAAGTTATCACCCTGTGGACCGGAGCTTGCTACTCAGGTCTCTACTCGAGTGTCACTTGCCAGAGAGCCCTACCCTGATCACTTTATCCAATATGATCCTCACTGCCTGCCAGGCTTACTCTCTATCATGTTACTCTGATTTAGTTTCTTAGTTACATTAGGCTCTGAAATGATCTTGTTTGTCTTAGGGAATTTCTGTTTTTCCCAAGAAAGTTTTCTGAGCACTTGACCTTATCTGTGTTGTTTATTATAGCATCCCACAGTCTAGAACTGTTTCAGGCCCATCGTCTGTGTACTGATTGAATGAATAAGCTTATCTCCTAATGTTTCAGCATGGGAGAGATTTTCAGTTGTTGGGAGGTAAGGGTTATGTCTGTCAGGGTTCAGTTGCAAAAAAGAGAACCCACTTTCGCTAGTTTAAACTGAGAGGGATAAATTACAGCATGTGGATCACAGAATCATTGAGAAAGCTGAAGAAACAACCTCCAGGTTGTGGACCTCGAGAAAGAATATATCCACCAAGGACTCCTTCTAGTTAACTGGGCCCAAATTCACAGCCAGAGCCTAGCAGCCATTGCTGATAGAGGCCTTTCAGGCATGCTGCATTTCCAAGAAACACTACAGACTGAACTGCATGATGTTCCTCTGGTCTGAGTCAACCCTTATAAAAGTGTTCCTAGTATTATCTTCTCACCAATGGGATGAGACCTACCTGTCCAATCGGAACTGTGCAGCTATATCCCCTTTTGCATCTATACTTACCAAGCAGAGTGGTTATATGACAACCAATCAGAATGTGTGAAGTCGACCAAGCAGGACATTGGTGTTTGGACCAAACAAACCATGCAAATTTGGAAACCTCATTTTCATAAAAATGGACCAGTTGGGAACGAAGCAAGAACTTTATAAAATGATAAACATCCTCCTCTTTGTCTCAGTGGAGCACACTTTTAGATTTCCACCAGAGACTGTATTTCCTTGGTTTGTACACTGTTTACTTGAATAAAGTTTCTCCTTTTCCACACCCCAGATTGGGGATTCCTATTGACATTAGCTTGGTGGCAGCAAACTTCTTTTGACAAGGTTGAGCTTTTGAGAACAACCTTGCAAGCCAGACACTGACTGAACCACTGAGGGAGACTCTGTTCTTTAATCGGGAGACCTCCTGCTGATTTGGGAAGCTGAGTTGCCAGCTGCTGGTTCTGAGACCAAACCACCACTACCAGGATCAGAAAGCTAGCGTGAGAAGGAGGTCAACCCTCGCAGGAACTGTCCAGATCAGGAAACTGCTCCAGAAAAACCAGACACTGCCACCCCACTGTCAGCCAGCAGAAAAAGCCAAATGGTGAAGCATGTCCTCTACTCGATCTTACAGTTGTCATGCTAAGATTTCTGATGAATGGAACAAATAAAAACTGAAATCTTGCTCTAGCTGGTTTGGCTCAAGGATAGAGTGTCGACCTGCAGACCAAAGTGTCCCAGGCTTGATTCTGGTCAAGCGGACATGCCCAGGATTGCGGGCTCAATCTCCAGTGGGGGGCGTGCAGGAGGCAGCCGATCAACAATTCTCTCATCATTGATGCTTCTACCTTTCTGTCTCTCTCCCTTCCTCTCTGAAATCAATAAAAAAAATATTCAAAACAAAACAAAAACAAACACACACACACTGAAATCTTGCTGCTAGGAGGTCTGGGAGATGTGTCCTTAGCTTTCCAGGCTCTACTGCATAAGAGGACACATTGGAAGGAGGTATGGAGGGTCATACTACCATACACAGATGTGGTGGGTGGTTAGAAAGAATGAAGAGTCAAGTGATTTAAAAAAAAAAAATGTAACCCAGCTGGCATGGCTCAATGGTTGAGCATTGACCTACGAACCAGAAGGTCATGGTTCAATTCCTGGGTTGCAAGTATGATCCCTAGTTTGGGGAATGCTGGAGGTAGCCAATCAATGATTCTCTTTCATCATTGATGTTTTTTTCTCTCTCTCCCTCTCCCTTTCTCTCTGAAATCAACAAAAATATATTTTTTTAAAATGGTAAATGAATCTTCAAGTTCATACCTTCCAGCTAATAAGGTCACGTTAAAACAAGTCAGATAGTCAAGAGTTTCTTATGCATAGTCCTGATTGATAGAATATAAGATGTGATAGCATGTCTGTGACTGCAAAGCATCGCCATTCCTAAAATATTATTCTCAGACCAAACAAGCCAATAAAGCCATGACCTGAGATCTCATGGGCAGTGGGACTGTTCAGACCTTAGAGCTCTATAAGAAAAGTGAGCTTGGTCAGCCTGGGCATTCTTTTCCGTAGCTGGCCTTGTACATTTAGTTCCAACACGGGCATGGTTATTAAAGTCCATTCCCTAAGAAAGGCTTAAATTGCACAGAATATCCAATTGAGAATTTCTGAATTGGCCAAAAGAGAATCCATTAGTTGATTTCATTTTTATTATTTAAAATCCATAAAGGCTTAATTATTTGAATTAATCTATTAATCTTTCCATAAAATAAACAGTATATGTTACATCAGACCACGTAATGCAGTATGTGTGTGTGTATGTATGTATATATATATATATAATATTTTTATTGAATTCATTTTTTTAATAAATATGCCTTTTGCCATTTTTAAAATATATTTCTATTGATTTTTTAGGGAGGAAGGGAAAGGGATAGAGAGTCAGAAACATCAATTAGAGGGAAACATTGATCAGCTGCGTCCTACACACTCCCCACTACACATGCCCCTCCTGCACATTCCCCACTACACGTGCTCTGCCTGCACACTCTGCATTGACTGAAATCGAACCTGGGACCCTTGAGTCCGAATGCCACCATTCTATCCACTGAGCCAAACTGGTTAGAACTACTGAATTCATTTTATTGGAAGGATAAAATAGGTAAATTTTTATTCTTAACTTTACATCTGCATGCTTTTTAATATTTAAAAAGCTCATTGCAATTATAGCTGTTGATTTCTCTGTTTTACACACTTAAATTCTAATTTCAAATAAAATTAATATGAAATGATAATTGGGGAATCCCTGCTCAACTAAAAGTATAGAGATAAAAATAAAAACTAAACTAAATTTTAGAATGTGCTTTTAAAACTGTGATTATTATCAAATTTAGGAGACTTAAAAACTTTCTACACCAGTGTTCAGCAAACTCATTAGTCAACAGAGCCAAATATCAACGTACAATGATTGAAATTTCTTTTGAGAGCCAAATTTTTTAAACTTCTTCTAACGCCACTTCTTCAAAAGGCTGTGGTATTTTGTGGAAGAGCCACACTCAAGGGGCCAAAGAGCCACATATGGCTCTCGAGCCGCAGTTTGCCAACCACTGCTCTACACTGTTAAATTCTTCTTTAAAGTACTTCACACTCAAAGATAGCTTAAGGATTTCTCCCATCCTCCCTTCCTTCCCTCCCAGCCCCCCCCCCCCCAGTTTCTCTTGGGAAGGATTTATTATTATTGATGGAGGGAGGGAGGGAGAAAAGGAGGGAGAGAGACTTATTGTTCCATTTATTTATGCATTTATTGGTTGCTTTTTAAAAATATATTTTTGTGCCACACCTGAAGGAGGGCCGGTGAAGGATGAAGAAAAGACAAAGAGAATGAGCTGGATGTAGGTGGATCTTCTGAGACCACAGAATAGATCCAGACTGCAAGCTGATGCTTTATTTTATAGTCAGAGGTAAACAAGGTAATTTACAATGTTCTTATAAGTTTCACTTGTTTGCCAGCACTTGCTGCACCTTCTACTGCCCATTAGCTACCCAGGAAAGATCTAGGGAGCAGTCACAAGATGAAGCTTAACTATGCTAAGAGGGCTGTGCCCTCTAAGTTGGGACTTGTTGGTGGCTTTGCCAGCAGGTCAGACCGAGGCTTAACCCTTTAACAGCTCCCTACATATTTTTATTGATTTCAGAGAGGAAGGGAGAGAGAGATAAAATTATCAATGATAATTATCATTGATCTGCTACCTCCTGCACATCCAACACCAGGGATCAAGCCTACAACCCGGGCATGTGCCCTAACCGGGAATCGAACTGTGACCTCCTGGTTCATAGGTCAACACTCAATCACTGAGCCACACTAGCTGGGCCATTGGTTGATTCTTGTATGTGCCCTGACCAGAGATTGAGCCCACAACCTTGTCATATAGGGACAGTGTTCTAACTAATTGAGCTAACTAGTGAGGGCTAGAGGACTTTTTAAATAGCTACTCTTTTTTGAGTAGTACTTTTCATGTGCTAGGACTTGAATATTCTCTCATTTAATCTTCAGAACTTCCCTATGAGGCATAGATATTACTTCTGTTATGCCAATATGAACACCAAGGTTCAGAGAAATTGCTTGTTCAAAAATACATAGCCAGGAAGGGGCAGAGCTAGGATTAGACATTAGAACCTCTTATTCTTTCAAATTCAAACCTTATTCCTTCTTCTGCAACATTAATTTATTCACTCACACATTCATTTATTTATTTAGTGAATGCTCTCACGTGCTTCCTATGGGCCAAGCATGTGCTGTTTGCTGGGATTAAAATGATGAGCGAATATAAGGGCAACATTCCTGCTTGTATGAAGCCGAGAATCTCTTTTCCCTCCAGGTGAGTTGCTTATTCAGGATTTATGGATGGAGATTAACTTCCTGCAAACACAGACAAGAATGGAAAGATTTCCCTTTTTTCTTAATGTAGGAGGTGACCATTTTATAAATAACCCCACGTGAAAGAATATTAAAAATGATTACCAGCCCTAGATTGTGTGTGTTTGCTTAGAGTCCTGGATGACTTCAAGATTAATGAAGCACAGAAGTTAATTAGAGAGGCTGAAACCCAGGAAATCCCTCGTGAGAAAAATAAGGTTTATTGGTTTTTCACATGAGGCAGAAGCAATGGCAGAAATTGAGTTCCTGTCAGCAAGGATCTAGTGTTTAAGACATGGTTTAATAATGTTTCTGGACTGTTAGCACCCTGAGCACAATGACCGACACTGTCTAATTCCTGAGCCAAGATACTCACCTCCCCTGCCATCAACTACAGGTGACAGAACCCATTATATATGTCAGTGTTAGAGGGGCCAGCAGGCATGTACCCCCAAGTCTATTAACAGGCAGGGATATTCTTCACTTCCACACACTGAAATATGTTTGCTCCTATAGGGGAGATCATTCATTTTTGTCTCTTCTGATAAAGACAGATCTAGGGCAGTGGTTGGCAAACTGTGGCTCTCAAGCCACATGTGGCTCTTTGGCCCCTTGAGTGTGGCTCTTCCACAAAATACCACGGCCCGGGCGAGTCTATTTTGAAGAAGTGGTGTTAGAAGAAGTTTAAGTTTTAAAAAATTGACTCTCAAAAGAAATTTCGATCATTGTACTGTTGATATTTGGCTCTGTTGACTAATGAATTTGCCGACCACTGATCTAGGGGAACATTTCACTTTCCAGGACACCACAAAATAAACAAACAAACAAAAACAGCCCGAGGGCAGGGATGATTGCTGTGCAGCCTCCCTTAGCAAGGCCTACGGAACCCTGTGAATAACATGACTTGTCTACTGGGGTAGCGGTTACTCAGCACCTGCTGATTGTAGCCATAAAAGAGTGTCGAATGATGCCAGATATTTCATTTTTTAAAGAAAAGCCAGAAATCTGGCCTCTTCTGTGATTCACCTGATATTTAAATCTAGCAGCTGATTAAAAATTCAAAGCAAAACAAACAAACTCTTGGGCCAATATTTTTTTTAATAGGGTAACTACTCATCCAGTTTTGTCTGGGACTGAGGAGTTTCCTGGGACGGGAGTCTTCTGATGCTAAAACAAGCGGTAGTGGGTCCTTCTAGAACGTGGAAGCTAAAGAAAACATCTAAAGACTGAAGGATGTCTGTAGGTGGTCAGTGTTTGACCTCTGATAAATAAGACAGCAAACCAGAAAAGGGTGCACACCATCACATTTTCAGAGGAGAAGAGGATATTAATTAATAGAGACTGTGTATACATGGACCAGAGCATGTTCAATTCTTCACTTCTGCTCGCTACACCATCCATTTCTGATGGCGGTAGCTAGGTTAGAAGCTGCTGTCAGATTGGTTGCAGTGCTGTAGATTTCACTCTTCCAGTTGCCCATCCTCAAATTTGTTCATCCAAGGAACACACTGGGGAGAGAGCCCTTCCTTAGTGGGAGATCCAGAGGGCAAAAGGAAGATGCCGAGTTCTCTGAAAGGATGCAAACAATTGAAGGAAATGTTGAAAGGTTATCTGGAAATGTCTTGGACCAGACTATTTTTATTCTACTTAGGTTTTGTAACTGTAACTATCAGGGTTAATTTTTTCACAAGCTTTTTCTTAAAAAAAAAAAAAGATTTTAGGTTTATAAAATATTACCAGGGCAAGGGAGTTTAAACATCATGAGTTTGAATCAAATCTTTTAATATAAAATTGGCCAAATTGAGGTTCACTGTCCCATAGCCAGTTAGTGGCAGAATGGTCAACTTGGACCTGTTCGGAATGGGGTGTGTGGCCAATAGGGTGATAAGGAAAGGCAACTCAGCTCCTCTAAGATGCATTTCTAGCAATTAAAGTTTTATGGCACAAAGAAAAATAATCATTAAAATCTAAAAACAGAAGTTATGATGCCCTTTGTTTATGAAATTAAATGATGATGAATCACTGAATGCTCATATTTTTGAAACTCAATGCAAATACATAAAATGAGGGACACTGAAGCTGAAAAAGGAGCATTTCATATCAAAAAGGCTAATTGGTTGTATCTGGGCCATTTCCTGTGGGCAGAACCCATTTCAAACTAAAAACCTATGATTCGAAAAACATAGGCAAGGAAATTTTTTTTTAAAAAGTCTTTACACCCATCATTACATATTGGCATACAGTATATTTCACTTCATTCTTTCATTCTGAATTCATTACAGTAGAATTCTCTTTGGAGTCAGAGAATAAACTTTGTTGTGAGAGTGTCCCACCAGGTTCGTATGGAGCAACTAAAAACAAGGTTGATTTTTATCTTATTATAGTGGCATTCTGCACCAGCCAAAGAACTTAATGGTCATATTTACAGTCACACAGAGATACCATTAAGATTTAAAACTCACAGGTTCCTTGTTTGAATAATTAGAATCCTCTTTGCTTCCTTTTGAGCCAAAAATAAAATATATGGTTCATCTCCCCACCTGTTTATGTAAATTCCTAGGGGTCTTAACAGAGGAGAATAGAAACAATGACTCAATAGCATGACTGTCACACCAACAGACCACTGGCCAACCTAGGTTCCTTGCAGACCCTAAGAAGCTACTAGAGGCTGGAGATCAGTGTTCACACTGACTTTGTTGTGGGTGGACTGCATGTAGTTCTAGGCCACTTACAGGGATAAACATAAGCTCGGTGAATAGTTCAGGGTCAGGTTCATCTGATATGAGAGGCCAACAATTAACAGAGTTTATGATTAACATCCAGACTCACAGCTGCTCCAGCGCTTACCAGCGAGAAGGGAGAGTTATGTTTATTCTTGATAACCATTTGGAAGTTGATCTAGGAATAGGAGTCAACAAAACACACCATAAAACAGTGTTTTGGTGTTCAGGCCAGACTCCCTCTAGGACAAATCTCTCAGGGGGTAGTTTTGGCATTCTATTTCAGAGGCAAAAAAAGGGTGTTTCCTAAGAGTGTTTTTGCTGCTATACATGTATGTATATATGTGTTTGAGCTTAAATAAACAAATATTTATTATCTCACATAATTTCTGAAGTCAGGAATCTGGGAGTGGCTTGGCTGGATGATTCTGGACTAGAGTTTCTCAGGAGGTCAAAGAATGGCTACAGTCATCTCATGGTTTCACTGGGTCTCAAGGGCCCACTTTCAAAATGGTGCATCATTGACTGAACGTGGCTCATTCATATGGGTGTTGGCTAGAGGCCTTACATTTTGCTTTTCACCTGACTGTGGGTCTGCTTGAGTGTCTTCACAGCAAGTCATCTAGTTTCCTTCTAAGTGAGCAATCCAAGAGAGAAGACGTGACTGTGATTAACATGGCTTTCAGAATTGGTTATTTGAGATTTCAAGAGCCATGTACCACTAAATTGCTCCATTTCTTCATGCTCCTAACCAGCATTACAGTTGGGGATAGTATGGACCTCCCAAGGGTGACTCAACTTGCTTTAACATGGGGAACAAATGAGTCCACATCGGAAGATGAAAAAGGTCAGAGTTGAAGACAGGAGGTGCTATTTAAGTAAACCACTGTTATACATTGCTAAAAGTAATGGTACATTATCCTTTTTAACCTTTGGGAATTGAAAAATTTGTGCAAGTGTTTAGCTCAAACCTTTCATTTTAAAGATGGCACTTGAGGGTACAATGAGTGAAATTCTACATATACATTCCAGAGTATTTTTATTTTATTTATTTTTTATTGATTTCAGAAAGGAAGGGAGGAGGAGGAGGGGAAAGAAACATCAATGATGAGAGAGAATTATTGATTGGCTGCCTCCCGCATGCCCCTTATTGGTGATGAAGCCTGCAACCAAGGCATATGCATCAAACCGTGACTTCCTGGTTCATAGGTCGATTCTCAACCACTGTTGCATGCCAACTGGGCCAGAATATTTTTATTTTAAAGAGTTATTATCTTTAACCTTTGCTGTGGATAGGTTAGTACAGTAGAGAAAAAATAAGCCATCTCTGGGCTTTCCAAGCTCATTGTGAACAATGAAATTTGGTCCTCAGCAGCCTTTAAATTGAATCTGAATGCAGAAGTGGGATCCAGGTCATAAATGTAATTCTCCCATACATGGGACAATGGGTTGTTGGGAAATTGTATAGAAAGCTTTTTCTTTGGGGCTTCAACACTTATTTTTTAATTGTATTTTTTAAAATATATTTTATTGACTTTTCAGAGAGGAAAGGAAAGGGATAGAGAGAAACATCGATCAGCTGCCTTCTGCACACCCCCCTACTGGGGATGTGCCTTCAATGAAGGCACATGCCCTTGACCAGAATCGAACCTGGAATCTTTCAGTCCACAGACCAGCACTCTATCCACAAAGCCAAACTGGTTTGGGCAGGGCTTTAACACTTTTAGAATAATTATAATGGAATCTCTAAGGGAACTTGCTTATTAAGCCTTTGCTAAGTTCCATTTCCTCTTCGGTTAATTGAGGCTGATGGTAGCCAACTTGTAGGATTTTTATCATGATTAGAAATAATGTATACTAAGTGGGTGCTGACTAAATGGTAGCTGATTTTATCAATATCATTATATTTATTTAAGGCATTAAACTCATAACCAATAGACACTTATTTCTACTTAAGAGAACCCTTGTCCCATTGGTTCTCAAAACTACATTGAGGTATCTGAAAGGCGATGGTATGAGGAATGGGAGACACCTCAGTCCACTGCAGCCTTGTGAGGTTGTATTTCTCTTAATATCGCTTGCAGAAGAATTACCTGGTTGTTAAAAAACAGATTCATGGATCCTTCCACAGGTCTGCTAAGTCAGTATATCTGTGGATGAAACCCTATAATCTGCATTTTTAACAATCCACCCAAATGATTTTCATGCCCACTAAAGTATGAGACCCACTACATCAGTGTTTTGGAGCCCTTATCGTGTTCACTGTGTCCAAGACAGCTAAATTGATCTTAACAAGACGTTTTAAAATAATTTAAAAAAATATATATTTTATTGATGTTTTTACAGAGAGGAAGGGAGAAGGAGAGAGTTAGAAACATCAATGGGAGAGAAACACCGATCAGCTGCCTCTTGCACACCCCCTACTGGGGATATGCCTGCAACCAAGGCATATGTCCTTGACTGGAATCGAACCTGGGACCCTTTGACGCTCTGTCTGCTGAGCCAAACCGGTCAGGGTAAAAAAAATCTTATTATGCATCCCCAGTCTATTGTATAATATAGTACTAATGTTTCTGTCCTTATATTTATACATTTACTCATAAATTATAGGTGCCACTACACTAATATATCATATACATTATAAAACAAAGTAGAAAATTTAAAAAGAGGAGATAAAAATTTTATATACACATTTTAATATTTTCTTTCCATATGGGTCATATGATATAACCTTGGGATTTATACTCCCTACCTTACCTAGAGTTCACTGGCTAAACCAAAAGTCACTGTGGTTGTGATGATTAAATCATTCTTTAAGCAAATATTTACAGAGTTCTTTCCAAATGCCAGACCTGTTCTAGGCTACAATTGCTCACTCTGAGTGATCATCTCCTGTCATATTGAAGCACTAAGAACATCACTTCCTCATCATGTGTAAACACGATCTTGTTTCCAAGTCTTATGTGTAGGAGGGTCCAGTTCATCTTCTCCAGGCAGTAGAGCAGTGCTACATCTAGTTCAAGGTCATTTCAAAGTCACAAATATTAATATATAGAATATACATTATAAACAGAGTATTTAAAGTTGGAGGAAAGTCCGAGATAGTCTTGGTAAGTTAGTTAGAACCCAAATAATGAAGGAAGCAGATAAATGGCCTTCACTGAATTACAGGAAGGTTGTGTGGCTCTGTAGAAAAGAACACTGGGCTTGGTTTTGGAGGACCTAAATAATATGCTTCTTTCCTTACAGGCTGTGTGACTTTCAGTAAATTATTTACACATTGAGTTTCTGATTGCTCCTTTGCAAAACAATGATAATAACACCTTTTATGCCTACCTAACACAATTGCTCTCACAACCAAGCCCTCCTCATCTTTGATAATTATCCTGTTCAATTCCAGGCTTGATCAATCAGCTGTCAGTCACTATGCATTTACCGAGGGCTTGATGGATATTCCAGAGCATCACCAGGTAAGTAAAATGTCACTTCTGATTTTACTAGAATAAGCAAGCTCTTATTCTCCTGAATTCACCCACTGCTCAGCTTCCATTTGTCACACTTGTACTCCTGGGGGGATTACAGAAGTGAATTCAAAGCCTGATGCTGCCACTTTGACATTTCATTTCCTTAAGCTTTCGCTGCCTCATTTGTAAAATGAGGGTAATGATATTTGCCCCCTAAATCATTTTCAGAATTAAATGAGATAGTTTATGTAAAATACTTGGGTACAATTGAAACATAGTGAAAAATCGAATAAATGATTATTACTTAAGTGGCAAACATGGTGAGGTGCTCTTTCAACATTTTCGGAAATGCCAACTGCAACTTGATACATCTGTTCAGAATTTGATTTCACGTGGTGATTCTAAAAACAAACAAATGATTTGACTTTCCATTTTTTGTATGCTTGTACTGGTTATTGAGAATGAAGGTAAGAGATTGGTATCTTTTCACATCCAGTTAGAGAATGAATAATGACTAACTTGACAAAATGGAACATTTTACTGTTTCAGACTGGTCTCAATTTAAGAACTGCCCCCCAAATTAAGGCTTAATATTTACTAGACATAAAAATAAAAGGAAACATTAAAGGAAGGAAGGAAGGAAGGAAGGAAAGAAGGGAGAAAGGAAGGGAGGAAGGGAGGAAGGGAGGAAGGAAGGGAGGAAGGGAGAAAGAAAAAAAAGGCGAAACTGGTTTGGCTCAATGGATAGAGCGTCAGCCTGTGGACTGAAAGGTCCAGGGTTAGATTCCCATCAGAGGTATGTACCTTGGGGTTCCGGGCACATCTCCAGTAGGGGGTGTGCAGGATGCAGCTGATCGGTGTTTCTAACTCTATTCCTCTCCCTTTCTCTCTGTAAAAAATCAATAAAATACATTTTTTTTTAAAAAAAAGGAAATGATGTTGCTAATGCAATCAGAAGTGATCATCAAAGAAATAAGTTGCGAGTCTGTATGGGCCACAACAAAGCTTTGATCTGATTTTTACGTTGTGACAGAAATCTTATCCCAATATTTAATAACAATATTTTGTTATTACACCAGCTATTGACATAGTTTAGATCACCCACTTAGTGACTCATGCCTGGTATTTCCTTCTTCCTCACCTATGCAAAGATGATTTGATTAAACAGGCACATTTACCTTCACTGAATAGAGCTTAAAAAATGTCCAGAGTTTTGTTCCTGAATGAATTTGCATGTTAGTTTACCTCCAGTATCTTAAGTACAAGTCTGATCTTTAAAACAGGCTCTTCTCCTATTGCCTGAGTTTGAAGCTGATTTTCTGTTTCTTATTCTCTCAGTATCTTATTCTGTCTTCCTGTCACTGGACTCATGGTGGCATGTGGTGTTAGAACAGGAAAGAGCCTTAGAGACCTTCTAATTCTGTGCCCTCATTTTTATTTATTTATTTTATTTTTTTGTTAGTCCTCACCAGAGGATATTTTTTCATAAGTTTTTAGAGAGAATGAAAGAGAGTGGGAGAGACAAAGAGGGAGAAACATCGATGTGAGAGAGACACTGATTGGTTGCCTCCTGGAACCCGACCAGAGCTAGGAGGGGATTAAGCCTGCAACCTAAGTGACTGGTATTGAACCCAGGACCCTTAGTCTACGGGCCAACACTCTATCCACAAGCCAAACCGGCTAGAGCTCTACTCCCTCATTTTTTAGATGTGAAAAATCAATCATTTTTATCAGCGTCAAAGTAGATTCTAGACTCTAGGTCACAACTCTCAGCATTTGTTCATGGTTTATATCTCCCCAACTCAGCTTCTTTCTATTCCTCTGATTCTTGATTTACTTTTTTGGTTCAGATGGATAAAAGATTAATCTGAAACATTGTGTTCAGTCCTTTCCCTAGAACAAGCCTTGATGTGTGAGGAAACTGGTCTTTCCAGGTTCTCACCAGTGAGGTGTGGCAAGTTGGGCATGGATGTGCTATTAGAACTGGCTGTCCTGATCCCATTCTATCTTTAGCATTGTGACTCTTGGAAACTGTGTAGAGGATCATCTCCAATGTTAGTTATTATTTACATTGAGAAATTACATTTATTTCTCACTTTTCACTCCAATGTGACATAGATGATGTATTCCATAGTGAATTAATAATATCGAAGTTCTGGAACCAAATTCAGGATTTTTATTTATTCTAAAGGACTTTAAAAAACCTAAGATATTGAAGAACCAAAATGCGTTATTGAACTTTAGTTGAGGAGAGTGATTCTGAATGATAATTTGATATCCTGGGAGCTGTAAATATTGTGTATAATAGCATATTTTATACTGTTGAAACAGAAGATGCTATTTAGCAAAAATAAAAATAAAAACTTTAGCAAAAAAGGCAAAGTAAGTATATTAATGTAGCATCAAAATAATAAGATATGCCCTAGCTGGTTTGGCTCAATAGATAAGAGTGTTGGCCTGCAGACTGAAGGGTCCTTGGTTTAATTTCGGTTAAGGGCACATGCCTAGTAGCGGGTGTGCAGGAAGCAGCCCATTAGTGATTCTGTCTCTTCATTGATGTTTCTGTCTCTCTTTCCCTCTGCCTTCCTTTCTGAAATCAATAAAATCATATTTTAAAAAAGAAAGAAAAATAAGATAGGCTCTAATAAGATAGAATTGTATGTTTCTGTAGAGAAAAATGTTATAATGAGATTTGGACATACCAGAAGAGCACTGTCTTGAAGTTGCAATTTCTGGGCATGTAATTGTGAACAAAGAAATAACCTCCACGCCAAATATACTTCATTCTGTATTAAGGAATAGTGTCAAGTATGAGGAATCTTTGATTTCTAGAAATGCAGATTGTATCACTTCCTTAGTCTCTATACTTAGATATCTACTCCACCACTCTCCTGAAACTGCTTTCAGAGAAATCAATGAGTTGCAACTTTCCAAACTTCCTTTTTCAAGGAATATGACATTTGATACTATTGCCTGCTTCTTCCTTGGAACTATTCCTTTTAGTTTCTTGATTTTGCCATTGAATAGTTTTCTGCTGCTCTGCCCCTTCCTTCACCCATACATTAAATATCGACATCCAGTATTCCACAGTTGGTCCTTTTTCTTTTAATGCTACAAGAAATCGTGAATATATAATATTAACAAAGTCATGGCTGCCCACCGCAGACATTGCTAATTGATTTGGGCAATTTTCTGTTATCCTCTATGGTATCCTAGAATTCTCAAAAATGCTTCAGGCAATCACCAAGCGATCGGAGTTTGCACATGAGAAGACATGTTTTCCCCCACTCTCTTTTACATGTCCATAGTGCAAGAGCTCATTTGTAATCATGACTTTAAATTCCAAAAATGCTGGGGCTAATTTATCAATCTCCAGCACCTCACACAGTGTCTGGAGAACATGGTTTGCTTGGATAAATATTTGAAGAATAAATGCTAAAATGTTTGATTAGCTTTCAATATCTGAGCATGTTCTAACATGTCTTGGATGCTTGAATGCCATTAAAATTAAAACGTAGTGATCACAGAGAATATACAAAATAGTGACCCTGCTAAAATGAGATATGTACATTTTGAGGAATTTTACTTCTGAACAAAAATTCTGTATTAGACTGTGTAACTATTTTCAAATGAGAAAATGTTAAGATCTGCTTAATCACAATAATAATAATAAAACACCCAAGAGAGTAGGGCTTTGAGGAGTCAGCAATAGGCAAGTCCAGTGGGATATTTTCCTCAAAGTTGTAAAGTCTGCCCAATGGCCAATGAAATTAAAATGTACTTTCTATTTATTCCTAGCCAAGGTCAAAGCAGGAACATAAAATTTTGCACTCCACTTTGTAATCTTTTGGAAGAATTATAAATCTTCAATAACCAGGGTTATAGCCTGATATCTTTTTTCCTGAAAATTAATAAAGTAAATAAATCTCTAAAATGTTTACTACAAAAAGACTTCCAATAAAACATGTTTATAGAGGTAGGATACAGGACTGTAAACTTTGAGACTGATTTTCCTCCTTCCTTGTTGTCTCATTTTTAAATGGATCTGTAAAGGAGGATTATTATACAATAGGGAAGTATTGTTCACTGAGGTAATATTGCCTAAACTTTATTTGTATGCCAGCTTTACCATTGTTTCTGTATAGTCATGTGTCACTTAGTGACGGAGATACATTCTAAGAAATGCGTTGTTAGGCAACTGTGCACTTAGCACAAACCTAGACAGGATACCCTACTGTGGACGAGAAGGGCCACATGCTGATCTGACAAGCTCAGGGGAGGTCTGCATGGCTGTCTTGCAAACTTAAATCTAAAGTAACCACAAAGGATGGTCTCAAATTAAACTTTAACTAAAAGCAGTTATAGTGGGTAGTCACCTCATAGGCCCAGGATCTTCACTGACAAGGTCAACCTTTACTTTAATTGAGTCTTTCAGTCTTTTGCATCTATAATAACATACCCTTTGAAATGTCTGGGTAACTTGTAACTTCCCTTTGTCTGGACCCCTTGGGGTACAACCTAGTGTGCTGGATGCCAGGACACATACCACAAATTCCTTCGTTATCATGTTAATTGTTCCTGCACCCACCTAAGTATGTGTCTATCATTTTATTTTTTATCCAATCCCAGGGGTTTCCCCACTTTGCTTTTTCCCGCCTCTCTAGTCTATCACCAATGGATTTCATGTAACCCACCTTCCTTCCTTTCCTTTGATTGGGATGTATAAATATAGATGTAACCTGCCATTCTCCAGAACATTATCTCATTTCATTGAGGTTCTGCATCCTGCCATATGTTGATAGTTTGGCTCAAATACTCACAAAAATTGTTTACAGGTTTCAATGTTTTTTTACGTTAACACTATGATATATACCTACGTTACATGGTATAGCCTACTGCTCAATTAAAAGCCTGTACAGCATGTTCCTGTACTGAATACTATAGGCAATTGTAACATAGTGGCAAGTATCTGTGCATCTGGACATATCTAATATAGAAAAGATACAGTAAAATATGGAATAAAAGATAAAAAATTATATGCCTGTATAGGGCACTTGTCATGAATGAAGCTTCCAGGAGTGGAAGTTGCTCTAAGTCAGAGTGAGTGGTGAGTGAATGTGAAGGCCTAGGACAATACTCTACAGTACTGTGGACTTCATAAACTCTGTACATTTAGGCTATACTAAATTTATTTTAAAATGGAGCAGAGCCCTAACTGGTTTGGCTCAGTGGAGAGAGCATTGGCCTGTGAGCCAAAAGGTCCCAGATTTGATTCTAGACAAGGACATGTACCTCTGTTACAGGCTCCTTCCAGGCAGGGCCTGGTGGAGGTATGTGTAGGGGGCAACCAATCAGTGTGTTTCTCTCTCATCGATGTCTCTCTCTGGTTTTCCCTCTCTTTGCCACTCTATCTCAAAAAAAAAAAAAAAATCAATGGAAAAATATTCTTGGGTGAGGATTTAACAAAAAATAAAAGTGAAGTAGAATTACACTATGTCATCATTAGGCAATAGGAATTTTTCAGCCATTATATTCTTATGTACCTCTATATGTGATCCATTGTTGACCCAAGTGTCATTATGTGGAATGTGACTGTATTCTTATAAAAGCACAGTAGACCTAACATTTACAGAACTAAGTAAATGTTAGCTGTTGTTATATATTATCACAGATGCTTGGACTATGCTGAGGATGAAAAGCATATACTTTTCAAGGTATGTAATAATGTGGTAGTTGTCAGGGGCCTGGTTGGAAGGGCCAAAATGTGACTCACCAACTCACACTGTATTACATTTGTGCATATTTAATTTCGGAGTGCACCAGAAAGCAGCAGCACAGAGGTGGCGTAGAGTTGCTCAGGACTAGAGGGCCGGCTTGTTTATGATGCATTAATGCTCTAGGGCAGATATTGGCAGACTTTTTCTATAAAGGACCCCTTGGTAAATAAATATTTGGGACTTTGTGAGCCATATGGGTTCTGTTGCAGCTACTCAAATCTGCTATTACAGTACAGAAACAATCACAGATAATACAGAGATGAATTTATGTAACTGCGTTCCAGTAAAGTTTTATAAAAGTAGGTGGTGTCCTTGAATTTGTTTCAGGGATCATTGCAGTTTCACCAGTCCAGGAGTGTGGTTGAGTATTTATTCCAATAATTCCTGCAGTATGGGAAAGCAGCAGGTCATTCATGGAAATCTGCTCTGCTCCCCACACACATCATAAGCCAGCTGTTTTTGTTGGGTACAAGGACAAGAATTACACAGAGAAGTAGGCAAAAGGAATAAGAGTGGGTATGAAAAATGGGTATTAAACAGATGGGAAATTAGGCAAAAAAGAATAAGAATGGATGTAATGGTTACAGATTACAGGCAGTGTGTGTTGGGGACTTGCAGAGGATGGAGTGGGGACTCCATTATTTCCACGGCAAGGTTGTTAATCTTTCCATGATAATAGGCAGTTCTTGGATGAGAAGGGACCATATTCCAAGGTAGAATCCGAGATCCAAGATTGACTCCCAGATTCCATGGGATGGTGTACAACTCCCAGTCAGGTTAGAATGTGCTTTCTTAAAACAGAGAGGTCTGGAATTCCAAATTCCAAGAAAAACTCACCAAGTCTACCTGATGCAAAGTGAGGAGCTGGTGAAACATAATGGGTCCCTGCTAGTACCGTATTTTTAGGCATATAAAACAACTTTTTAATCCAGGAAAATCTTCTCAAAAGTTGGGGGTTGTCTTATACGCCAGGTGTCATCTTATAGGGCGAGTATACCCCAAATTCCATATTTTAACTGGAAAAGTTGGGGGTCGTTTTATATGTCCAGTCGTCTTATACACAGGAAAATATGGTACATAGCACTGATTTGGTTTTTCAAGGTGATCCTGGGTGGGCTTCTCTGGAATCCTGCCACACAATCCGAGTCATAACCCAAGTCAAGGCACCATAGTGCTGTAGGCAGTGAGAACAGCACCAGGTGTTACACGGAGGGGGTCAGTAGTTGAGTTCTGGCTGGAGGAAGGAGAAGGAGGAAGAGAAAGATGCAGGTGTGCTCCCAGGATGGAGAGTGTTCTCAGTGGTGTGCTTTTGGTGCTCAGTTTTGTTAACACTACAAATTCTTTTTTCATTTTATTTTTTTATCCTCGATGTGTGTGTTTGCCATTGCTATATCATTAATTTTTTAAAATATATTTTTATTGACTTTTTACAGAGAGGAAGGAAGAGGGATAGAGAGTTAGAAACATCTATCAGCTGCCCCCTGCATGCCCCCCACTGGGGATTGAGCCCAAAACCAAGGTACATGTCCTTGATTGGAATCAAACCTGGGATCCCCCAGTTCAAGGCCCAACGCTCTGTCCACTGAGCCAAACCGGTCAGGGTGCTATATCATTAATTTTTACCTAGTTCATTTTTAATGTGCACATAACTTCAGTTTGCTCTGATGTAGGTACATTTTCTGGACATTTTCTACCTTATCTGAGATTTGTTTCTCTTACAGTTTATAGGCTGCTTATTGACATTGGAGCTACATGCCATTTTTATTGCAAGACCTGAGCTCTGTTCTTTCATCTGAGTTTTTGTTAAATAGTCTACACCTGAGGTCAGTTGAAGTAGTGGGAGTGTATTTTATTCCTGAACAAATTCTCTCAGGCTTTAAGTCCATTTTTTTTTCAGTTCTTCATGGATCCCTGAAAAATGGCAAAGCCTGGAGTACTAACTATTCCTGATATTGTGTAAGGCATCCTTTTTTTTTTTTTTTCATTTATCTCCAAATTTTGGAGAAAGGGTATTAGCAAGAATTTTCTGGATTTGTTTTACTCAAAATGGCAATTTAATATTGCTTCTGGTAGGTGGGAATGACACTATCAATCCCCCCCCCCTCATTTTTGATGCTTCTTTTTAAAGTTTATGGCAGAGATTCTTATTTGAAAAACTTTGCTTCTGACCTATCTCAACTGAAAGATTCCAGTAGGAACTGGAGAGAGCCTCCTCTATCTTATCCCTGAATTGTAACTGGGATATTCCAAAATGAATCTGGATGATTTTATCAGTATGGATTCTGAGGTAGGATGGGGAGTGCTATACTCTCTGTCTGAGTTCATACATCAAAACTACTGAACTTAACCCTGCTTGCGGGCACATCTCCAGTGTGGGGCGTGCAGGAGGCAGCTGATCGATGTCTCTCTCTCATGGATGTTTCTGGCTTTCTATCCCTCTCCCTTCCTCTCTATGAAAAATCAATAAAATAAAAAACAAAACAAAACAAAAAACTACTGAACTTGAACCCGGCTGGTGTGACTCGGCGGTTGTGTGTCAACCTGTGAACCAAGAGGTCACAGTTTGATTCCTGATCAGGGTACATACCTAGGTTGTAGGCTTGATCTCCAGTGGGGGGGCATGCAAGAGATGAGCCAATCAATGATTTTTCTCTCAGTATTGATATTTCTATCTCTCCCTCTCTGAAATCAATAAAAATATATTAACAAAAACAAAACAACAACAATAACAAAAAACTACTGAACTTGACATCTGGACACAGAACCATGGAGAAATTCTAGAACATAACAGTAAATTTGATGGTACATTTGTTTGGGAATTATGTTTTCCTCTTTTTTTTTTCTAATATATTTTATTGATTTTTTTTTTACAGAGAGGAAGGGAGAGGGATAGAAAGTTAGAAACATCGATGAGAGAGAGCCATCGATCAGCTGCCTCCTGCACGTCCCCCACTGGGGATGTGCCTGAAACCAAGGTACATGCCCTTGACCGGAATCTAACCTGGGACCCTTCAGTCCACAGGCTGACTCTCTATCCACTGAGCCAAACCGGTTTTGGCTGTTTTCCTCTTTTAAATCAATTCAGTTGAAATATGAGTAAACAAAAAATAAAAAATAAACACAACCTTTTAAAAAATATATAAATATCAGGTTGAAACTTGATGTAGTGTATATTTGCTCAGATATTCCTATGGCTCATTTATTAAAACATGTGTTGACTTGTGCCAGTATTTGCTTTTGTTGCGATAGATGTGTGGACTTTGTGTTTGTTCTGGATGTTGCATTTTTCTCCAGCTACACTACTAGTATAAGCTCCTGGAGGGCAGGGGTGTGGCTCCTTGCTCAGTGAATCGATAGTACCCATAAAAGGTGGCGAAAAGATGTTTGCTAGGGTTTATGTTGCTGCTTAAAGAGGGTTGATCTTGTGAGTGAATCAGCAATAAGTATTAGTCTTTTTGAACTATTAAGTTCTTTAAAAAGATTGCAGTCCTTTCAGGCTTGTGTGTTACTTGGCCTATTTGTATATGTTGTTGTTGTAAATAAAATTGATTTAAAAAATTTTTTTAAAAAGAAAATATTTCTCAGAAGTGTACATCCACTCTCCTACCTTAATATTGAACATCAGAGGCCCGGTGTACAAAATTCATGCACTCAGGGTGGTGGTGGTGGTGGGGGGGGGGGTCCCTCAGCCTGGATTGCGAGAGGGTGCAGGCCAGGCCAAGTACCCCACAGTACATGATCAGGGCCAGGGAGGGATGTGGGAGGTTGGCCAGCCTGGGAGGGACTGCAGTGGGGGAAGGGGCTCCAAGGCATGTCCAGCCCTCTGGCTCAGTCCCAATCAGTGGAAACCCAGCAGCAAGCTAACCTACTGGTCAGAGCATCTGCCCCCTGGTGGTCAGGGCACATCATAGTGAGTGGTTGAGCAGTCTTACTATATCATTAGCATATTACGCTTTGATTGGTTGAATAGATGGCCAGACACTTAGCATATTAGGCTTTTATAGGATTATATAGGATGAGCAGATTAGCTTAACTCATTGCTGGCCCTAGGACTTAATCTGTAAGTCACAGAATATCTTTGATTACAGCTTGTTTTTGTTTTCTCCTAAAAATAGATTTTTTTCATGAAAGAAAATTTGTTCTTGAGTTTTGATTAATTGAGGGTTTATATTTTTCTCTTACTCTTGTTTATGTACTACCACAGAATGAGGTGTGGCCATAATATTTGGTCACTCTGAGTCACTGTGGTTCATGAGGTCAGTTACATAAGTCAAAGCCTTAATATTTCAGTTTCTGTGTAGCCAGACTACATGAGATACAAATGATGAAGGAAGTCTGTTAATTATGTCTACTTCTACCATATTTGTATGAATATGACAAAAATGGAAAGAATGGTAGCATGCTTCTTTAAACAAATTATACAACATTTCAAATATTAAGAGTAATTCTGAAAATAATATAATGGATTCCCAGGTTGCTATGATCCAGATTTAACACAAGATTTGAGGACATAAAATTCTTAAAAAATTACTGGTAAATGTAAAAAGTGAAGATGCCTCCCTCCCCTTGATACTTCTCCCTCTCTTTCTCCTTAAATTGTTTTCAAAAATGGTTTATTCATCACTTATCTATTTCTGTGTTAAAGAATCACCCCAAAGATTTAGTGACTTAAAACAACAATCACTTATAATTGATCATGAATGTACATGTCCAAAGGAGGGTTCTACTAATAGGAAGTAGGCTGTGCTGATCTTAGCTGGATTTGTTCATATGTCTGTGGTCAATTGGCAGATCAACTTGGTGCTGGCTTATCTTGTTTGGGCTGAATCATGTGTCTGGTGGCTAGCTGATTAAAGCCTGGGGCAATGAGGTTGACTGGGCCATAGGTTGCTCATCACTCAACAGGCTAGCCCAAGCTTATTCACAATGTAGTAGGAAGGTTCGAAGAGGGATAGTAGAATAATATGTAGGGCCTCTGTCTTACATGTCTTCCACTGCATTCTGTTGGTGAGAATGAGTGTCACAAACATACCAGATTCAAGGGATGGGAAAGTAGACTTTGCTTCTTTGTAGAAAGAATGGTAAAGTTGTATTGTAAGAGAGAGTGGATTTCTAAGAAAGGAGAAAATTGTTGACATTTCTGTCATCTGCTACAAAGCCTATGTATTTTTTCCATATATGTGTCTTACATTTTTAGTAGATGTGATTATAAATCAAATTTTGTATTATTTTAATAATTAGCATAATTAATATCCTCTTCAATACATGGCTTTGTATATTATTTTTTTAGAAATTCACAAGTTTGTTTTTATGAATTTAATAATATTTTATAATGTATGTAATACCACAACTTACTATACATTCTATTGTTGATGTACATTTAAATTCTTTCTCATTATTTTTTGCAATCAATTGCAAAGCTTCAATGAATATGCTTACCACAATTTTATATCAGAGTTTCTCTAGTTGTAGTTCTAAAAATGGACCTATTAGGTTGTAAAATACATATCTTTTCCACTTTAGTGGATATTGCAAATTATTCTCCAAAGTAGTTAGATCAGTGCACACACTCAATCAGGGTATTTAAAAGCTTCATTTCCACTATATCCTTAAGAATCACACTTTGTATTACTAGGTATTTTTATTTTTTGTGGAGCCAATTGGAGAGTATTATCATTTTACTAATATTGTATATTCATTTAATAAGGTTGAACATATTTCATATGTATACTGGACAGATAAATTTACTTTTTTGGAAATTGACTGTTCATATATTTCAACATTTAAATTTGATTTTAAACATTAAAAGTGTTTCCATTGAATTATTTATCCTTTTAAATACATAAGTACTGTAAACCAGTCCTTTTTTCAATTATATGTATCATCTATTAGATTGTGGCATATCTTTTAACTTGGTTTGTTGTGTCTTCTGTTATATAGATCCTTTTTAATATTAACTTAGTAAATTATTTCAGTATTTTCTTTTATGGTTGTACATTTGTTGCCTTGTTTATGCAAACATTTTCTACCAAGATGTTATAAATATATATTTTTTTAAGATTTAAAAGTTTTTCTTTTTGTTTAGTTCCTTAATCATTCTGAAATCTACATTGTGTATAATGTAAAAAAGGGTTTTAGTTTTTTTTCCAAATAGCAAGCCAATTGTCCTGGCACAAGTTATTAGTAAATAATCTCTTGTTTCTCAATGATTTGTGATGCTAAGTTCCTGTATAGACATGCATTTATTTCTGGGCTCTTTGTTCTCTTTGGTCTCATTTTTCCCTTTTCTGTACCGTTGTTATACCATTTTTAATGACTGTTGCTTTATAACGAGTTTCCTGTCTGGTAGGGGTAACATCCTTCTTCATTCCTATTTAAAATTATCATGGCTTTTTTTTTGCCCTTTGCCTTTTCTTATTAAGTTTAGGAGCAGTTTTGTCAAGTTAAAAGATGAAAAATTTCATGCAACAAGAAAAAGTAGAACAATTATGGGGGATTGAGTATGCAGGGACAAATTTATGGTATCAAGTAGGGTGATGAAGGTAGACCTCAAAAAAAAAAATAAGATTTAAGGGAAGGCTTAGCAGAGAAAAAGGAATTATTGAGTTTTCTGCGAAGTATCTTATAGGCAGAAGGAACAGCAGTGCCAAGGTTCTGAACCAGATGGTTTAAGGAAAAGCAAGGAGTCAGTGAGACTGAAGTGGAATATCCAAGGAGTCAGTTGAAGTTAAAGTGATTATGGGAACCAGTGGCTCACTGGTGTTTGTTCTGTGTGAGATGGGAAGTCATTGCAGGGTTTTAAAGTAGAGTTGTAACATGGTCTGACAAATTATAAAATAATCACTCTGGCAGCTTCTGTACTGAGAATAGAAGGCAAGGAGTCTGTGTAGGAGCAGGAGGTCGGTAATGGGACTATTGCAATAATCCAGGTGAGAGATGTGGTGGCTTGGACTCAGGTGGTAGCAGTGTGAGTGTGAGAAGTAGCTGAATTCTGAATCTATTTTACAGGCAGAGTCGAAGGATTTCTTGATGAATTGGGTATTGGGTATGAAGAAAGAGAGGACTCAAGGATGACTCCAAGGGTTTTGGCATGGGCAACTGGATTAAAGAACGGCTGTTAACTGGTTAGGAAAGCTGTGGGAGGAGCAGTTTTAGGGAAAGATCTGAACTCGGTTTTGGACATGCTGCTCGAGATTCCTATTAGACATCTAAGAGGAAATGAGTCTGAAGTTTAGAGGAGAGATGCAGATATAAAAAGTGGAGATATAAAAAGGACTCCAAGAGATGAGGAGAACTAGTAGAACTAGGAAAGGATATTTAAGAAGTGGCCAATATTAGGGGGAAAAACAAGAACCAGTGGGGTCCTGGCAAAGGACTCAGTCTACTTTTTGTTCTCTTTGTCCTTCACTGTATCCTTTATCTGCTATATTTTTCGTAGCTAAAAGTTGAAGTGAAAAAAAAAACAATTAAAAATTGTGTTACTGCATTTGCTTCACTTTGTTCTGAATTCAGCTTAACATTCTTGTCCTGCTAGCTTCTTTTTTGCAGTAAGTAAAAAACTTTGTGAAGTGTTCCTAGACTAAATTCTCTCAGACTCCAAAGACTGATTAATGTTGGAGAAAAAAAGGGGTAATGAGAAGGGAAGAAGTGACTTCACACAGAGGAATCTGTGCTACGATGGGCCCTGCAGGTGTAGAAATAACAGTGGGATACAGTCATCTGGATGAGTCCGAGAGTCCTGGGCATCCTCCATGGCACTGGGTATCTTTTCAAGTAGAGAAACCAAGTTTACAGTAGTTTAAAACGACATTAAGCAAATGTAGAAAAATCGCTAGGCACTGGCTCTTCCTGCTTTACCATAGAGCCTAGTACATACAGGTCATGCTTTGTGACTTTAGGAACTGACAGATGGAGTAAGAGGCAATGGCTGGTGCCTGTCTTCTGTGTAAGGGCTCTGGTAGCATTGTGCAAAGCAACACAGGGTGTTAGTCCCCACCCACGGAAGCCTCCACTTGAAAGGGTGTGGTGTGCTGCAAGCTGCATGAAGTCACCTATTAGAGGTGTACTTAAGAAGGGAGGATTAAAGAGAAGCAAATACCGTCCTTAGGATCAGAAGAATAACTTGTGAGCAAGCACATATTCTAATTGTGTGGGGTTTTTTTTTTTTTTTCGCCATGCTGGGAAATCACATAAAAACCTGAGGCCCTAATAGGGAAACTCCAAGTTGAACTCAACATATTAGAACAAAATTTAAGAGGTGAGAAAGCAGCAGCTCACAGGTGGCAAAGTAAGTCGGAACAAATTCATGCCAGCCTTCTCTCCCTCCTATTAGATAATACAACTCAGTATGTTTCATGTGGATGGAAATAAATGAACTAAGCTTTAGAGCAGGAATTGGAAAAAAAATACCTGTATTTTGAAAGATTAGAGTTTGGAGCATTTCACTTTCACCACGACATTCGCAGGAAAGATAATATTTGTTTTAGCACATCACATCCAAGAAGCTCAAAACGAATACATGAGGCCTGGCCAGTGTGATTCAGTGGTTGAGTGTCAAACTATGAACCACGAGGTCACAGGCTTGATTCCCAGTCAAGGCACATGCCCAGTTGTGGGGGGCATGCAAGAGGCAGCCGATCAGTGATTCTCTCTCATCATTGATGTTTCTATCTCTTCATCTGTCTCTGAAATAAAGAAAAATATATATTTAAAAAGCAACAAAAACAAAACAAAGAAACACGCCCTAATACATGAGGATCATTTTGGTTAGAAAGAAAATTCGTTGTTTTTTCTAATAGGCAATATTAGTTCCTTAGCTGTAGCTAATCTACAAATCACAGACAACTTTTAAATTTAATTTGAATGTATTGTACTTTTATTTTATCTTGTGAAGGGGTCCTGCCCTCAGGGAGGAGTAGAAAGGTGGCCAGTCTGCATGGCTGTCAGGCAGGGTCTGTGTGGTATGGGTGGCAGGAGGGAGCTGGAGGGTTTAATATGCTTGAAGGTGTTTCTGATAGAAGATAGAGCCAGTTCCTGTAAAGTGCACTGATTTTGTTCCTGTTCCTGCAGGCGTGGGAGGGACAGTTGCAGAGTGCCTTCACAGGAACCAGCTCTTCTCCTGGTTCTGGACGAGTGAGTTTCTCCTCTGGGTTAAACCTGTTAGGGTCCCCGAGGAGGAATGCATGAGGTAAAAAGGGGTGAAGAATTACAAATTTATTAGGTCATCTGGATACCAGATGGGCTGAGCTCCAAAATGACCCCAGCCCCCAAAGACTGGGAGAAATAGAGGTTTATAAAGGGCTCTAGGCGGGCTTTTTCTGGGCGGAGAATTCTCTGTGCAGGTCTGGATTCTGGGAAACTGGAGGGGAGAGATAATGGTCTTAGAAAGTGGAATGTGGTCTAAGCAAGTGGAATGTCAGTTGTGAAGTAGCCTAAAGGTCAGTTCTCAGGGGAGGGAGTATCGATTCAATTCTTTGATCAGACCTAACAAAGCCACAGGGACAATAAATAAACCCCCCTGCTGTGCAGGCTGCACCTCAGCACCGTGGGTCACTGGGACAGTCAGTAGAGTCGGGCTGCATGGAGTGGCCTGGTGAATGGGGGTAGTCATTTGCTCATTCATCCATTTAAAACGTGTTGTTGAGTGCCATCCATGTGCCAAGAATGGTGGTAGGAACTAAAATGAACCAAGTAGACATAGAAACTGCCTCCATTTGTTTAACAAACTAATATGTAGTTAGAACCTGTGTTAAATCCTCTAAAAGAAATGGAGTATATATAATGGGGTGGGAAAGGGGGGAGTCTAGGGAATAGTTGGGGGTATGAGAGAGGAGAGAACGGGAGCACCCACAAGGCCTGTGGCCCAGCAGTCACGGTGCCATTGCCCAGTTTTCCAGGAGGTTTGAGCTCTGCCCTGGAGGAGCAGAAGTCCAGAAGCAGGGTTGCTTTGAGAGCGAGAGCTCAGCTGGGTCAGCAGCAGGAGGAGCATGGGGCAGGCCAAGGTCCACATGACATAGATGGGAGGAGGGAGTGCTGCTCCAGCCCTGTCCCCATTGGGAAGGAAGTCATTGTTTTTGTGTGTTTTTTTAACAACTGTAGAAATAGTTATATGCTTTTTTTTTTTGAAGAAAAACATACCCAATACCTTTAAAGCAATATATAAACATACATAAAGCAAGAAGCAGTTCAGATTTTGAGGATTTGCTAATACTGTTTCAAGGACTAAGGTATTAACTCATTTAATCCTCAGGACAATGGCACAGATGCCACTTTCCTCCTCTCCCCAAACTGGACATCTAAGGCCAAAGCCACTTGCCCAACACAAAGAGTAAAAGTGGGAGTGGATGCTGGAATTCAGTCAGTTTGTACTGGTACATTTACATCTTATCTGCATGTCCTCTTGTCCATTCTTGTACCCTGAATAGGAAATGTGTTCAAAATACAGATTCCTGGACCTTACTCCAGAGCTACTGCATCTGAATCTTTGGGCCCCAAGAATCTGTATTTTTAACTTGTTCCCTACTAGTTTTTATCTTTATATTCTACAGACCAGAACTGAGAAATAAATGATAGTAGAAAAAGTTTAAAAACTTTTTCAGTTAGGGCAGTAAAGCCTTACAATCGAGTGCCTGCATATTAAGTAAATTCAGCAGTCGTGTGGAAGGACATTATTGTGTGTGTGTGCTGTATGCCACTATACACATACCTGTGAGTAACACATATATGTGAAAAGTGCCCAGAATCAGACAACAGATAAAAACATAAAGACCTGTGGACAGATTAGCTATGGCTAGAGAGCTTTGTGGTCAGACTGAAAATGATATGTGTATGGAATATCTGTAATTAGTTGAGATAATTATAGCTAATTGTGTAATACATTTGGTTCATTAGTTTGCCTAGGGTGTGATTAAAAAAGAACAAATGTCTCTGTTTCTCCTAAAGTCACAATTGAAGATTTCCACTCACGAGTAGAAGAAATTCCTGACCCATGTGGGGTCTATGATAGGGGCTGGTGAGGAATCCTATATAATAAATGGCTAAGATGCAAATTGACCAAATGGTGGAATGACCCGCTGCTATGGTACGCACTGACCACCAGGGGGCAGATGCTCAATGCAGGAGCTTCCCCCTGCTGGTCAGTGGGCTCCCGCAGTGGTAGTGCCGCTCAGCCAGAAGCCTGGCTCAAGGCTGGTGAGCACAGAGGTGGTGGCTGGAGCCTCTCCCACCTCCAGCAGCACTAAGGATGTCCGACTGCCGGCTTAGGCCCGCTCCCCATCAGTCAGATATCCTCCAAGGGCTCCTGGACTGTGAGAGGGCTTAGGCCAGACTGAGGGACACCACCCCCCCATCCTCCGTGCATGAATTCCGTGCACTGGGCCTCTAGTGACTACAGAATGATACCTGGCAGGCACAGTTGTGGAATTGTGTAGAGACAGGCACACATGGCATCGGGAGATGTAAAGGTTACTTTACTCTTGTGCCTTACAGCGGGTCCAGGATCTTGTACTCAATTGTACACATTACAATAATCCATGTCCTTGATTTACCTTAAGGTGAACTCCTGAGACAGTGATTTAAAGTCCAGATAGAAAGGAGTCCCAAATATATGTACAGAGAAACATAGCAACAATATTATTTTGGGGCTATCTTGTCTCCAGCTCCTTAGGAACCACTACTTATCATTAAAACAACCAAATACTGTCTTCCTGGCTCTGTAAGATGATTTTTAAAAGTCAGAAAGGAAATGGGCAATACTTTGAAATCATTTATTTAAGGAAAAAGGAATTAAATTTTTAAAATATATTTTATTGATTTTTTTTACAGAGAGAAAGGGAGAGAGATAGAGAGTCAGAAACATTGATGAGAGAGAAACATCGATCAGTTGCCTCCTGCACACCCCTTACTGGGGATGTGCCCGCAACCCAGGTACATGCCCTTGACCGGAATCGAACCTGGGACCTTTCAGTCCGCAGGCTGACTCTCTAGCCACTGAGCCAAACCCGTCAGGGCAGGAATTAAAATTTAATGAATGAGAAAGACCCCAAAAGGACATTCCCATATGCATGACTGCTTTACTTTTTGTTCCTCCTTTAATTCCATCTGTGTCTTATATTTTCTCTCTTACTTTTTGTAACTTGTCTCAAATTTCTTTGATCTCTCTGTCCCTTCAGTTCTCTCACCCACTTTTCTTCCTTCTGACTTTTTGAATTGCCATCTGAGAGCCCCCCACCCAGGTATTCCTCTACCTCCTCCCAGGCTGCACAGGTTTTCATTACTGACTCAGGAACTCCTCAGTGCTTGAGGAGTTCTGTGGCCATCTCATGCAGTTCTCATATTTCTAAGATGCAGGGCGAGGCCATAATCTTTCCCACATTTTATTGACAGATAAATTGAAGTGATAGTGATTAAATAGTTTTCCCAGGAACAAACAATGAGTCAATGATAAATGTTTTGCCAACTATCCACCCATTAGAAATTGGTCCATTGACAATATTCTTCTTGTATAATAAATCTCAAGCAGATATAACAAATACTCTTCTAAATACAAATGAAAACTTGGTGAATATCTGGATACAGGTTCTTGGGAGGGTTTCCTGTTTCTTATTAATGAGCTCCCTAAAACACCCTTTTTTTTCTCAACAGGCTCAGATGTTCAGCCCAGCCCGAATGCCCTTCTAAGCTGAGATACTATGACCTACTTTTCCCGTTCCTTTAATAAAACAAGACATTTGAGTTTCCTAAAGACCACTGAGCACTTAATTTGTTCTTACAAACTTTGCTGGGGTCTCTAATACCACACGTTTTAATACCACACGTTTAAGGCCAGTATTAAGCCCTAGAACAATTATCTCTTGGTTCTCTTTGTTCAGCCTTTTAAAATCCCATAAATATGGCTTTCAGTTAATGTATTCCTAGTTTATTTTTTTAATATATTTTTAAATTGATTTTTCACAGAGAGGAAGGAAGAGGGATAGAGAGAAACATCCATGAGAGAGAGAGAGAGAGAGAGACATCGATCAGCCGCCTCCTGCACGCCCCTTGACCGGAATTGAACCTGGGACTCCTCAGTCTGCAGGCCGACACTCTATCCACTGAGCCAAACCTGTTTTGGCAAATGTGTTCCTAGTTTAGATGTCACCACCTGTTTGGTGGTGAAATCAGTGTGATCATTCCTGGATATTGGGTATTGATGTGTGACAAGATGGGAGTGTTGCCTAAGAGTTGGACAAGGCCATCTCGCCAATCATCTCTAGTGGTACATTGCATTAAACCATCTGACTTTCCCTCTGGGAAGTTCCACAATGCTGGCTCTCTTTCTGCCACAGGTAAATGGGGATTGCTTTATAAACTTAAAAACACATGTAGCTTCTTCCTTTTATTCTCATTTTTCTTCCTCCAGCCCTCTGCCTTCCTTATTCTCCTTTCTACTCTTAGCAAGGTACTGTATTTGCTGGAGGATACAAAAGTCCCACAGTGGTGTGTATGTGTGACTATAAATTGGGGACACAGCAGCAAAATGGGGGAAAGTGAGGACAATGCTTTTGTCTATTTAAAAATGAAAATAAAACTCAAGTTTTTAAAGCTAACCATCTGGCCATGTTTATTCATCATCATGATAATATAAATAACAACAACAATGTTCTTTACACGTGTTAAATCCTATAGAATATTTAAGACATATCTTTCCTTTTTTTATATACCTTTGTTTTTTAGATGAGAAGACTGAGATTAGAGAGGGTATAGAGTTTGCCTAAGGCCACACAGAGCATAAATTGTGTAGCAGGTTTCACACGCAGGTCAGGATGACACCAAAGTGCATACTCTGCCGTTTCACACTCAGAGTGGGAAGAACTTATTGCCATAAAATAAAACATAATAAACACACACAATATCTTTGTGATTTGCTTCATGTTGCACAACAAATGTGATTGGAAGCATACACAAATTGACTCTGATTAATATCACTCTTACGCAATTAAGTCTATTTTTTATTGTCTCTTCCCTGATTTTGTTAGTTTTCAAATATCTCCAACCACTGCGAAAGTGCACTTTCCTCAGATGCTCTAAAGTTCATTTCGTGCTTCACACAGTTTCTTCTCTGCCACTTTCTAGTTCTGTGACCTTGGCTATATGTTTTCTAAACTTCAGTATTCCCATCTATAAAATGGATATAGCAATAGTACTTAGTAGGTTTATTTGAATTAAATGAGCTAAAGCTTAGTATAGCAATCCTTGATATACTAAGTGCTTAAAAAATGATAGCTATTGCAATTAAGAGTAAAATACTAATCTTGTATCGTTCTTTCTATATTATCCAGTGAGAAAAGGTAAGAAATGGCTGAATGAATTCTATGAATTGTGTGATATTCATTTAGATTTTTTTCAGGGGCAGTCTTATGTTCTTTAAATCCTGTAATGTAGTGTGAAATAATTATTCTGAATGGATCATTCTGAATTAGATTGAAAATATCAGTAAGTTGCTTTCATTCAGTTCATTTTGTTTTTCCCTCTTTTTTTTCCTTTTTCCTTTTATTATTTATTTATTTTCCCCAGTTTTGGAGACATATAATTGACAAGTGAAATTCTGTATATTTAAAGTTTGGTGGTTTTTTATAACCATATATTAATTTTCTTTATGTGTTTTTCAGTTCTATTGAGGTATGATTAACAATTATAAGATATGTAAAGTGTATACTAGTATCGTAATGATTTAATATACATATAAATAATTACTGCCATAAGATTAATTAACCCTTTTGTCACCTCAGTTACTTTTTTTTTGAGTGAGAATGATTACTTAAAATCTACTCTCTTAATAAATTTTAAAAATACAATACATTATTATTAACCATTCTGTACATTAGATCCTCAGAATTTATTTTATAATTGGAGGCTTGTACCCTTTGACCAACATCTCCCCATTTCTCCCACCTCCCAGCTCTTGATAACCACCATTCTACTTCTCTGTTTCTATGAGTTCAATTAAAAAAAAAACCAACAACACAAAAAACTGATTTCAGAGAGAAGAAGGGAGAGGGGGAGATAGAGAGAAACATCTATGAGAGAAACATCAATTGACTGCCTGCTGCATACACCCTATTGGGGATTGAGCCCACAACCTAGGCATGTGCCCTGACCAGGAATTGAACCATCGACCATTTGGTGCATGGGACTAGGCTCAACAAACTAAGCTATACTAGCTGGGAAACTTTTTTTTTTTTTTGAGAATCAATATATAAATGAGATCATGCGGTATCCATCTTTCTCTGTCTAGTTTAATTTACCCAATATAATATCCTTTAGGCTCCTCAGAAGAAGTGAGTATCAAAGAATATGTGGATATATTTTAAAACAACAGTCTTCAAGAACTGCTGGACTAGATGATCTTAAAAGGTATTTTTAACCCTGAATTTCCTTGGGGAAGGGAAATGAGGTCAGTGTTCAGATCTGAGTAAAGATCCAAGGGGCCCTGTTGTAAGTATTTCCCTGTCAAATTTCCATTAATCCTTTCAAACCAAGTTCAGAAATCACTTCTTTTAGAAAATAGGTAGGCCCCTTCCTTTATACTACCCCAGTACCTATTTCTACATCTGTGATTATGCTTTTTAAACTACATTGCAATTATTTTGTTTCTTATTTTCTCTCCTTATTGGACTGTGAGCTTTGGAAGTCAGGTGTGTTATATTATTTCTTTCTTTAGTACCTAGAGCTGTGTCACAGTAATCATCTTTTGGGGTCACATTTCCTCTTCATTTGTTCCATCATTAGTGTCATGTACTGTGTTAAGCTTTGGGACAAGATTCCTGCTTTAATTGTATTTTTTAGAAGAAATACAGTAAACAAATAAACAAACAAAAAAGATAATTTCAGAAAGTAATCCCTGCTCTAGAGAAAATAAATACAGATTGAATTATGTGGGTTGTGGTGTGGAGTGGTGGCTACTTTAAGGGGGGTGGTTGAGGAGCACTATAAGGCTGCATGTCTGGCTCCAGCTGGCGTAGCCTGAAATCTGGAAACTGAAATCTATATAATGTTATTAAGCAATAATATCTCAATTTTAAAAGGTTAAAAAAGCCCTAGCTGGTTTGGCTCAGTGATTGGAGTATCGGCCCAGAGACTGAAGGGTCCCAGGTTCAATTCCAGTCACAGGGCATGTGCAGGGAGGCAATCAATCAATGTGTCTCTCCACATTATGTTTGTCTCTTTGTGTTTCTGCCTCTTCCTTCCACTCTGTCTAAAAAATCAATGAAAAAAATCCTTGGGTAAGAAGTAACAAAATGGAGAAATAATTTTTTTATTTTTATTTTTTTAAAGAAACAGATCTAAGGTGAAGAATCTGTAGGCTCATTGTGGCCAGAACAGGCACATCTGTCACTTGCCTATGGCCATGTCTACAGACTGAGTTAGTCACAGTGGGCAGAAATGTTAGCACTAAGAAGGTTGGCAACTGGGCCTCAAACCCAGGCAGTGGCTCAATGCAATTGCATAATTGCTGTCTGCAAAGAAGCAGAGAGCAGACAGTGGATGTCAGGATACAGAAATGCAAAACAAGGTGTGGATGAGTGTGGGAGTGGCAGAGCTTGCTGGTCTTTCGTGCTTGCACTTGTGCTGGCTTCTTTCCAGTCCCATCCCTCCAGGCCGGGTGTCCGCAGGCTTCTTACCCCTTATGCAAACCTGCTCTGGGGGCAATTCCTTCCCCATTCTTCCAGGAAACCTTTAGCTGGTGCGTAAAAAGGTGTGGTCCAGCTCTCCACGCAGCAGAGGTGGTCCTTTCAGGGAGTCTAGGTAAGCAAAGATTCCTGAAGCATTCTCCCAACTCTTTTCAAAATTAAGTCTTAATTATTATTTTTAAAAAGCAGTTAACAAGCAAACAGCCCCCAAATCCTCACATGGGGCCTCCTCTGTTAAACCTCCTCTGAGTGGTCAACCTTCTCTCCTTTTTGTTACCACAGTGTTTTTTATATAACTTTATTCAAGCCCTTCCCATATTTTATGCAGCTTTATCTTTTTTGAGGGCAGAAACTGCCATTTTTTCACTTTTGGTATATTTTACTTGGCTAGATGTTAAATAAAGGAAAAAGAATTCGAAACCATTCACACTAAGGTGTAAGTAAGGGGTTAGTATTTGCTTTAGATATTACCCCTCTCTAGGCAATATCAATGTAAAGCAATAGGAGGTGGATGAGATGGCATATTTTTCTTACAAAGAATTTCAAATAAGGGAAATGCTTGTCTATAATAATTAAAGAGTAATATGCTAATTAGACCGGACAGCCAAATGGCCTTCTGGACATCCTTCTGGATGACCTTCCAGATGAAGCCAGGGCTGCAAGGGCTAAGGCAAGATGATGCGGCTGTGAGGGCTGAGCCCCTTGCATGAATTTCATGCATCGAGACTCTAGTAATATATAATAATGCATAGGAGGAAGATCTAGAAGGAAATGAATCAAATGGTAAAATTATCATCTGTAATTGGTAGCATTATTGATGATTTTTATTGTTACCTCTCTAATTTTCTGTGTTGTCTGAAGCTTCTAGAATAAGTATGTATTAATATGTGTCAGATGAGAAGTTTGATTTTCCCCAAAAATATCTCTCAGAAAAGAGGGAGTTGCCTTATATTCTAGTTCTTCAGAGTCCTTTGCATTATGGGATTTTTTTCCTGACTTACTTTCAACCAAAAAGTATTATTTGGGGAAGACACATTCACTTGAAATAACCTGAAGAAATTACAAACTTTTAAATGATTATGGTCTTCTAGTTAAAAAAAAAACAAGAAATTGAACATAAATTTAATTAATTCTTTCTTTGGAGTGAGAGCCCCAAATTGAAAGCCTTAGATGTCATTGAGATATTGTAAGACAGCTTTCAGAAGGTCCCTCTACAAAGCAATACTATAGGTGTCTGCACTGTGAAGGTCATGAATATATACTTATAGAATGAGTGGGACAAATAGTTGTCCTTATGTTTTGTGAATGGGTATTTGTAGCTTGAGATAAAATTCTAATGGCATCATCATAGATAAAACAACAACATTTTAGATGGATGAGAATATTAGATGTCTAGAAAACTGTCAGATGAATCAAAAGTGAGTTTAATGTCAATAGAGGACATTTGCCAAAAAGATACATGTAGCAACTTTGATCCAATACCTTCCTGGTTGGTGGATAGAAGGAGGAATTATTTCTAAATTGAATGCTGTTTTCCATAATGTGATTTAAAATATATAGTAAGTTTAATTAAATTGATATTAAACATTGAACATAGATGGATGACTATTTCACCTATACTTCTAAAAGCTTATATTCAAGTTGATCAAAACCATTACAATTTCTTTTTCTCTTTTAGATAGTGACTTAATGTTAGGGTCACTTTCCATTCCTGAATACTTTTCTAATTAGAGCAAAATCAAAGGTACAAACTTGTTATCCAGGGACTCTTAAAATTTAATAGGCATTTATGCTTTTATGTAAGTAATTGAACTTAAATGGTGAACCCCCAGGCATCAGGCGGTGGATGGGGAAGGTACTTGGGGAGGCAGCTGGACCTCTGTGTCCTCAGAATGACAGCAAGGCATCCGCATAAACTTGAGTGAAGCTGGCTTTGCAGGCGAAGTCTCAATCAGGCAACATTTCTTGGAGGAGTGACTTTGGATGAGTAGGCACATCAGGGTTCAACTGCTACATAACAAACCACCCCCACACTGAAGGGTGTAAAATCACAGCACTTATTTGTCACTCTTCTTTGGCTCAGCCAACTGGGCAGGCAGCTCATCTCAGCTCTGCATGTGTTTGCAGTAGTTAGTGGGTCAGCTGGTCGTGGACGGCCTCGTACACAGCTCACAGGCTGGGCCTCGGTCAAGGTTCCTGTAATAGCTGGCCTTCATGGTCTCTCACCCTCACAGATGGGTTTGCTCATATGGCAGCAGTGTTCAGATGGTGAAAGTGGAAGCTTCAGGGCACCTGGAAGCCAAGGCTTCGAAGTCATAGGATGTCACTGCTGCCGCATCCCGTTGTTCAAAGCAGTCACCAAGCCATCCTAGATTCAAGGCAGTGGGAAAGTAAATTCTACTATGTGATGGAAGTTGTTCTAAAGGAGTTGTGGCCACATCTAACTTACTGTAGGGGCATTTCAGAGGGGAGAATAGCTTCTGGAAGGGGCTAGAAGCAAGAACATGTACTGCACAGTTACATTTAGTTCAGACATCCTTACTAGGAGTTCAGCTTGATTAAAACAGAGGAGGCCTGTTGAGCAGTTTGAAGTGACACTAGGTAGGCAGCCTGAGAGGCCTAAAGAACGGAAGCTTAGGAATAGGACTTTGACGTGAGGGTTAGCAAATGTCATGCATGTCCCTCTCCCACTGTCTCAAAGGATTCCTTTTCATTCATCTTCCTTACTGTTTTCACCTTTTAAAGAAATCTTTGCTTTGAGATCTTAGAAGACCCTTTGCCAGTAAAGTGTTATGTCTGGGAAGGACTTTACCAAAGCCCTTATGGACAAGGGGACACAGCAACAATAAAGGACCATGGTAAAGCACCTGAGTTCTGGAGCCACTCATACCTTGATTCAAGTCCTATCTTCACCACTTAGATTCCATATGACATTTCATTAGTCACCTAAACCACTGGTGGGCAAACCCGAAACGCACTGCAGTTTGCCGCTCTGTTGACTAATGAGTTTGCAGACCAGTGACCTAAATCATTTTAATCTTCAGTATCCCATGGAGCTAAAAATAGTACCTATCTCACAGAATGGCTGTGAGGATTAGATCATTTACTTATGGGTTAGGATCTTAAGCATTAAATATGTAAGTCCTTAGTTAATGCCTTTGGATTTTCACTGTTCACTGAAAAAATGAGTATCTACTATTGAAATTCCAGGTCTTATTATTAAAATAGCTAATAAAATTGAGCATCAAGAGATTTGCAAATATAAAAGGATATGTCCATCCCCAAGGATAGTTTTCTTTCTTGTAATCTCTGTCCAGTGAAGGTCTGTTTCAAAGCTAATTAATTCTCTTCCCTGAGATAAAATTGACCTCTGTGTAAGTATATCTTTCACAGAGTTGATGCTTTGCAGGAAAAATGCATTTATTCTCTATTCAAATGTATCATGTAAAATGAATCAGGATTCTGGAGACTACTTTCTTTTAACCACATATCTTCTCTATGTTTAACAAATATTTTAAACCTCCTACTGTATTATATGCCCTATGCTAGATATTGGAGATATGATGAATGAAATCAATATCATTGCTCTCAACAGCTGCTTTTTATACTCTGAAATATATATACATATATATATATATATACACACACACACACACACACACACACACACACACACACATATATATATATATATATAGAGAGAGAGAGAGAGAGAGCGCACCGATACATATATATTTATATGTATATATGTGTATATATATATATATGTGTATATATATATATATATACTCTGCATAAAATATATATGTATTTTTTTTCTCCAGGAATATTGACAAATAGATGCTTTAATTTTTTGTTCTCAAAGCTGGATATTGTTCATGTTAACTTAACAGAAGTCAATTAATCTGTTTTGAAAAAAAACAGTTATTTTGATAGAAAACTCTAGAGGCAATCCTCAGTCAGATGGTCCATCTGTCTAGCAAGTATGAATGGAAACCAAATTGGCTGATAGTGTATGGCTTCCCTGAGCCCATTGCCCAGGGGAAAGACAGGTTTTCATAAGGCCAGTTGTACCCCTCATAGTTTTGGTTGCATAACATTAGGTAAAGGAGACCTTTATCCACAGGTACCTTTTAAAAATACATCGATCTGTACTAATCCATGTAGAATTAATGCCTCCCAGAGCATGTTATTTGGAATGGACTTGTCCTTGTTTTGTGTTTATATTTTTCACATCTCTACTAATGAATAACCCATTGACTCAATAAATAAAAAGCATCATAGTCACATATAATGGTTCCCAATTTAGATCCTCAGAGACTTCCAACTCAGGGCAAGTATAAATGAGACCTAAACAATTTCATAGATTATGGAACTAAGTTCAGCAGAAAAATATTCCATATTCTGGCTTCATTTAGTTTCTAGGAAAATGGGTGATACCTAATTGAGAATAGGTCTTAATCCCAGATGGAAGCACAACCAGGGAAAAGTACTCTACATCTTCCTAATTATTGCATTCAGAGCATCTGGATAAGGTACAAGAATTATTCTGACTGCCCTACTGAATCCCACTATTGACTAACTTTCTGTGAGTCTTCTTAGAAGCATACTTTCCCCATTCTTCATCTTTGTCCCATTCCTGATTCATCCCTTTGATTCTTTGTTCAACCATTTCCCAGGAAATAGTTGAATCAGTCACCTTATCTTATATCAATGCTTTCATTATAATCCAAAATGTAGGAACTAGAAATCTACAACTATCAGACAAAAATATAGTGTTTCTTCAAATGTAGTAAGTAGACTAGCATGTAATCTACTGTCAATTATCTATGAAAATGTCCATCCAAGCACTTTAAAACAAAATCCCCCCAAAAACTAAGAAATATATTTTTTAATGGCACCACTAAGTGTCTCTAGGCCTTGAGAACTTTAACAAGAATCAGTCCATAAAAATAGTTGCTGTAAGCATGTCTAATAAATTAAACATGAATTTTAAATTATTCATTGAGTCTTTTTTTTTTAATTAATTTTTATTAATTTTTTATACATATCTCCCCATTGCCCCCCCTCCCTCCCAGGCATACCCCGACCCCCCAGTGTCTGTGATCATTGGTTATGTTTATGAGCATGCATACAAGTCCTTTGATTGATCACTTATTTACCTCACCTAACTAATCTTTCTGCTATAATTTCACAGTCTGTTTGATGCTTTATGATTTTTGTCCTCCTGAGAATTATCAGTCTACTCCCTTTCTGTGCTCCTGATTCTATTATATTCACCAGTTTATTCTGTTGATCAGATTTTTAATTCACTTAATTTTTAGATTCACTTGTTGACAGATGTGTATTTGTTGTTCATAATTTTTTGTCTTTTACCTTTTTCTTCTTCCTCTTCTAAAAGGGTACCTTTCAGCATTTCATATAATACTGGTTTGGAGTTGATGAACTCCTTTAGCTTTTTCCTCTCTGTGAAGGTCTTTATCTGCCCTTCAATTCTGAATGATAGCTTTGCTGGATAGATTATTCTTGGTTGTAGGTTCTTGTTGTTCATCATGTTGAATATTTCTTGCCACTCCCGTCTGGCCTGCATCGTTTCTGTTGAGAAATCAGCTGACAGTCGTATGGGTGCTCCCTTGTAGGTAATGAACTGTTTTTCTCTTGCTGCTTTTAATATTCTCTCTTTCTCTTTTGCTCTTGGCATTTTAATTATGATGTGTCTTGGTGTAGTCCTCTTTGGGTTCCTTTTCTTTGGGGTTCTGTGTGCTTCCTCGACTTGTAAGTCTATTTCTTTTACCAGATGTGGGAAGTTTTCAGTCATTATTTCTTTAAACAGGTTTTCAGTATCTTGCTCTCTCTCTTCTTCTGGCACCCCCACAATTCTGATGTTGGTACGCTTGAAGCTGTCCCAGAGGCTCCTTACATTATCTTCACATTTTTGGATTCTTTTCTCTTCTTGCTTTTCCAGTTGAATGTTTTCTGCTTCTTTATATTTCAAATTTTTGACTTGATCCTTGCCTTTCTCTAGTCTGCTGTTAGTACTCTGCGTAATAGTTTTCATTTCAGTCAGTGTCTTTATCATCTTCTCTTGGGTCTCACTAAATTTATCCATCTTTTCTAGCATATTCTTGCAAAACCTTATAAGCGTGGTTTTGAACTCTATATCCAGTCGTTTTTTTTCCTCCATTTCTTTTGCTTGTAACCCCTTCCCTTGTCTCGGCATTTTCACTGTGCCGGGGAAACTTCTGTGCTGGATTCAGCCGCAGAAGCCTCTGCTGAGCTTGGGAGGGTGGAGTCTCAGGGCTTAAGGGACCGCCTTGCCTTCCAGTCGGCCCCGCCCTCCACGGCCCCTGAGTCTCACGTGACTGGGTAATGGCTGGAGCGGTCCTTGTGCGCGCGCACCCGCAGCGCCTCCAACCGCTGCCTTTCCGGCTCCCCTGCGAACCAGGACCACATGAGTCTAGGTCCCCAGGATTTCGCCCAAAACAGGGGCCCAGTGGACTCAGAAGTGGCGCAGTTGGGAGGGTCTGTCTCCCGCCCACTCGCGAAAGCCAGTGGCACAATCAGCAATCCGTCCTCCGCGTGGTGCCGTGCGCAACCAGACCTCCGATCCTTTGCAACTCCCCTAAATTTCCGTGCACTTCTCCCTTTTCACAGTCCAAGCTCCCCCGTATGAGTTTCGGCTGGATCTGGGGTTTAGTGTCGTAAGATAAGGGGTTCAATGCCGTTGGGAGTCTCCGTTTCCCTCCCGCCAGAGAAAGCCAGCCAGGTACCCCGGCACCCGCTCTCTCCTCGCGCGCGTCTCTGTACCTCAGCTTTTTGCAGCTCCTCTGGGTCTCCGTGAGCCCCTCTCTTTCCCTCTAGTTGTAGAACTTCCACTCAGCCAGCTTTCCTGTGGTTCTGGATAATGTCCGTTCTGTCTTTTGGTTGTAGTTTTGAAATTGTTGTGCGAGGCAGCAGTATAGGTGTTTACCTATGCCGCCATCTTGGATTCTCCATTGAGTCTTCCTAAGGATGAGATGCTGTAGGGATAACGAAAATGCAATGTTAATAAGCAATCAGTAGTGATTTTTAAAAGTAAGTGAAAAAGAAGGGTTCAACTAACTTTTGCCTTTGCCGAGGAAAGAGCTAAGTGGATAACTTCCAATTAGTAGTACTAATTAATGTAAACTTGCAATGCAAGACTTTACTTTATATATTAGTGCAATTTTATTGGTTTATATTACATGTTTAATCATAGAATAAAGCTAGTGGTGAAATAGTAGTAATAATGAAAATGATAGATTTATGAGTAACTTTGGCTGGACTTTTTCATAAATTAACCCCAGTTGTATAAGAAGCAACTGGACATAGAGACATTGATTCACTTGCCCACAGTCAGAATAGGATTTGAACACTTTCCTGTTGTGAGGATAAAACTTGTATTTTCCCACTATGCTATTCTAGCCAAACTATATTGCCTTTTAAAGGTGGATTGAAAAAGAGAAGTAGCTAAGGGCTTTAGAGTCAGAGTTCTTGGTTTAAATATCAGCTCTTCCTCTTTCTAATTATGTGACCTTTGATAATTTCTTCCTATATAAAATAGAGGTAATAAAGGGAAGGTTAAGTGGTTTGATGTATACAAAGCCATTAACCCAATACCTGCTATGCAGCTAGAGTTTGGTATGTGGTATAGTTATTACTATTATCATTATGTGCTAAAAGTAAATCAAAGGAAAAAGAATGGTGTAGCTGCCTTAGATGACCAACTAAAGTGGTGCCATATGTTCTTGCTGGGTCTGTGAGAATAGCAGATTACTCACGTTTATGAGTCGTCAAGCCTGGGTGATCCCAGTCTGTCTCACTCATGGCCAGCTAGCCAAAGTCCCTAATGCATCCTATTGAGTGGTGCTTTTCATCGGCGTCTATCTTCTGGTGACAATGTAGGAGAGCCTCCAGCTTCCTTTGGGTAGTGTCATAGCAGGAAATGATCAGGATGGTTTCTTTTTTTAAATTCATGTCCTCTTCCTGGAGCTAATCCCAGCAGAGAAATTTCCAGGTTTTTCCTTTTTGAAGCATCTCTTCCACATTTTAGATGCCAAGCCCTTTTCTCTTTAAAGAAAGCCTGATTTCATGTTCCTAGCTACAATCAAAGAACTATAGCTTTACTCTTCTGTGATTTTTGAGATTCCTTTCCAAAGATGGAAGGATAGTGTAATGGGTTGAATTGTATACTTCTAAAATTCATGTGCTGAAGTCCTAACCCCCAGTACTGCAGGATGTGACTGTATTTGGAGATAAGACCTTTAAAGAGGTGGTTAAGGTAAAATGGGGTCACATAGGTGAGCCCTAATGTAATATGACTAGTGTCCTTATAAGTAGAGATTAGTACAGAGGGACCACCATGTGAGGACACAGCAATAAGGAGCCATCTGTAAGGCAAGGAGAGAGGCCTCTGAAGAAAACACACCTGCCAACCCCCTCATCTTGGACTTCTAGCCTGTAGAACTGAGAGATAATTAATTTCTGTTGCTTAAGCCACCTTGTCTCTGGTGTTTGGTGATGGCAGCCTGAGCATATTGCACTTAAGGTGCTCTCTGGTGAAGCCTGTGTCAGAGGATTAGCCTTCATACCAGGTCACTTAGAGTCTCAGGCTTGTGAAGGTCAATGAAGGAACAGACAAGAGCCCTGGGAACTTTGAAAGCACACCTTCTCAAGAGGATCTTCTGACCTAAATATATTTCTCTACAGGTTTGAAATTGTATCATTAACAATTCATACAGAAATCTGGAAGCCTCTTTTTTTTTTCCTTTGTGTGTGTGTGTGTGTGTGTGTGTGTGTGTGTGTGTGTGTTTGACAATCTCATAATAAAATGTGGATCACTGGGATGCTGTTAATAGACTCTGGATGTAGGATATGGATGTTGGAAGCCGCCCATTGTCTTCACTAGCAGAGAGGTGTGGACAAGTAACCCAGAAGGCCCGTCAACCTTGAAGCTCTGAAAGGTCAGAGCCAACCACCCACTGTTTAGTTGAGACAATGGTAGCTAAAGCAACTTCCACCTTTTAGTTTTATGTAAATTTTTGCTGATTGGCTGTTACTGGAATTGCCTGCCAAAAGGCTATGGTTGTATCCCATAGTCTTTATAAAAGGGATAGCAAGGCCAGAGCAGGGTAGAGTCCTTCCCCTTGAGTTGGGCACCCCCCTAGCCCCCAATATTTCCAAATTAATATTTTTTGGTCTCTTTTATTTGTGCGCGGCTTCCTCCAGAGTCCTAACCCTGAACCTGAACCCTGAACCTCGCAGGACGTGGGGGGGATACTCGCAACTGGCAGCCCAACATAGGATACTCACATAGCGGATTTTGGAGGATTTTAGGAAAAGGGCTGTGAAGAAGAGAATGGAAAGGCACTGATCATCCGGTCCTTTCCCTGCCAGCTCAGCCCAGAAGAGCCTTTCTTTGGCTGACAGGAAGAAGGGTGGAATTTTGGGTTTTCCCTGGTGCTTCCTTCCTGGAGTTAGAGGCTGGGGGCACAGGGCTCTGGTGGTGATTGCTTCATGGTTTGATGGTTGACAGTTGCCCTTTAAGACTCTTCTTTTGAGCTTTAGGTGCTGCAACATTTTGATCAGAAATGTCTGCTTTCACCTCAGCCTGCAGACTTAAGGGTCTTGGGTTTGATTCCAGACAAGAGCATATACCTGAGTTGCAGGCTTGATCCCCAGTAGGGGGTGAGCAGGAAGCAGCTTATCTGTAATTCTCTCATCATTGATGTTTCTCTCTCTCTCCCTTCCTCTCTGAAATCAGTTTTTAAAAAAGAAATATCTGCTTTCAGTGGAAGGGATGTGGTGCAACTGGGGAAGGGAATGTGAAGAGCCATCAGAACCTACACCCTGGCTCTTGTTAAGTAGAGAACACATTTTGAACCCTGCCCACCACCAAAGTGTTTAACATTTCCTCATTTTTTTTCTTGACTCCACTGCATTGATAACTTTGATAGTTTTATTTGTCATCACTTTTCCTCAAAAGTGATGCACACAAAAAAAGACTTTAACAGCAATAAACTGAATAGCTTGTACTTGAAAAGCTTTTGTATTTGACTTCAGATGAAATTGTCCTCCAATAAGAGTTTTTCTCCTGCTCATTCTCCCAACCCCTCCTTCTCTGGAATCCTTTCCCTAACACTGGTCCCCACACCCTCAGGGTGTTAGCAGTTTTTAGGGAATAGGATTTACTTTCTTCTTTTCATGAGATAGTTGAAAACTGGAAAAATGCCTTTGAAACTCCCCCAAAACAAATTGCAAGGTCATAATCTCTGACAAGGAGGGCAGATTTTGTGAGGAGGAGACCCTCCCAAAGTTTGCAGAAGGTTAGTCTTTATAATCACAGAGTTTTTCATGTGAATGGAATAGAAGACTCTGAGAGGAGAATTGGAGTGATTGCATCTGGGTGAATGTAAGAAGATATAGCCTCCTAGGAAGGACAGAAATAGGCATCACAGTTTATTCTGAGTCAAATAGAATATTACCTATCAAAGGAAACAAATTATTAGGTAATTATTTCTTTTATACCCTTTCATTTTAAAAGTTTCATTTTATTTGAATGATAGCCATTTCTCTTTTTCTCTTTCTAGTTGCAAAAGCAGAATGTATGTTAATGTATGTGCCCATAGATGGGGAATGGTCACAAGGAAGGGTGTGAATCTTAAAAGCCTCTTAGATTCCCACCAGTATTGTCATTATGTTTATATTTTGTCCTCAGATTACGGCCCACCAGCACCAGACAACCTTATTGTTTTGACCTCTGAGCCTTACCTGATTAAATATTTCAGAAGGCTAGTATTGAAAATTTTTCATGCAGAAATATCCATCAGGATCAAAAGGGGGCAGGAACACAAAAGCTAATTTCATTCAGAAGATTGTATTTTCTCTTGGCTTTGGCGGGTGTTTCCTGCTTGAGTCACTTCCCTTGAGAGGGTAACACTGGACAGCAGCCTGCAGAGCCGAGGAGAATTGTCTCAATGAACAACAGAAGATATAAACAAACTTTCTTTCAGCTCATGGTAGTACTTATTTTGCATTGGAAAGCATGTGTAATTCAAACTACTATAATTCCCATTCTTATGCCAAATATAATCCTGGAGGAGGCTACTGCTGGCATGAGGTCTGGAGTTTGTACTGCGTCAGAGCCAGAAGCTTGTTTTTCCATGTGGGTTAGGCACAGAGTTTGTTTTACAAGTATTTTTATTCTGAGTTACTCACTCTCGGGTAAATTCCAGTCTTGGGCTACTGTCGGACAGATGCCAGGTTTTGACCTAAGACTTGGACATGTAACATGACCTTTGTTTAAAAGTGTTTTGCTACTGGAGGTACAACTAGTTCTACTGAGGTTTGTGTTGGACATCTCAAGCTTGAGGGTTCAATTCAAAATTCTGATTTAGTTCTACAAGGTTTTATGGCTTGGCTACTTGAGGGGCTGGCCCTCACGCTATTCCTTCCTCCAGCTGGGAGGAGTGAGGGGTTGGAGTACTTGGCTCGGGATTTCCAGACTTTACTTTGGAATAGTCAGAATGATGGCTCAAGTGTTATTGGAGGGTGTTCATATTTGAAACTTACCCATCTGGTCGGATCGTGGTTCCAGGTGTTGGCTTTTCCTGATAGGGATGTGCTTAAGTCCTCCGTCTTAGGAAAGCACTGTTTGTCGCACTGAATTTATTAATATGGGAGCCTGAATTAATTTCCTGTTGCTGCTACAACAAATTCCACAAACATAAAACAACACCAATTTATTTTCTTGCATTCTGAAGGTCATTAGTCCAAAAGATGTCTTAAGAAGCTAAAATTTAGATATCAGCAGGGCTGGTCCTTTCTGGAAGCCACAGGGCAGGACCTGTTCCTTACCTTCCACTTGTAGAGCAACCTGCAGTCCTTGGAGATAGCCCTAGTCTCTGCGTTCATGGACACGCTGTCTTCTTCTCTATTGCAGTCAAATTCTCTTTACTTTCCTCCTATAAGGACCCCATGGTTACATTTAGGACCCACCCAGACCACCCAGGATAATTTCCCCACCTCAAGATCCATAATCATATGTTCAAAGTCCCTTTTTCCATACAGGGTAATATATTCGCAGGTTCTGGGAGAATTGTACATGGACATCTTGAGGGTCATTATTTTAGCCTAATATAGAATGTGATGCATATGAATTTGAATCCAGGCTCTAACAATATTTTATACATTGTAAACTTTAGATGGTTCATGTGTAAATGGTGATAATGATACTTTCCTTTTACTAGGCTGATGTACGATTTTAGTAAGTACATTAAGTAAAGCATTAAGGACCCCATAGGCATTCGGTTAATGTTAGTTTTTTCCCCATCTTCTCTTATGACATCTGAAGAATGCAATGAATCTACCATAAATAATAACCTCTAAGAGATTTAATCAAGGGTAAATACAATATTATATATAAGTACCTAGCAGCACCCAGTAGGTACTTATTAATCAATACATTCTAATTTTTTTTTCTTTTATGCTTCTTCCTTACTTCTTTTGTATTAATAACGTCTGGAAGTTTATTAGTTTTCTTAGCTGCAACATTATTTATCTTGGACTTAAAATAAACCCCAAACTAATTTTCTTTCTGTATGAATCTGTCCTCCCATTCTATATGTATATAACATATTATATTTTCTGGTCCTAAATTTAGGGTTTAAAATTTATCTTTAAATAAATTTAAATGTATTATGGGTATAGGAATGGTCCATATTTTGTGGAAGATGTTATGCGTTATTCGTCACAGTGTGGTGGTATCCACTCTGGTAATAGACTACCTAGGCTTGAATCCCAACTATGCACTCAGTAGCTCTGATCTTGGGTAAGTTACCTAACCTGTCTTTTGTAGAGAGAGAGTAATAATAGTATCTTATATAAAACTAGAGGCTCAGTGCACAAAATTTGTGCATGGGTAGGGTCCCTAGGCTTGGCCGGCCTTTAGGGCTGATCTGTGGGAAGCCCAGCAGGGGCCCCCTCTGGCACCCACCTTGGCCAACCTGGCAACTCCTGCTTGTCAGCTCCACCCCCCACCGCTGCCACCAGTCTGCCAGGTGATCAGTGGGGTGATGGGGCAGGGGAGTGCCAGCGCCACCCTCTTGCCGAATGGCCCCGCTTACCGATTGCTCTGCCACCACCATCAATGCCAGTCTCCTCCCTCTGTGGGAGGTGACCAGCAGAGCGATTTGGGGGGAGCAGGGCTGCCTGGTCGTCAGCTGGCCCCGCCTTCCACTGCCACCCACTCACTGGCTGGCCCCACCCCCAGCCACTACCACCAGTTGTCTCCCTCTGCAGGCCAACCAGTGAGGCGATCAGAGGGGCCCTCTGCTGGCACCTGCCTTGGCTTGCCTGGGACCTGTGGGGTCAGCTCCTGCCTTTAGTGTCTGCCACCTGGTGGTTAGTGCACATCATAGCAACTGGCATTCCACTGGTCATTCTGCTGTTCAGTCGGTTTGCATATTAGGCTTTTATTACGTAGGATGATTGTTAGGAGAATCAACTTAATATTTTGAAGCCCTTAGGACAGTGCTTGATACATAGGAAACTCTGCATGAGTAGTTGTTAAATAAATGAGGGAATAAATAAGTAAACTCCCCCTTTACCCTCAAGTTATCTCAGTTGTGGTCACAACTCCAGACACCATTGAATGATTGTACCCTTTTTCCCTGAGCACATAGGAACTGTGTATAAACACTTATTAAATAAATTAATGAAAAATACATAAGTAAATCCCTAACTGTAGGACATCACAGGAATACACTGTGTTGTCTAGATATAATGACCAGATAATGTTGATTGGTTTCAAAACTCTTGTCACCCAGCCCTGTGTGCCTTTAGAATTCCTCTAAACATAGTATTCCAACAGGTTTTTTTTTAAAATGTATTTTATTGATTTTTTTTTTTTTTTACAGAGAAGAAGGGAAAGGGATAAAGAGTTAGAAACATTGATGAGGGAGAAACGTTGATCACCTATCTCCTACACCACCCCTACTGGGGATGTGCCTGCAACCAAGGTACATGCCCTTGACCGAAATTGAATGTGGGACCCTTCAGTTTGCAGGCCAATGCTTTATCCACTAAGCCAAACTGGTTAGGGCTATATTCCAACAGTTTTTACAAATTATTCCAAGCAGATACCCAAGGAACAAATTGTTTCCTACCTAGTCTCCTGGGTTGGTTCTGACACTGCCAAAATACTTTTGAGTCTTCATTAATTTGTTTTTTTCTATTATCTCCAAGCTAGATTCAAAACAAAATTGTTTTATCATTTTATTTTCGAGTAAAAATATTTAAAGACAGACCACTAATCAAACTCTGTTGCACTCCATGAGGAACCTCCTTCCATGTTGGCACAATTGTGTCTTTTTAAAAATTTTTTATTTTTATTATTTAATAAATATTTATTGTTCAGATTATTATAATTGTTTTTCTTTTTTACCCTCACAGCTCCCCTCCACCCGGCTCCCACCCCTCCCTCTTCCCTTACCTTCTTCCCCTCCCCCACCCAGCTCCATTGTCCTCATCCGTAAGTGTATGATTTTTGTCCAATCTCCCTGTACCCATCTTCTGCCTCCCCCCTTGAGAATTGTCAGTTCATTCCCTTTCTATGCCCCTGATTCTATTATATTCACCAATTTATTCTGTTCATCAGATTTTTAATTCACATGATTTTTAGATTCACTTGGTGATAGTTATGTATTTGTTGTTCATAATTTTTATCTTTACCTTTTTCTTCTTCTTCCTCTTCTTAAAGAGTACCTTTCAGCATTTCATATAATACTGGTTTGGTGTTGATGAACTCCTTTAGTTTTTTCTTATCTGTGAAGCTCCTTATCTGACTTTCAATTCTGAATGATAACTTTGCTGGGTAGAGTAATCTTGGTTGTAGGTTCTTGCTATTCATCACTTTGAATATTTCTTGCCACTCCCATTTTTACCTGCATAGTTTCTGTTGAGAAATCCACTGGCAATGGTATGGGTGCTCCCTTGTAGGTAATTAACTGTTTTTCTCTTGCTGCTTTTAATATTCTCTCTTTGTCTTTTGCTCTTGGCATTTTAATTATGATGTATCTTGGTGTATTCCTATTTGGATTCCTTTTGTTTGGGGTTCTGTGTGCTTCCTGGACTTGTAAGTCTATTTCTTTCACCTGGTGGGGGAAGTTTTCAGTCATTATTTCTTCAAATAGGTTTTCAATATCTTGCTCTCTCTCTTCTTCTGGCACTCCCATAATTCTGATGTTGGTATTCTTGAAGTTGTCCCAGAGAATCCTTACAGTACTCTCCACTTTTTGGATTCTTTTTTCTTTTTGCTTTTCCAGTGGACTGTTTTTTGCTTCTTTGTATTTCAAATCTTTGACTTGATTCCTGCATTCCTCTAGTCTACTGTTAGGTCTATGTATAATATTTTTTATTTCAGTCAGTGTATATTTAATTTCTAGTTGGTCCTTTTTCATCTCTCATTGGTCCTTTTTCATTTCCTCTTGGGTCTCACTAAATTTATCCATCTTTTCTAGGAAATTCTTGAAAAAACTTATAACCATAGTTTTTAACTCTATATCCAGTCGTTTGTTTTCCTCCATTTCTTTTGGTTGTGATCTGTTCCTTTGTCTCCACATTTTTACTGCTTCCCTAAGTTGATAGAGTAGCTTTTTGTGCTAGGTTTCCTATGTGGCCCAGTAGCTCTGCCTCCCCAGTTACCTGAGGTGGACTCTCTTAATGCACCTCTTTGTGGACTGTGTGTACAGCCTTGTTGTAGTTAAGTCTTGATTGTTGTTGGTATCACTGGGGGGAATTGACCTCCAAGCCAATTGGTTGTGAGGATCAGCAGTGTCTATGCTGGGAGAACTTCTGTGCTTGAGTCAGCCTTATGATACAAGACTTGCAAAATTGCAAAAGCTTCTGTGTTCAGCTTGGATGGGGCGAGTCTCAGGTCTGAGCAGAAGCCTTGGCTTCCCATCAACCCTATCCTACGCAGCCCCTGGGTCTCAGTGTCCCTTGGTAATTGCTGCAACCCTCACTGCGCACTTGCGCTAGCAAGCCTCTAGACCTCTGCCTTTTGTGGTTTCCTCAAGTTTCCGTGCACTCCGGGTACCAGTATGATTCTGGGTCCCCAGGGTCTTGCCCGAAACTGGGATTCAGTGCAGTCAGAAGTGGATTTCAGTGCAGTGGGGAGGTTCTGTCTTCCTCCTGCTAGAGAAAGCCAGCGCCACAATCAGCAGTCAGCCCTGCGTGTGTGCACTCGCACTCGCGTGCCTCTAGACCTCTGCCTTTGGAGGCTCCCCTAAGTTTCTGTGCACTCTTCCCTTTTCACAACAGTCCAGACTCCCCCCATATGAGTCTCACACAGAACTTGGGGTCAGTGCAGTCAGAAATGGGGCTCAGTGCTTTCGGGAGTTTCTGTCTCCCTCATGGTAGAGGAAGCCAGCCAGGCACTCCACCACCCGTCCTCTCCACGCGTGTGTCTCTGTACCTCAGCTTTTTGGAGCTCCTCTGAGTCTCTGTGAGCCCCTCTCTTTCCTTCTAGTTGTAGAATTTCTACTCATCCAGCTTTCCTCTGGTTCTGGATGATGTCCTGTTTTTTAGCTATAGTTTTGGAATTGTGCGAGGCAGCAGTTTAGGTGTTCACCTATTCCGCCATCTTGGTTTCTCCTGACCCTTTCTTTTGTGTGTCTTTTTTTAAAATATATTTTTTATTGACTTTTTAGGGAGAGAGGAAGGGAGAGGGATAGAGAGGTAGAAACATCAATGAGAAACATCATTAATCGGCTATCTCCTGCACACTCAAAACTTGTGATCAAGCCCACAACCTGGGCATGTGTGCCCTGACTAGGAATCAAACCCTGTACTCCTAGTTCATGGGTTGATGCTCAACCACTGAACCACACCAACCACGCAGTGCTTCTTCTTTTATGTAGTTTCGGCATTTCTGATAAAAATGCATTCATACAACCACACATTTATAGTCCTAGAACCACTGACTTGAACAAATCATCTAATACTCTCACTTTTCATTATTAACATACATACCACTGTAAGGGGAAAAAATTAGACTTCACTGGATTTCATTGTAAGACATACTTCTTGGATGAGACAGTAATGAGGCAATGTCTGGTTCTTATTAAAAAGTCTTAAATGAATGGTTCATAATCCAAACAAAAGTATAGACTTTGTTATAAATATCATTACTATTCAATGCATTGTCAGTGGACCATGCTTTCAGAAATATGGCATGAGACCGTTCTTTGTACCTTATTTTAGCTTAGTTGTCACTTGAATCCTCCCTCGCAATTTAACATCCAGCCTTGTATAAAATATCCAGAGAAAGGGATGCATTGATCACAATTGGAAAGAGTTGCAAAGGAAATTTATCCAAAGCTCAGATCAGGAAGAGACTTATGGGATTTTTTTGTTGTTGTGGTTGTTTATAGGTATACTGCACAATTCATGCATGGGTGGGGTATGGCCGGCCCACCCCAATGGGGGCCCATCGGCTGTGCTAGTATGGGGAGGAGGGCTGCGGGCAGTTGTCCTGTTGGGGGCCAATCAGGGGCTAAGCTGGCCAGGGGTGTGGGGCTAATAGGGGCCAGGATTAGGCTGGTTGGCTGCTGCATTGCATAGAATATCCATCAGTTGTTCTGGTCATTCCACTGTTCCGTTCACTGGGCTTTGTAGATATAGATGGTTTTGTCATCAAACAATGTTCCCTTTGTTGCACACTGCAGCCATGAATGAGTGCTTTTTAATGCTTCTTTGCTACCACTTGCTGGTGGAGATGGAATAGGAAGTTAGCAAATATTTCTTAGTGAACTGGCCCAGTTCTTGAGACCTCTTGCTTCCAGGTTCCCTCTGACCTATGAAGACTTTACCTAGACATTGGTATCTGTGATGAGAAAAAGGCCATATTCCCTCTAAGCATTATGCTCAGGGATAAGAATACCCAAATGATGGTATTACATGGGCACTTCAGTAGAACAGTTCTTTCAATTTACACACTCATCTCTAGGGCAACTTTTGAGAAGTTCTAGAATCTACTGCATACATACGCCAGTGTGACCCTGACTGTGGAACTCTCAACCACATGGTGAACTTACACTTGGAACATGTTTTCCTGTCTTCACTTTGGTGTCTTGGTACCACTTGGGATAAGCTCCATGACTCACATTGGGTGGAATCTGGGCCCTAGACTTTTTACTCCCATGAGACTTCTCATCCCTAAATGATGTAGAGCAAAATGAATGAGCAGGAGGAAGGATGGCTCCTAATACTTGAGCCCCAAGTGCAACTGCTCTATTGGGGGAAAAGTGGACAGCCTTAGATCCTTCACATTCTCTAACATTTGATGTTTCCTACTTTAGTCCCTGAAAATCCTACCTAGCCCCATTCTTTTGTGATTCCTTCCATAGGCAATGAACTTTCTCAAAAAATCACCAAAATCTGAGATTATATATTGATCTCAGAGTAAATTTTTCTTCTTTTTTTAAATTTAATAAATCTTTATTGTTTAGATTATTACAATTGTTCCTCTTTTTTTTCCCCCACAGCTCCCCTCCACCTGGTTCCCACCCCACCCTCTGCCCTTACCTGCCCCCCCTGACCTCATCCATAGGTTTATGATTTTTGTCCAGTCTCTTCCTGCAACTCCCACATCCCTTTCCCCCGAGAATTGTTAGTCCACTTCCTTTCTATGCCCCTGATTCTATTATATTCACCAATTTATTCTGCTCATCAGATTTTTTATTCACTTGATTTTTAGATTCACTTGTCGATAGATATGTATTTGTTGTTCCTAATTTTTATCTTTACCTTTTTCTTCTTCTTCCTCTTCTTAAGGAGTACCTTTTAGCATTTCATATAATACTGATTTGACAGTGATGAACTCATTTAGCTTTTTCTTACCTGTGAAGCTCTTTATCTGCCCTTCAATTTGGATGATAGCTTTGCTGGGTAGAGTAATCTTGGTTGTAGCTTCTTGCTATTCATCACTTTGAATATTTCTTGCTACTCCTATTTGGCCTGCATAGTTTCTGTTGAGAAATCCGCTGACAATGGTATAGGTGCTCCCTTGTAGGTAACTAACTGTTTTTCTCTTGCTGCTTTTAATATTCTCTCTTTGTCTTTTGCTCTTGGCATTTTAATTATGATGTGTCTTGGTATGGTCCTCTTTGGATTCCTTTTGGTTGGGGTTCTCTGCATTTCCTGGACTTGTAAGTCTATTTCTTTCACCAAGTGGGGGACGTTTTCAGTCATTATTTCTTTTTTTTTTTTTAGTCATTATTTCTTCAAATAGGTTTTCAGTATCTTGTTCTCACTCTTCTACTGATACCCCTATAATTCTGATGTTGGTATGCTTGAAGTTGTCCCAGAGGCTCCTTACACTATCTTCATATTTTTTAAATTCTTTTTTCTTTTTGCTTTTCCAGTTGAGTGTTTTCTGCTTCTTTGTATTTCAAATCTTTGTCTTGATTCTTGCAACCCTCTAGTCTGCTGTTAGGTCTCTGTATAATATTTTTTATTTCAGTTAGTGTATGCTTAATTTGTAGTTGGTCCTTTTTCATCTCCTCTTGGGTCGTGCTAAATTTATCCATCTTTTCTAGAAAATTTTGAAAAATCTTATAACCGTGGTTTTGAACTCTATATCCAGTAGTTTGCTTTCCTCCATTTCTTTAATTTGTGACCTATTTCTTTGTTCCACATTTTGGCTGCTTCCCTGAGTTGATAGAGTGGCTTTGTGTGCTAGGTGTCCTATATGGCCCAATGGCTCAGCCTCCCCAGTTACCTGATGTAGACATTCTTGGTGTACTCCTTTGTGGGCTATGTGCACAGTCTTATTATAGTTAAGTCTTGATTGTTGTTGGTATCACTTGGAGGAATTGAACTCCAGGCCAATTGGCTGTGAGGATCAGCTGTGTTTACACTAGGATAACTTCTGTGCTGGAGACACCCTTATGAGATAAGATTTGCAAAAGCCTCTGTGCTCAGCTTGGATGGGGCAGAGTCCCAGGGCAGAGCAGACAGCATTGATTTCCCGTCAGTCCTGCCCTAATAGGCTTCTGTGTCTCAGTGTCTTGTGGTAATCACTGTAAGCACCTCTGAGAGAAAACTGCACTTGAGTTCTACCCACTGCCAGACAGTCCAGTTTCTCCCCAAACGAGTCTGGATCCCCAGAGTTTCGCCTGGAACTGGAGTTCAGTGCAGTGGGGAGTTTTGTCTCCCTCCTGCTTGAGAAAGCCAGCCTCATACTCAGTTGCCCACCCTCTCTGCATGCATACCTCAGTACCTCTGCCTTCCACAGTTCCTCTGAGTCTCAGTGTGCTTTTCTCTTTCCTGATGGTCCAGTTTTTCCCTGTATGAGTCTGGGTCCCCAGAGTCTCATCCGGAACTGGAGTTCAGCACAGTCAGGAGTTTTTGTCTCCCTCCAGCTTGAGAAAGACTCCTGTAGCTCTTCTGAGTCTTAGTGTGCTTTTCTCTTTTCTTCTAGTTGTAGAATTTCCATTCAGCCAGCCTTCCTGTGATTCTGGATGATGTCCGTTTTGTCTTTTAGTTGTATTCTTGAAATTGTTGTGTGAGGCAGCAGTTTAGATATTTACCTATGCCATCTTGGTTTCTCTAAATTCTTCTTAATGGAGGAGTTCATTGACATTTGAAGATATTTCAAGGCAATTTTAAAGAGAATATATATTTAACAGGCCAATTGTAAAATATTAAATATGAGCTCACTGTGCTAGTAATAGAAAGTATATCTGTTCAGAAGAGAGAGTTATATATGTTTGAATCCACTTTTTTGTTTAAAACGGTGGTGGTATGTTTGTTTTCACCTATGTAGTTTTTGAGGTTTTCTTCATCAAATATTATTTGAACAAAGAAATAATAGTAAATAGCTAAAAAAGTAGCTCTTATTTTGTGTAGGAGAATAAAAAATTCAATCCTTTGTGATATGACATCAGGAGAAACATTCTCAAATTGCATATTATTTTTGTTATAATGAACATAAAATAATAACAAATCACTGTAACACTATGAAAAATAAAAATATATCTTTAAAAAGACAATGAATCACTAAATTTAAGCCTATGGATTATGTGTGCATGCTTAAACAGTTTCAACAATAAAGTAAGTAATTCAAGAAAATTCTGCTTATAAAAAACTCACAGCAATACAAAAGTGAGAGATACTAAAGGAACATAATATAAAACATCCTTCTACAACTCAGTATTTACTTGATAATTACTAGTTAAACCCATGCTTTTCAGTTTAACTTTCCTTTTGAAGTTTATACGTATTTTGATGTTTTGATTTCATGCATAGTATACACAACTCTTGGCTACATGAGGAAGAGAATTTTTTTATGACTAAAAGTTAATATTACTGTTTCAAGTGAGAAGAAATTATTAAACTTTAAAAAGAGTGCTTAATCAAGAAGTTTTTCTAGTTACAGAGGAATGCATGGTCAAAGCCAGAAGATGGTTAGTAGTATATTCCTCTTAAAAGCCTACTGAAACCTGTGGATTATTTATTAATGGTGATTAGCTGACATAACCTTCATAAAATTGTAGCCTTAAAGTGTGACAACACTGTGTTCATTGTACTGCCAAAACCTTGGTCTTAATTGCAATAGCTGTCAAGTTGTCTCAAAAGCAAACAGCAATATTAAATTTTACCTGTTAGTTTAATGAAATATATTGTTCCATGTGAATGAACTTTCTGGATAAGTGAAGTTCACCACTTCAAGCACTGACATTTCCTTTAATGAGATTGTAATCTTGAAGACTGGGACCAAGAGTTCTTTATTTAAAATACAGTATATTTCCTAGTGCAAGTACTGCAGTAATTTGGCACAGGCACTTAAGAAAGACCTTTTGACTTTTACATAGTTTATTTTTCACAGCCTCATTAAAAGCAGTAGGGTGGGGTGGAAGGAATCCTTTTACATAATCTGATCCAATTATTTGTTTATGTGTTTTCATCCACTCATAGACACTTAGCATTCTGTTTAGTTCACCTCTGTACCCTTGGCAACCATCATGGTGCCAGCTCAGTGGCTCTCACTACGTGTCAAATGATTTGACTGAACTGCTTTGGAGTTAGATACTCGGAGTGTGTGTTCTCACTTTGCCAATCACTTAGCTGAGTGACTCGTGCCATTTACTTTACGAGTCTCAGTTTCCTCATCTGTCAAGCTGGGAAACTACTGCAAAGTTTTTATGAGACTCTTGTACCTAAGCTGGTATATACATGCAATAAATGTCTCCTCTCTTCCCTTTCCTTGTTGCTTTCCAAGACAGATATTCTTTTCCCTCAGCTTATAGGTGAAGTAACTGAGAAAAGTCACATGACTTACCAAAGTCCACTTTATATTTAGAAAAAGCACCAGGATAAGGTTCTGTCTCCTGACCTTCTACCCATGATTCTGCTGTTAGATCATGCTGTCTTATGTTTGTTTACCAAAGTCCATAAATAGTTATTGGATTTAGCTGTTTAATTCCAAATGAAGAAATAGATCATATATTCCAGACTAAAAGACAATGAAAATTTTAATTTATGCAACAAATGTTTCTTCATTGTTAACTCAGCAAAAAAATGCTATGTTTAGTCCTATGTAAGGTTCAAAGTTGAATGTTGCAAAGTCATTGCCTTAAAGAATCTACAAGTGCTAGAAATAAAAAGACACAAATCTAAAAGATGATGCTCCAGTGATGTGCACAACACAAGCCTCACAAGTGAGAGGGGACACTTCCAGAAGGTGGCACGTTTGGACAGGTGTAATTATCCCTTCCTCCACCACAGTGTGTGGGGCTTTAGTGGACTTGAGCACTGCTCCTTCTCCAGCTCCTCTTGTTTTAGGTCCTGTCATCAGAAGAAAACACCTGGATTTAGATTCAAAGCTCTCGATAGAACCAGTTGTGCAATTATTTCTGCTGCCTTATCCCCATCTGTAACAGCTGTTCTGGAGAGTATTGCTTTTGCTGCTCACATTTAATTAGTCACTAATGACCAACACGGGCTATAAATGAACACTTTGCTTATTGTTGATGATTCAGGTTAAACATGGCAGATGGTTCCTTATGCTGAATTCTCCAACAAGCATTTATAACAAGAAGATGGACACACCAAGTTCAACAGAATGGCCAAGAGCAAACAGTTTCCAGATGGCCAGTATGCATGGGGATATTTCACCACAGGATACTTAACCACAAAGTTCAGTCTTCCTTTTGAAGCAGGCCTTCCTCTCTGCTTTCCCTTTCCTCCCTCCCTCCCTCCCTCCCTCCCTTCCTTCCGTCCTTCCTTTCTTTTTTCTTTTTTTCTTGTGGTCCTATCTAAGGGAAGTATACAAAAGAAATATAAGCTATGATTTCTTCCTAGGAGGAATTAGCAATAAGTTTAGGGAGATAAAACCTGAAACGTAAGTGATGTGTGAATATAGATAACATAGGGTGAGGCAACCCAATCTATACACTTAAGGGTGGAGAGAATTCACAGTGAGTGATCCACTTGACGTGGGGTTTGCCAAGGTTTCTTAAAGCTGGTTTGCTTACTTTCTTTGCTGCAAAGCAAGTTACTTCAGGTTCTAGTCATTTAATTCCATATGTATTTCGTTCTTTATTCATATCATCAGCATGTCTACATTGGGGGTGGGCGGGATTTTTTTATTATCCATTTCCAGCTGACTGATGCTTAGTTTTTTCTCATTTCCTGACATTTATAAGTGTTCAAACTTAAGGCCAATTTGAGGTGAGCATGGCCTTTTAAGCCTCTAGATGTCCCTACCTTGGTGTGACCAGGTCTTCCAGTGTGATTATACCAGTGGCGTATAGGTGTCGTGATACTAAGAGGGTTTGTTTTGACCACAAATTGATTTTGCACTCCAATTAAAACTCCCTATTGGCTAACCATTGCCAGGGAAATCCTTGGGCAAAGGAATGAAACCAATAATCTGCTGGGTATTGTGCTATGTATTTTAGACAAATTCACTCGGTGTTCGCAGTAACTTCAGCTGACAAATGAAGGAACTGAAGATCAGTCCAGTTGCTTAAGATGATATGATGGAGCTACGATTCAAACGTAGGTTTCTCTCACTCCCAAATCCATACGCTTTCCGCTACACTAAAAACTTCCTTAACACAAGGCTTGGAAACCATTCCCAGGTGCCAGGAGGGCAACAGAATCCCAGATGTGCCACCGCCACCAAATCCACACCATGGATTCAGGGGCTCCTGGTACTCCTGGAAATGCTATGGAAACTGAGTGATGTATGTAAGGAGGGAGGCTAGGGGAAAGGGGAAGATACGTATATAAAAGATGTTTCTCTCTCACAGTTCGTGTTCAGCTATGGGCACAGTGCTAAAGAAGGTCTGTGTTCCCAGAGTTACAGCTTTATAGACGCATTGGTCTCTCGGCCCGCCCACGTGTTCACGGCCACTTTGGGGAGAGCAGTGGTACTTCCTCTGAGGAGTCTAGATGGTAATAATCTCCTTGTGGATCCAGAACCAGTGTCCCCTCTGACTCTCTCAGGGCCAGGGCCAGGCAGGAAGCTGCGGTGTTAAAAATGTGGCTGGAAAAAAAAAAAAAGAGCAAAGGGATGTCTTTTTCTGTGGTAAGTGTCTTTCAGTAAACTTAAGTCAGTTCCTTTTATCTGGCATCATGAATTGTGCAAAAGGTTGGGGCACCTGGCAAAGAAAGATTCTTCATAAGACACATCCTGAGCCTGGCTGTTGGTTGTCTCCCGAATGCAGAGCTGGGCGCTGAGCAGAAGTGGGCCAGACCCCAGTGCCTCTGAGCACCTCCTCAGAGGTTGGGGGAGTTGCACAGCCTTAGGTCATTCTCCATATGTGGAGTGAGGATGTCACATGCCATATTCTAGGCTTAGCACATTCTCAGTGTTCAAAGAATCAAACATCCTTGTTCATTAAAAGCTAATTGATGACAGCAGATTTATACCATGTACTTTTCCTAAACAGTTTGTGTTGTGGGCTGAATTGTGTATCCCCTCGCCTTCCCCGCCCTCCCAAATTCATTCAGTACCTCAGACTATAACTGATACGGAGGCTAAAGAGGTAATTCAGTTAAAATGAGAAGATGAGGGTAGGTCCTACTCTGATATGACTGGTGTCCTTGCACGAAGAGAAGATCAGGACACAAACACATGTGGAAGGTGGAGGCCATGCGAGCATGAAGATGGCCCTCTGCCAGCCAAGGAGAGAGGCTTCAGAAGAAAGCAAACCTGCTGGCACCTTGGTCTCGGATTTCCAGCCTCCAAACTGTCAGAAATAAATGTGTTGTTTCAGCCACCCAGTCTGTGATGCTTGGTTATGCCAACCCTAGAAAACGGATACAGTGTGTTTTCAACATTCTTTTTTTTACCATTCAAGCTCAGGGCAGAGCATTTCGCAGTGGTAATTTTTACCCCAAGCCAGCCTGGCTTGATATTTCTATTTAAACTGCCAGCAAGATTTATTGAGAAGCTGGTGAAAAAGGGAGAACAATTTAAATTAATTTCACTGTAATGTACTGGAGGATGTAAATAGCCCTGGGTTTGAAAATCAGGTTAAGGGTTCTGTCAGTCCAGAAAAATGTTGCTGGAGAGAGAATAGCAGGGAAGGCTGTAAAAGTGCAGGCTTATCATGGAAGAGGGTGTTTTGATCTGTGTTTTGAATAACGTGGTTGAGATTAGTAATATGTTTATTTCGGGCACAGATGATTAATTTCAGTAATTATTTGGTGTGCATTATTATCAGCTGTAGAGTCAGCAAATGATGTGCACTGCAGCCCTCGGAGGCGGGAGTCACAGGGAAAACACCACTTGGTTAGCCATAATTCATTAACCAGAGTTCATTCTCAATCTGCTCTCGGGATAAATATGTGTGATAAAAACAAAACCAAACACGCAAGCCTTTTATAACAATAATCACAGTTCCAGAGTACATCCTAGGATTCAGTATAAATTCAGGCCAATCTCATGTATCATGTCTACCTATATACAAATATCTGTTTAATATGAATGATTAAACATGAATTAGTATACTAAAGTAATGCTAATGTTCAATTATCGATAATTGGGTTAATTTTTTTTCCCTATAGAATTTACTATTGCAAGAAAGTGAGCTGATGATAGTAAGAGAGCATTTCATTTTACTGGAAATTACTATTTAATTGTCATATAAGAAGAAACTTCAGTGAATAAACCTTAGCCCTTAAAAACAGAGGTATTCTTGTGTTTCTAGTTCCATTAGCAATAGCCTTTCATACCAGTCTCCCACATGTAAAATGTTTACTTGTTGGCTTTCAAAACTTTCTGATACTTTTATTAGAGACAATAAATGTTTTTAAGAAAGGTTTTTCCAAGAAAATATAGCTGTCCACCCTTGGCACCTCGGCCAGAACTGCTGGGTGGGCAACCACCTTTAGCAGGCTTCTTCACCATGGATGCTGCAAGCGCCCGAGCAGAACCTCCATCCTCTCTCACCTGGATCACTGCAGGAGCTTCCTGTACTGTAGAGTCTGCCTGTTCCTCCTGTTAATCCTCAGTAGTCTAAGCTTCACACAACAGCCAGGCAACAATTTAAAATCTAGGTGTCATTTCATGGTCTCCTCAGTTCAACCTGCCCTCCCCCCAACCCCCAGGACTTCCCACATGTCTCAGAGTCAAAGCAAAAATCCGAACAATGGCCCTCTAAGGCCCTTTGTGATCTACCATGTCCCTCTGCTCTTTCCATCACTGAGTCATTCACCCTACTCATCCCCTCTAACCAGCTGCTCTGGCCTCTTTGCTGTTCCTCATTCTGCCAAGCCTGTTCCCTCTGTCTGAATGCTCTTTCTACAGTTGTTTATATGGCTCTTCCCCGTACACTTGCTAGGTTTTTACTCAGTGTTCCTCTCTGCAACCCTGTCACCCTCCCCAGCAACACCCCCTTTCCCCTTTCCCTGATTTGTTTTCCTCTGTCACTCCGAGTACCACATGACTTAGTCTCTACTTGTTTTATTGTCCTTCTTCTACTAAGATGTAAATTCCAGGGAGGCAAGGATTTTAGTCTATTTTTGGTCACTCCTATTTGGCCCATAGGAGTTGCCAGTTAATATCAGTTTAATGAATGAACAACTGATGAGGACTTTTTCAGTAGCTTATTTACCTGTTTGCCAAAGGGGAGAGCAAGAGAATGCAGAAAGAAGCTAAATAAAATTCTAATGATGAATTAGGGCACTTACTAGTAAAGAAACAGGATGGAACAGCCGGAAATAGTAAAGCATTCTAATGCCATTGTGCTGTCTGTGAGATTTGACAATCTTATCTAATAATCCTATCTAATAAAAGGGTAATATGCAAATTAGCCATCACTCCAACACACAGTGGCCACCCCCATGTGGTCAAAGATGGCCTCCCCCATGTGAACACAAGATGACCAGCAGGGGAGGGCAGTTATGAGCAATCAGGCCTTCAGGGGAAGGCAGTTGTGGGGAACCAGGCCTGCAGGGGAAGGCAGTTGTGGGGAACCAGGCCTGCAAGGGAGGGCAGTTGGGGGAACCAGGCCTGCAGGGAGGGCAGTTTAGGGCAACCAGGCCAGCAGGGGAGGGCAATTAGAGTTGACTGGGCCAGCAGGGGAGGATAGTTGGGGGTAATCAGGCCTGCAGGGGAGGACAGTTAGGGGTGACCAGGCCAGTAAGAGAAAGAAGTTAGGGGTGACCAGGCTAGCAAGGGAGGGCAATTAGGGGCAATTAGGCCAACAGGGGAGAAGTTAGGTGTCGATCAGGCTGGCAGAGGAGTGGTTAGGGGCAATCAGGCAGATAGGCGAGTTAGCAATCCTGGATTGTGAGAGGGGTCCCAGATTGGAGAGGATGCAGGCTGGGCTGTGGACTGAGCCTCTAGTAATATATATATAAGCCAGAATGCATAGACAGATATTTCCATAGTGATCTCTTTCTATATATTGATAGCATAGAAAAAAAATAAGCAGGCTATTAAACATTCTCTTTCAAGGTAATAATCTTTTTTCTCTTTCTATTTGTTTCTTGTTTACCTAATTATATATGTTATAAAAATTAAGAATAGTCCATTTAAAGATAGGCCATTTCCCAGAGGTTTGACAAGTAAAAAATTCATAGATGCCATTTTATTGTTACTATTGAACAGATTTTTAAATGAAGAATAACTTGAGCTTTGTCATTGTATCTGCTGATTACAGTTGTTCCTAGGAATTAGATTAGAATAAAGATATTTTTTCCATTCTCCTCAAGTGAAAATATGCATAAAAATAGCCTTTGCTAATTTGAAGATGACAATTTCAGCATTTCATGATTTTGGAATTCCAGTTTATTTCCAAAGAGCACTTGCTTTTCTGCTCATTCTCAAAGATAAGTGAAGCATTTACACACTGTAAAATGATTGGGTAAAGTTTACATATGCTCTCAAAGGAGTAAACGATTTCCTGGGTTTCCAAACTATATGGTTTTAGAAATATGTGATCTTGCTGGTTTCTAAAAGACATGATTCTTCTTTCAGATAGTGTTATTGACCACCTGAGTTTCCTCACAGTGTATATTCATATTTTCTTCCCTTCCCCCCCAGCTCTAGAACCCACATAGTTAACATTTTTAGTTCTCTTCATTACTTTGATAAACTTAGAGTTTCATTTGATTGCTTGTAAATGAAAATATTTTTATTATGCCTGAAGGATTTCCCTTAAGATTTCTTGCAGGCCAGGTTTGTTATTGATAAAATCAGCTTTGTATGTCTGAAAAGTGTTTATTTCATTTTCATTTCTGAAGGCTATTTTTACTGAGTACAGAATTCTATATTGACTAATTTTTTTCTTTTACTTTTTCTAATATGTTGTTATTGTCTATTGGTTTTGTTATTTATGAGAAGTCTGCGGTCATTCTTAACTTTGTTCCTCTGTATTAAATGTGTCTTTCCCCACTGATTTCTTTTTAAGATTATCTCGTTAATGTTGGTTTCAAGCAATTTGATAACCACATGATGATGTAGTTTTATTCTTATTTCTTGTACTTGGAGTTTGTTTAGCTCCTGTAGTTTTAGATTTCATCAAATTTGGAAAATTTCAACTAATATTTCTTCAAATAAGTTTTTAGTCTTTCATCTCAACCTTCTTTTGGCATTCTGTTTACATAAATATTAGGCTGCTTGATGTCTCACAGCTCACTAATGCTTTGCTCATTTTTTCCCTAACATGTTTTTCTCTTAGTTTCACTTTTGATAATTTTATTGCTTAGTTTGCCAGTTCACTGATTATCACTTCTGCATTATTTAATACACTATTAATCTCTTACCGTGTATTTTTCATCTCACACATTATATTTTTATATCTCTTGAACTTGCATTTGAGGCCATTTATAACTTCCAAAGTCTCTATGTAATATTATTCATACTACTTTCCTTTAATTTCTTTTTTTAAAAATCTTTATTGTTGAAAGTATTATATATGTACCCTTTATTTCTCCCATTGACATCTTACCCCCCTCCACCAGACCTTCACCACCCTATTGTCTGTAACCATGGATTATGAATATCTATAATAATAAAAGCATAATATGCTAATTAGACCAGACATCCTTCTGGAGGACATTCTGGATGAAGCTGGGGCTGCGAGATAAGCCTGGGTCCTGGGTGCCTGCCAGTGGCTGGAGGGAAGCCTGGGTTCTGGGTACCAGAGGGAAGCTGGTGCCGGCAGCCAGGGGAAGGAAGGCCTACTCCTGCATGAATTTTGTGCACCGGGCCTCTATATACATGTAAGTTCTTTGGTTTAACCCTCTCACCCACCCACCCCCGACTTCCCTCTGAGATTTGACAAGTGAAATACAGTTTAAAAAACTGTTTTCATGTCTTTGTCAAATTCTAATTCTGTCATCCATATAATTTCTTAATTTCTATTGATTGGTTTTTCTCAAAGTAGACCATATATTTTCCTATTTACTTACATACTTGGTGTTATGGGTTGAATTATGCCTCCCCCTCAAATTCATAACTTTAGGTCCTAATCTTCAGTATCTCAGAATGTGACCTTGTATAGAAACAGGGTTAATACAGAGTTAATCACATTAAAATGAGGTCATTAGAGTGAGCCCTTACCCAATATGACTGATGTCCTATAAAAAGGGGAAACTTAGAAACAGACACACATACAGAGTTAGCCATGTGAAGAGACACAGAGAGAAGACAGCCTCTAGAAGACAGGAAAGAAGGCCTGGAACAGATTATTCTCTCTCATCCCTCCATTTCTTAGAAGGAACCAACTCTGACAACACCTTGAACTCAGTCATCGAGCCTTCAGAACTGTGAGAAAATAAATTTCTGTTGTTTAAGTCACCCATTTTGTGGTATTTTATTACAATTGCACTAGCAACCTAATATACTTGATAAGTTACAGAAATGGAAGGTTTTATCTTCTTGGGAATTAGATATTATTTTGGGATCCATGTAAGTTACTTGGAAACAGTTAAGTCTTTTCAGCCTTGCCTTTAAGTTTCACTAGATGAGAGCAAAGCCAGATTTTGTCTGGGACAGATTTCGCCCCATTACCTGGGACACTCTTCTGATCCCTCATTCTGATGCCTCATTAATTACAAGTTTTTCTACTTTCGCTGGTGGGAACAGGAACTGTTTCTGGCTCTGTGTGAGCTCTGGAATTGCTCTTTCTAATCTTTTTGGGTGGTTATTTCTCAGACGTTAGGTAGTTTCCTACCTGATGAGTCAAGTGTGACCCTTTGCAGATCTCCAGAGCTTTCACTTTCTGATATTCTGCCCTACAAATTCTAGCTGCTTAGTCTTTCTGAACTCCCAGCTCAAACTCCTTAACTCAGGGAAACTGTCAGTTCCAGTTGCAAAGGCTTGGCTCTTCTCCATTTGTCTCTTAATATCCTCCCAACAGGCTAACCTGGGCATGTTCTCATGATTATGATTGGAAAGAGAGCAAGCTTATTGGACAAAGTAAATTACATGAGTGAAACCAGAATTAACAGATGGAAAAAAATGAAGATTAGTATTATTACTGTAATTAACCCACACACCCATTTTATGGTCCTTGATATAGGTCAAATTATTACCTACCAGCAATATTTATGTATACCTATTTTTCACACTGTCTATTTCACATTGTCTATTTTTTTAATTTTAGTGCTTGGTTATATACTTGTGTTGTCTTCTTGAGGAAACTGTTTCTGAGCCATTTATAGCATATTACTGTTTTCAGATTCTTGTTGGTAAAAATACATATAATATAATTTCATTATTTGTTATCCTTGCAAATAATCATCCAAAGTCCAGAAATATTGATATCTGTAAATTTTCCCCCTCTCAATGGAATTATATCAAAGCTTCAGGAGCTATAACCAATAGTGGCCTTTATTTTGATGGGATATTTCTATATGACAAAGTCAATTCAGTTAGAGACAACGCTCACTGACAAATAATGTGGAGGTTAGAATTGGACTTAGAAGCAATAATATTTAGAACTGCAAAAGACTAGAGTTTATGTGATACAAGGCCCACTTTATAGAGATAGGTACAGATAAGAAAACAGGGCATAGAGCAATTTAGTTACTTGTCCAAGGTGAAAAATCTATTAGTGATGGAGAGTCTGGTACATAATAGGTATGTAATAAATATTTTTTGAATGAATACATAAATATAAGACTAGAATTTAGGTCTGACTATGTTTCTCCTCTTAATTATATCATCATAGAGGCATTCTGTCTATAGGATTGAAAACTAGCCTAAGTTACAGGACAGAAAGAAGAAAATTGGATCAACTTAGGGAAGTAAAACTTTCAGAATTAAAAAAACGCACAAATTCTTTATTAAGAGATTGCTACGGCTTTCAACAAACATACAAGTAGAAGATATCTTGCCCATTCTCAGAGGTGTGTAGAACAATGAGAAAAAGACATCACACCCTATTGTTAGCAAGTGACACCAGTGAGTCAGCTTCCCAAAGCTGACTGTGGGAATGTGCAGACTTAAATTGGGTTGGGGGAAAACAGTCCAAGGCAATGGTGCTGTCCAGGCCAAATGAATTTCAGTGCTTGGTTATATACTTATGTTTTCTTCTTAAATGATGGATGGTTTGAATGCAAAGAAAGTATACCTTTCCTATTGAGAGAATGTAATTATCACTAACATGGAGTACAGTATATTTTTAACTTTGTGATGCGTTTTAATCTAGAAGGTAGGTTCATCAGGAATGTCTAATAAAGCTCATCATTTTTTTTTGTAGATTGTTTTTTTTTTTATCAAGTTAAGTCTTAGAACTTTTACTAAATTATTTAGCCAGTATGACACACTAGCCCAAGGGTCTTAGCAGTATTTCACCATAAAGCAATGAGAAAGACAAAGCTCAGTTGTTAAGGACTGGCTTCCAAAAGATTAAGACAAGTTATTATCCAACATAGGCCCCTGGGGACAGGGTGAGATGGGGTGAGGGGCTGAGCAAGGTGGAGGTTATGCAGGAATGAATGGCTCAGCTCCCCAAGAACTGGGCTACATCTCCCGCAGCCTTATTTAGTAAGAATTTTATGGTTGACCGACTTGCAGAATCTGTTTTCCACAGTCTGGGTGTTAATCATCAACAGACATGATCGGTAACTGCAGCTGGCTCAGGTAGGAGTGCTCCAGAGAGAACCAAGACACAATAATCCTAGGAATTTGGCGACTGCAGTGATAAGAGAGAAGAAAATGGTTTTATATTGTGATTTATGTTCTTTAGTCTACAGAAAGCTCATAAAGTCATGACGAAACATACACAATGTGAACTCTCCAAGTGCAGGAGTTCCTGGGTCCTGTTCCCTCCTGACGACTTGTTTGGAAACACCCATTCACTGAGTCCTCTGCCTGGACTACATGCTTGCTTCTTGATAGTCAGGTCTTAGCTGAATGTCACTTCCTCAGAGAGGCCTTCCTTGATCACCCAATGTAAATTAATTTCCCCTATAGCCACTTATCTCTCTCAATCTCTGTCTCTCTGTCTCTCTCTCTCATAAGCCTGTCTGATTTTCCTCATAGCACTCATTATTATCTGCAATTAAGTGTTTATTTATTGCCTATATCCTATGCTGACACCAAGAGAGGAGGAGTAGTATCTGTCTTGCTCACTGTGGTATTCCCGAGCTCAATAAATGCTCATTGAGTGATTGAATGGAGCAAATATAGCTAATTCCATGAGCCATTGGATTATGTCAGAAACAGAGGATACATTTTTTTTTTCCTTGAAGATTTTTTAAATTGATTTCTAGAGAGTGGGGAAAGGAGAGGGAGAGAAACATCCATGTGAGAGTGAAATATCAATTGGCCACAGACAATACATCTTGACACTATAAGTTAGTTTTCAGGTTCATTAGAGATAGAAAATCTATTGAAATTTGTACTTTGCTAATATTAATTGGTTGGCAAGGGCATGAAATAGTAGTGATAGATCCATTAAAGTTCATGAAAAGGCCTTAAGGATTATGCAGGTGTAGATGTCTTTTACAAAATGACTTTGTGTTCTATCAGAAAGCCACATACTGTACAAAGTTGATTATGGCCCAATCCAGAAAAATGTGTTTTGTTTTCTGTTATTTTTTCTGATTCACATCTTTATTGGTGACTGCAAAGAGAGGGCATGTCTCTCAGCTGGAGTTGGGGTAAGTGAGGGAGAGACTTTGGGATATGGCATGGAAACATTTCTCTTCTGTTTAGGAATCTACCCAATTGTAACACATTGAGGCTGTGATCAAACAATGTTTATTTGACATCAGGCAGTATAAAGGAGGAGGAGGGAAAGGAGGTGCAGGAGGAGGAGAAGGAGGAGGAGGAGGAGGAGGAAGGGGAGAAGGAGAAAGAGAGGGGGCAGGGAGAAGGAAACAGGCAGTGGTTTCACAAGGGTACATTTTTACCTAAAGTACACTTTATACAAAACCAGCAGTAGACATTCTATGTGGCTTGAGGTGTTAGTGTGAGCAGGAATTGAGGAAATTTAGCAAGGGTTGGCTTCATGAACCTTACAGTGCCCAAGTTTGAATCCTGACTCTACCTCTTACAATGTTTCTGAGTCTCAATTTCCTCACCTGTAAAATATGGCTACTTTCTAAATTTGTTGTGAATGTTAAATGTGCTAACATATTTGAAGTGCTTAGAATGAAATGGATCTGCCACATAAATGTTAGTGTTTTGTTGTGTTTGGTTTTTTTTTTTTTAATAGAAGTAACCAAGAGTATAGGAACTGAAGGTAGAATCAAAGGTTCAATGGCATAGAGTAGGGTATTAGGAAAAAGAGTTAAGAGGGAATAGGACCAGGGTTATTGTTCAAGAAGCTAGAGAAAGCTAAGAGAAGAGGCTTTTAAAAAGGTCAGTTTTCAGACTGAGGAATTGCAGCCTTGGGTGTCTGGGGGTGAATAGTCTTTGATCAGGAAAGCCACGTGGGCTTGAGTACTGGGAAGTGGAATTGTAGAATGCCTATTTGGCAGTACACAGTGGTTTATTAGGGCTTATCTAAAGCTTTTTTCCTCTCAAGCATCTAAGTGCTTCCCTGTATTGGCAACCATATTGGAACTTCAAACTAGGGAGATAGCAGCCCTGAGACATAAAATCAGAGAAGTATGGAACACTTGGGTGCAAATAAAAGACATCTTCCAGCAGCATGTGGATGATTTTCATCAAAACCAAATGAATTCAAAAGCAGCTTTATAAATTACAGGGCAGGAAACGCTTTACAAGTTTTTTAATGAGTAGGGAGTGGTAAATGGAGAAGAATACAGTAGTCATAATTGCTAATTTAGAAGTCTAAATGTCATTGATACTGGTTTTATTTAGCAAGTTGGGTTATGATTTATTTTATTAAATTTAAAATAGTTTGGGTTTAATGATGACTTTCTGTTCCCTAATCCTGTTTTCCCCTAATTTCTAAAGCTCAACTGCAGACTTTCTTCCCACAGAGGCCCTCAGAGACTTGGGAAGTGCGGCTCTGCTAGCAAGGATGGACCTCAGTGGTGGGTAGGGTGGCTTCTGGAGTAGCAGGGACTTAAGTTGGGGATTAAGAAAAGAAATAGCCCTAGCTGGTTTCGCTAAGTGGGAAGAGCATTGGCCCATGGACTGAAGGATTGCAAGTTTGATTCCAGTCAAGGGCACATACCTCAGTTGCAGACTTGATCTGGTTGGGATATGTGCAGGAGGCAATCAATTGATGTGTTTCTCTCACATCAATGTTTCTCTCTGTGTGTCTCTCTCCTTCCCTTCCACTCTCTCGAAGAATCAATGAGGAAAGGAAATATTCTCTAGTGAAAAGAGAGAGAGACAGAGAGAGAGAGAGAGAAAGAGAGAAAACTAGCATTTATTGCACTCTGACTGGGTGCCTGGCACCAAAACATACCAAGAACTTTCTATATATCTCCGTTTTCTCTCACAATAACACTATGAAGTAATTACTCTAATTTTACAGAAGGAGAAACTGGAGGTCATAGACATGAAGTGACCAAATAAGGTGATAGTATCTGGGTTCAAGTCTTAGATATCTAATTTGAAAAGTCTTGTTCCTTCTACGCCCTTCCATCTCCCTTTAAAACTATCTTAGCAGATAGACACGACAAGAGGGGTGGGTGGAAATTTGTGGTGGGAGGTGAAGAAAAGGGAGAAGGTATGGAAACAGCATTTGACATAGAGGGAGCAACCTGATAAAATGAACAGAAGTAGAAAAACTCATTCACAAATCTGTGAGCTCATATGTGCAAGACACTACATAAAGGTTATGTAATTAGTGAGGTAGGGAGTATTTTTTTTTAGGGTATGTTGACTGTAGGTCTGATGGGGTGATGGAAGGCTGTTCAGATAACCGGGGTCTGGCTTTGTGTCTTTAGATTGCTTTTGAAATTGACTTGGTCATCTCTTGCTTTAATGATCAAAAGCAACCAGAAGTCACCTGAGGTTCTCTGGGTTATTTTGAGTGATCTTGAACTCTCTAAGCTCACCCTGGGGTTAGTCCACATTTTGAGGGTGGATAGGTGGACTACCTGCAGATGGTGAAGTTTGTACTGCTTTTTAAAAAGCAGGTTTGATCTTAAGACTATCAATCATAAGTAAAATTCCTGATAGAAAAATAAGTGGTTTCAAAATGTGTTTTTCAAGAAAACAATTGAAGAATGGTTGCAGTAATCTCACTTGTGTCCTTTCTAGCAGTGCAACATTGGCCACAATGAGTAATAACCTTTTTTGCTTTTTTTGAATCCACTATACCATCTGTCTACTTTTTTATAGTAGGTTTCATTGGTTAGCAATATTATCTACTTTACATGTTTTCTCTACCACTCAATTGTTTGTTCCTGGGTAGCAAGGTGAGTTTAATCACTTCTGCCCTTGTGTGGTGCTTGTAACATAGTGGGTACTTAATAAGTGTTGGTTGAATTAATAATAAAGACTCTCAGAAACAGGTTAATAATAATAGTGAGGTGTGAGGGCAGACTATGACTTCACTATAACTAAGTTTACTGGAAGTTCTGCGTGTAAAATCTGGGTCTTGTGTTATTAGGCAAATGCTAATTAGCACCTGCAGCACTCTGATCCTGCTGGCTAGTCCCCAAGGTGGAAATGCATTTCAGGTTTATCCCTTAATTAGAATAGTATGCAGGTATGATAGCATCATTTTCACTTTCTGTGGAACTTTCCATTTACTGAAAGGGCACCTATGAACCTGGGAATTCCCCACACTGGGAATTGGAACTTGTTTTAAACTCTATGCCTCCAGAACTTTGTAAACCAGTGAACTGAACAAACTCACAATATCCTCTGATATTGCTGCTAGGAAAATAATCTTTCTCCAAGATCAAACTTGATTTATTCTTTGTCTCAAAATATCTTCTCAAAGGGTATCAGCTACATGTATCCTTTTATTATGACTAGAAAATTTGCTTCTGTTTTCTGGCCATCATTTTTTGGGGAAATTTACTACCGCATGCCCCAACGATGTCTGACTTTTCAAGTGATGATTGAATGAAACCGTCTCTTTCCTCTGTGGAAATTTCAGAGGTACCTGAGATTTTGGTGGCAGCAGCATCTTAGCAAAGAGAATAAGTATTTGATCCAAAGCTTAAATTGTTCTTGAAGTGAAAGTGTTTTTAGTGTCATGCTGATGCAACTATTTGAACTATTGTGTCCATAGTGCAGAAGCCACCTAGATAATTCTCATCTGAGTGGGTCCCTACATAAATCCACTGTAAGTGACACACAAAAAATTCAGTCTTTTCTTTCTTTTAAAAAAATTTAAAAAATATGTTTTTATTTATTTGTTTACTTGTTTATTTTAGAGAGAGGTAAAGGGAGAGAGATAGAGAGAGGTAGAGAGATACAAACATCATCAATGAGAGAGAAACATCATCAATCAGCTGCCTCCTGCCTGCCTCCTACTAGGGATCGAGCCCACAACCCCAGGCATATGTCCTGTCTGGAAATTGAACCAATGAACCTCTTGGTTCATGGGCCGATGCTCAACCACTGAGCCATACCCATCAGGCAAAATTTAGTCTCTTCTATTTCTCCCTTGAGAATAGTCAAGAACCTTGATGACTGGGTAGTTTGGGGTGGTAATTTTATTCTTTATTCCTTTTTTTTTTTTCTTACCTAAGCCATGTTGCTAAACAATGAATAAAAAGCAAGCGTGCACTCTGGCAGTGTAGTGTGCTAGGAAGAAAGACAAAGGCGATCAGATGCTGTTCTTAAGAACTACTTACAACCTAGTTGAGGACAAGGGGCATTTGAAACAGTACAGATGTCACAGGCATTGACAAGGCATGTGTGTGACAACTGAAAAATGAAAAAAGCTCTATAAATGTAATATTTTAAGGCAAGACATGTTGAATTGCTGAATCATGCCTTGAAGGAAAGGTAAGACAAGGGGCAAGATGGGAAGGGTATTCCCATGTGACCTCTGGTGAGGAGACAGAAAAGCACAATGTGATTGTGCTTAGAAAAGTGGTGAGTTTGCTCATTTTGTATAAAGCGAAGGTCCTGTCCAGAAAGATGTCCTCAGAACGTTAATCCATCTGCTCAAGACCTTCACATTTGTGGCTACCTGTTAGTGGCAAGACTGGTACCAGTTGTTAAACCAATGGAATCAGAACCGGCTTATTCAAGGGGCTGCATGGGAATAGCATGAGGCCATTCTTTGGCCTCGTGTCACCCTTCTAAGGAGATCTATTGCATGGCTAGCAACATACCCAGACCTCTGCCTTTCGAGGCTATTTGTCCTTTATATGCTTTTTGCTTTTCCAGGTCAGTGGGGCGGAGGAGGAAGGGAGGGGAGGAGTCTGAACCACATGACCAGAGATATTAAAGGTCAGGGGTTCTAAATTGAATGATTGTGGATATGCTAGGGGAGAATAGGTTAACCTGGTGGTGAAGTCCTTGCTTTGCTAGTTTTGCCCATTGATCGGCACCTGGGGCTTTCCACCCAGTGACCTTCTGTAGCTGGCCCTTTGTCCTTGCTCTGATCATGCCTGTCTAACTGCCTATCACACCTCTACATTTGAACCATCCCCATACCATTCCATCTAGCTCAGCTTTCTCATCTTCACATTTTGTTTTAGATCTTTCTCTTACCACTAATCCTCTCACCACTTATAATATTAAGTCATTCTCTTTTTTTTCCCTTCAATATGATTTTTTAAATTTAATAAACTTTATTGTTTAGATTATTACAATTGTTCCTCTTTTTCCCTCCATAGCTCCCCTTTACTCAGTTCCCAACCCACTCTCTGCCCTTACTTACTCCCCATTGTACTCATTCATAGCTGTATGATTTTTGTCCAGTCTCTTCCCGCACCCCCCTCACCCCTTTCCGAGAATGGTCAGTCCACTACCTTTCTATGCCCCTGATTCTATTATATTCACCAGTTTATTCTGTTCATCAGATTTTGATTCACTTGATTTTTAGATTCACTTGTTAATAGATATGTATTTGTTGTTCATAATTTTTATTTTTACCTTTTTCTTCTTCTTCCTCTTCTTAAAGAGTACCTTTCATCATTTCATATAATACTGATTTGGTATTGATGAACTCCTTTAGCTTTTACTTATCTGTGAAGCTCTTTATCTGACCTTCAATTCTGAATGATAGCTTTGCTGGATAGATTATTCTTGGTTGTAGGCCCTTGCTATTCATCACGTTGAATATTTCTTGCCACTCCCGTCTGGCCTGCATCATTTCTGTTGAGAAATCAGCTGACAGTCGTATGGGTGCTCCCTTGTAGGTAATAAACTGTTTTTCTCTTGCTGCTTTCAATATTCTCTCTTTCTCTTTTGCTCTTGGCATTTTAATTATGATGTGTCTTGATGTGGTCCTCTTTGGATTCCTTTTATATGGGGTTCTGTGTGCTTCCTGGACTTGTAAGTCTATTTCTTTTAACAGATGTGGGAAGTTTTCAGTCATTATTTCTTTAAATAGGTTTTCAGTATCTTGCTCTCTATCTTCTTCTGGCACCCCCACAATTCTGATGTTGGTACGCTTAAAGCTGTCCCAGAGTCTCCTTACATTATGTTCACATTTTTGGATTCTTTTCTCTTCTTGGTTTTCCAGTTGAATGTTGTCTGCTTCTTTATATTTCAAATTTTTTACTTGATTCTTGCCTTTCTCTAGTCTGCTGTTAGAACTCTGTATAATATTTTTTATTTCAGTCAGTGTATGTTTAATTTCTATTTGGTCCTTTATCATCTTTAGTTGGACCTTTTCCATCTCTACTTGGTCCTTTTTCATCTCCTCTTGGGTCTCACTAAATTTATCCAACTTTTCTAGCATATTCTTGAAAAACCTTATAAACATGGTTTTGAACTCTATATCCAGTCATTTTTTTCTTCCATTTCTTTTGTTTGTAATCCCTTCCCATGTCTCAGCATTTTCACTATGCCGGGGAAACTTCTGTGTTGGATTCAGCCTTATGATAGCAGACGCAAAGCCGCAGAAGCCTCTGTTGAGCTTGGGAGGGGTGGAGTCTCAGGGCTTAAGGGACCGCCTTGCCTTCCAGTCGGCCCCGCCCTCCACGGCCCCTGAGTCTCACGTGACTGGGTAATCCCTGGAGTGGACCTTGTGCACATGCGAGCCCGAAGTGCCTCTAACCGCTGCCTTTTCAGCTCCCCTGCGCACCAGGACCACACGAGTCTAGGTCCCCAGGGTTTCGCCCGAAACAGGGGCCCAGTGGACTCAGAAGTGGCATAGTTCGGAGGGTCTGTCTCCCGCCCACTCGCGAAAGCCAGCGGCACAATCAGCAGTCTGTCCTCCGCGCAGCACCGTGCGTGTCCGAGACCGGACCTGATCTGCGACTCCCCTAAATTTCCGTGCACCTCTCCCTTTTCACAGTCCAAACTCCCCCCGTATGAGTTTCGGCTGGATCTGGGGTTTAGGGTCGTAAGAGAAGGGGTTCAATGCCGTTGGGAGTCTCCGTTTCCCTCCCGCCAGAGAAAGCCAGCCAGGTTCTCAGGCACCCGCTCTCTCAGCGGGCGCGTCTCCGTACCTCGGCTTTTTGCAGCTCCTCTGGGTTTCTGTGAGCCCCTCTCTTTCCTTCTAGCTGTAGAACTTACACTCAGCCAGCTTTCCTGTGGTTCTGGATGATGTCTGTTCTGTCTTTTAGTTGTAATTTTGAAATTGTTGTGCGAGGCAGCAGTGTAGGTGTTTACCTATGCTGCCATCTTGGATTCTCCTGTATTTTATCTGGATTCCTTTTGTTTGGGGTTCTGTGCGCTTCCCGGACTTGTAAGTCTATTTCTTTCACCAGGTGGGGGAAGTTTTCAGTCATTATTTCTTCAAATAGGTTTTCAGTATCTTGCTGTCTCACTTCTTCTGGCACCCCCATAATTCTGATGTTGGCACACTTGAAGTTTTTCCAGAGGCTCCTTACAGTATCTTCAAATTTTTGGATTCTTTTTTCTTTTTTCTTTTCCAGTTGAGTGCTTTCTGCTTCTTTGTATTTCACATCTTTGACTTGATTCTTGTGTTTCTCTAGTCTGCTGTTAGGTCTCTGTGTAATATTTTTTATTTTAGTCAGTGCATGTTTAATTTCTAGTTGATCCTTTTTCATTTCCTCTTGGGTCTTGCTAAATTTATCAACCTTTTCTAGAAAATTCTTGAAAAACCTTATAACCGTGATTTTGAACTCTATATCTAGTCATTTGTTTTCCTCCATTTCTTTAGTTTGTGATCTGTTTCTTTGTCTCCGCATTTTTGCTGTTTCCCTGAGTTGGTAGAGTAGCTTTGTGCTAGATGTCCTATATGGCCCAGTAGCTCTGCCTCCCCAGTTAGCTGAGGTGGACACTCTTGGTGCACCCCTTTGTTGACTGTGTGTATATCCTTGTTGTAGTTAAGTCTTGATTGTTGTTGATATCACTGGGAGGAATTGACCTCCAGGCCAATTGGCTGTGAGGATCAGCTGTGTCTACACCAGGAGAACTTCTATGCTGGAGTCAGCCTTATGAGACAAGACTTGCAAAATTGCAAAAGCCTCTGTGCTCAGCTTGGATGAGCAGAGTCTCAGGGCTGAGCAGACAGCCTTGGCTTCCCATCAGCCCTGCCCTATGAGGCCCCTGGGTCTCAGTGTCCCTTGGTAATCGCTGCAGCCCTCTCTGCGTGCACTTGTGCGCACTCCTCCAGACCTCTGCCTTTTGCAGTTCCCCTGAGTTTCCGAGCGCTCCAGGATCCTGTATGAGTCTGGGTCCCCAGATTCTCACCCGAAACTGGGGTTCACTGCAGTCAGAACTGGAGTTCAGCACAGTTGGAAGGTTCTGTCTTCTTCCCACTAGAGAAAGCCTGCAACACAATCAGCAGTCAGTCCGCTCTGCATATCCTTCGCACACTCCTCCAGACCTCTACTTTTCTCAGCTCCCCTGAGTTTTTGTGCACTTTTCCCTTTTCACGACAGTCCAGACTCTCCCTGTATGAGTCTCGCCTGGAACTGGGGTTCAGTGCAGTCAGAACTGCAGTTCAGTGCAGTCAGGACTTTCCATCTCCCTCTTGCTAGAGGAAGCCAGTCAGGCACTCTGCTGCCCATCCTTTCTACACACGTGTCTCCATACCTCAGCCTTTTACAGCTCCTCTGAGTCTCAGTGGTCCCCTCTCTTTCCTTCTAGTTGTAGAATTTCCACTCAGCCAACTTTCCTGTGGTTATGGATGATGTCCATTCTGTCTTTTACCTGTGGTTTTGAAATTGTTGTGCAAGGCAGCAGTTTAGGTTTTCATCTATGCTGCCATCTTGGTTTCTCCTCCTTAAGTTGTTCTCTTGAACTGTTATTATGAACTGTTAACCAATAGTAACTTCCTTGAAATTTCACATTTCTTCGGCTAGAATGTTAAATTCCAGTGTTAGGCCATGTGTTCACAGGACCCCAAATATGTAATTCTTTTATGGTAATTAGCTGTTTTGTTTATTTATCTCTGTCCCTCAAAGATTTCAAGCAGCCCGAAAGTGGGACCAAGTGATTTTACTGATTGTTTATGTCCCTACACCAAGTGTCTGACACCTACTGCAGTGCAATAACTTGTTGTCTAGTAAATTAAGGCATGAATGAACAATTGAACATAATTAGCAAATTTGAGTAAACATTGCTTATATAAAAGAAATGAAGGGCCCTAACTGGTTTAGCCCAGTGGATAGAGCGTCAGCCTGTGGACTGAAGGGTCCTGGGTTTGATTCTGGTCAAGGGCACATGCCTGGGTTGCGGGCTTGATCCCTAGTGAGGGGTATACAGGAGACAGCCGTCAATGATTCACTTTCACCATTGATGTTTCTCTCTCTCCCTCTCCCTTCATCTCTGAAATCAATAGAAATAAGTAAGTAAAGGGAATAAAGGACCTTTATTTCTCTGGGAACTATAACAAAAATTTGGGGGGCCAGGGATTAGGGAAACATGGAATGGGAGGACAGAGAAGAGAAATAATGAGAGGATAAGGAAGGATATTTTTATAACTTGGTTTCTAGTCATTTACCTTCTTGATAGTTTCATTGAGATGATTTTGAGTTAAATTTTATTTAATGTTCAATATTCTCTCATCCATTTATTTTCCTTCATTAGTTAACTCGTTTAATGAATGCTTGATGACCAATTCTATGAAAAGTTTATAAAACTTTAGTAACTGGATATATTTTGTGAAATACAGTAATTCAAGTTTTACATGCTTAATTTTCTCTCTTTGCAACTGAAGTTCAGTGATTGATGTCATCCCTTAGGTTTCATTAGCAGGGCATAAGGATTTAGATGGAAAGTATTGGCTGCCATGAACATTTTAATAATGGTAATTAAGGCCCTTTAAAGTTTTCTATACTAGGTTACAGTGTGAATTTTAAAAAATCTTGGTTAATTCTCCCCAACTCCCACCTTTTTAAGCTATTACTAGGGAGTAAATGGCTGGGAACTCAAAAGACAGAAGATTGCTTTCCCATTTCACTAATCCCTAACAATCTTTAAACAGGAAGAGTAAAGGCAAGGTGGAAGAAATGAACTATCTTTATCTCATCATTTCCCAGCTTTATACCCTATTTCCCCGAAAGTAAGACATCCCCCGAAAATAAGACCTACTTCCAGTTTTGCCTCTCTCTGTAATATAAGGCATCCCCCTGAAAATAAGGCCTCCCCGATAATAAGGCCTCCCAGAATATAAGGCCCCCGAAGCTACCGTAAGGCGTCAGACTCCTGATTTAAAGAGACCTCGCACTGCCTGAACAGCTCTGGCTGCGCTGCGGCCAATCAGTGAGCTGGTTTGTGATGACAACTACTACCATACCGTATACAAGTAATAAATTTCCTTTTTTTTTTTTTGTTCAACAATAAATGTGTACCATATTCTTCTTCATGGAAAAATAAGACATCCCCTGAAAATAAGACCTAGCGCATCTTTGGGAGCAAAAATTAATGTAAGACACTGTCTTATTTTCGGGGAAACAGGGTATTAGATAGAGACAAGTAAAGATTTTTACTCTTAAATCTAGGCCGTTTTAGTCGCTTCTCTCAGCATTAAGTGGCACACAGCCAGTGTGGGCACCATCACAAAACCCCATTGTGGTCTGAGTTGGTGTTATGTATCATATTGTATGTCCATACCCAAATGAATGACCAGGATAAGTCAGAGTTTACTCTGCTAAGCCTTCGTAAATGACACTAAATGTCATACTGGTAACAGACCTTGTTCTAGGAACTGTGGTATTATCTGGGATCTAGGAAGCCACTATCAAAATCCAATTAGTGACTATTTCAGTGGTCAGAGTTTCAAATTATCAGACGAATCATTAGCACAATTAAAAATGGTGGGTTACCAGTTAAGTCTGAGAACAATGATGGAAAGAAACCTTAAGAGATATTGAAAATGATTAAGACCTGCTTAATATCCTTTTCATGATTCTTCCTAATCTGGCTCTGGGGCACTCCCTCTCATTCTCTTCTAGCTAATTCTCCTGTCATTTGGTCTCAGTTTATGAATAACTTCTGCTGAGAAGTCTTTCCTGACTCTTGTATATACTAGTATGTCCATATTTCTTAAGCTCTATACTAATAACAGTAACAGTAACGACCGAACAGCAGGCTGTGCGGGGCGACCAGCAGGGAGCAGTTGGGGGCAACCAGCCAGCAGGGGGTACAGTGAGGGGCGATCAGGCCAGTAGGCAGAAGCGGTTAGAGGCAATCAGGCAGGCAGGCAGGTGAGAAGTTAGGAGCCAGTGATCCTGGATTGTGAGAGGGATGTCCTGGATAGGAGATGGTATAGGCTGGGCTGAGGGGACCCACCTATGTGCACACATTTCATACATTGGGCCTCTAGTATCTATTATAATGCTAATTACATTGCATTGCTCCCTCCAGACTTATTTTTTTCCTTCCTCACTCCCTCCTTTCATTCTTCTTTTCCTCTTTTTTTCTCCTTCTCTTAGAGAATCTTTCATCATATTAAGAAGAATATATTAGCCTGATTTTGGTTAGGAGAATACTGATGAGAGCAGTCATGCCAATTAATTTTTCTACTCCCTCTAGAGGTTAACTCAGGTTCCACTGGTTTTCTTTGCATGATTGCTTAAATATGTTAACACATGATTCTCTGGCCATTTAAGAAACATTATACAAAAGGTTTTCCAAGTATATGCAGATTTTGTCAAACAGTAATGCATAGATATACTACTTAACTATAACATGAATGCACATTAATCTAGTTTTCTTATTTTCACTGCTTTTGGAAATAACCATCAAATGGCCCAGTAAAATGGCCTCTTTTTATGTTCTCATCCTATTTGACCACTTGGTGGTAGTCCCTTGGTGTCAAGTTGACCTTATTATCTAATATGCTTTCCTGGTTCTCCTATTAACTCTCTCAACACTTTTTATTTATTGTTTCCTTCATTGCTCCTCTTCTCTCCACCCTCTGAATGCTGTATTAGCTCAGCTTATGTTTGGCTGTAATATAGAGAACCTTACAACTTATTAAGTTGGAATGTATATGCATCAAGTTGTAAGAAGTCCTGGGATAGTGCTGGTTTGGCCATATCAAGTTTGAGAAGCCTATAAGATATATATACATATTTAATTTTTTAAATTGATTTCAGAGAGGAAGGGAGAGGGAGAGAGAGATAGAAACATGAATGATGAAAGAGAGTCATTGATCGGTTGCCTCCTATACACCCCACCCTGGGGATCAAGCCCACAACCTGGAGATGTGCCCTGATTGGGAATCAAACTGTGACCTCCTGGTCAATGCTGAACTACTGAGCCATGCAGGCCAGGCCTATTAGCTGTTTTTGTTTGTTTGTTTATTTGTTTGTTTGTTTGTTTTTTTTTTAAATATATTTTATTGATTTTTTTACAGAGAGGAAGGGAGAGGAATAGAGAGTTAAAAACATCGATGAAAGAGAAACATCAATCAGCTGCCTCCTGCACGCCCCCTACTGGGGATGTGCCTGCAACCAAGGTACATGCCCTTGACCGGAATCGAACCTGGAACCTTTCAGTCTGCAGGCTGACGCTCTATCCACTGAGCCAAACAAGTTTCAGCCTATTAGCTGTTTTAAGGAAGCCTGGAGATACATGAATTTGGGGCCGAGAGGCCTATTTATAGACTGTGAACAAATCGTTATATCCTAGACCCTATCACTTGGCCTGGCTCATGGTAGGCACTCAATACATGTTTGATGAATGAATTTGCTCCACAAGTATTTATGGAGCTCTTACCCTGTACCAGTTTCTGGGTACAGAAGTGAATAAAACAGACAAACATTCCTGTTTTCCTATGACTCGAATGAATGCATGCCTGCATGAATAAATGAAATATATATCTAGACTAGACATTTGATGAAGTGTTTCTTTTATTGTTGAAAGAATTACATATGTCCCTTTTCCCCCCATTACCCTCCTCCAGCCCATCCCTGTCTCTCCCCTCCCCACCCCAGACCTTCAGCACCTATTGTCTGTGTCTATGGGTTATGCATATATGCATTCAAGGTCTTTGGTTGATTACCTCCCACTCCCCCATCCTCCCTCACCTCACCTTCCTTCTGAAATTCCACACTTTGTTCCATGCTTCTATGTCTCTGGATCCACTCTGTTCATACGTTTATTTTGTTATTTAGATTCCACATATGAGTGCGTTCATGTGATACTTGTCTTTCTCTGACTGACTTATTTCACTGAGCATGATACTCTCCATGTCCCTCCATGAGACATCAAAGGGTAACAGAGTCTTCTTTTTCTCTGCTTTTTCACTGCTGCATAGTATCCCATGGTATAAGTACGTGTATACCATATGAAGTGTTTCTTATTTTATTTTTTCTCTGTTTTAAAAACATTTTTCAAAATATTAATAAAAAAATTGATCTTCCCAGCAGGATTAGTTATAAGACTAATGTTGATCAAGACTTCAATTATAATAACCCATTTTGCTTTCTGTTTCCCTTTATCCCTTGATTTTTGTTATCTTGGTGTGCCTGAGAGCTGTGCGTCAGTTGGTAATAGAGTCATTGGGATAGATGGGTGTTATTTACAGTTACATTGGAGTTGATTTCTGATTTTCCCTTGAAAATGTTATTTATAAATGTACTATTTACAGGCATGCTAGAAGGTGTGAAATACTCTGTGCCACATGGAGCAGGAGCAAAGTGTCACCTCTGAGCTCTGTGATAACATTTCTTGATAGATTCTTCAGTGGGGTAGGAGGCCCTTCTTAGCTCTGTGACACTGTGCCGCCACAGCCTGGAAGCCAACGGAAAAACGCCTGTGCTTTAGCGCGAGTGCCTGTGGCCTCACCACTGTGCTAAATATAGATCCGAGAACTCTCCTGTTAGTTAATACTCAGTGAAGGGAATTAGCATCTTCTGAGTTTCAGGGCGTTTGTAATGTAGAACATCCTGCAGTGATTCCTTTTGCCCAGTGAGGTACCTTATTAAATAATACAAATAATTCATTTTAATGAATCATTGTTATGTATTTGGGTTCTTATACATTACATATCTATGTTCATTCTTAGGGCAGATTCATTTTCAACAGGACGCCCTACACAACATGATGCTAAAAAAGGTTGTTTTTTTGGACCCAGATTTTCAATGATAGCAAAGAGGAAGCTCTGTAGCAGGTCAGATATCTTTTGCCTCGTCAGCCAGGTGAATAATGCTTAGAAAGTTCCTTTCCAATCAGGATTTCCTTGTTGGTTGTTTTAATCAGGAAGAGACAACCTGTCTAATGAAAGACCCCCAATCTCGATAGAGCAATGTAAGGTACATACTTAAAATTAGATTTTAAAGGGCCTGAACGGAAAGAGAATTTAGTTAAAAGTGTTTACACATTAAAGGATGTGTTCTTTAATCTACAATATGTGTTTGCAAGAGGATTTATAGAGACTGATTTGGGAGAACTTGCGGAGAACTTTGACCAATGTACATTTTATGATTTAAATATGCTCTTTTATCCCACCCACCCTCCACTGCACCCCAATTCATTGTATCCCCATTTGAATCTTTTGACTGCCTGTACCAAGTCCTCTCTAGATTAAGACTAGGAAACTGGTTCAGAGACATCCTGATCTGCCAAGAGGGCTCTGCTGATGTCCCGAGCATTCCTTTCCTTCCTCCCAAATATCACACAGTGGATGGGAAAAGATGAGCACTCAAAGGCAGGAAGTTATGAAGGGCATGTAGCCCAGGCTAAAGGTTTTGACTCATTTCCTATAGATGATGGTAAATATTAAAAGATTTGAGCTGAGGAGGAAGAGACTCAGATTTGTCTTTTAGAAATCAGACTGGAGATCGTGGGGAGAAGGGTGATGGGGGGGCAGGGAACTGGAGCAGGAGATGGGTTAGGAAGCAGGAGTTGACTATTTTCCACTCCCGCTCTGTGTTGAGGGCTATCTGGATGAGGGCTTCCATCTCTGCTTCTTGCAAAGAGTGTGGAGTACAAAGAAGTTGCAACGGTTGACAGAAATAAAGCTATTTCATCCTCTTCGCTCTTTTTTGCAGCCCTGGTCCCATTTCCCTTCCATGTTTGTAGGATGAAAATCTTTACTAGTATTGCCTTTCCAGGATCAGTTATCTTCTACCATTACAAAGTTTAGTACCTTTTTATTATTTATTTTTTAAAATATATTTTATTGATTTTTTACAGAAAGGAAGGGAGAGGGATAGTTAGAAACATTGATGAGAGAGAAACATCCATCAGCTGCCTCCTGTGCAACCCCTACTGGGAATGTGCCCGCAACCAAGGTGCATGCCCTTGACCGGAATTGAACCTGGGACCCTTCAGTCCACAGGCTGATGCTCTATCCACTGAGCCAAACCGGTTTCGGCAGTTTAATAGTGCCTTTTTAAAAAATAGTCAAAAGAATTGGGACATCTCTCTTTGGAAAATGCCCTGGCCCTTCTTTATAACCTGTTTCTCTAAGCAAACTTAAAAAAAAAAATTTTTTTTTATTGATTTTTAGAAGGCAGGGAAAGGAGAGAGAGAGAAAAAAATTCCCTATGAGAACAAAACATTGATCAGCTGCCTCTTTCAGGTCCCCTGTCAGCGAATGAGCCTACAACCCCAAGTATGAGCCCTCACAAAGAATTGAACTGTCGGCCTTAGAGTGCACTAAGCCACACTGGCCAGTGCCCTCCAAGCAAACTTGCTTATTTAAATAGGCATGAAGAAGCTCCTCTATGAAGTTTCCTTCCCCTTCTAAACTGTACTAAAGGTGATGTGCTTCAAGCATATGACTGTGAAACCCCCCATTCCCAGGCTCCCCTGGGAGGGACTTAAGGGGCTGGCCCTGATTCCTAGGGTGTTGCCTTCCCTGGGGTTAGCGGGCTCCTTCCTTGGGATGAAAAAGAAAAGGAAATCATGGTGTGTGCAATTCTTAACTATGTCTACTTCCTGGAATTTGTCTCCTATATTAGGATCAAGTCTAGCTTCAATGTAATGGTGAGGTGGGGAAGAGGTAATATTACAAATCAGATTTCCTCCCCAATTAATGCTTCAACTAGGAAGAAAATTGGGCTGGGAGTCTAGAAGGTTAAGCTTTACTTCATTATTAATTTTGTACTCCATTACTGATTTTGATAAAAATTAAATAAAATTTTACAGTACATATTTTCTGTACTCGTTTTTGCAGCTGATTTCATATATTTGATATTTTGTTTGATTTTAATATAGAGACATCGCTCAGAAAATCTGACCTAGCCTTAGCCATATGTTTTTGTCTCTCCACAAAGTCTCTAATTTTATTGTCCTCCAACTTTCTTTGACCACTGTTTTTAAAAAACTGCTTGAGATCTCATCTTATATGCTGGAAGAATCCCAGAATTTTCCATAACTCTGAGGGGAGAAAAGGTGAGCTTGTTAGTCAGTCTACCTTACAAGCCATAGTCTGCGTTAATGATGTAATGTGACTGCTCCAGACTTTGGACCCAAATTACCTGAGTCCTAATTCTGCCACTTCCTGTGTGACCTTGGCCAAGTTACTTACCTTCTCTGTTCCTCCTTTCCTTACCTTAAAAATAGAGTAATTATTGTATCTGCCTGGTAGGTTTGTTTGGAAGATTAAATGAATCATTAACTTAAAGAATTATTAAGAGCTTTTGAGTAGATTAATGTACCTAAAATACACAGCAATAGAAAACCGATAGTTACATAGAAGTGATTAATAAATATTATGTATCATTATCACAATTATTATTAAACATCACCAGTGAATGATGTGCTGCATGGGGCACTCTGGAAACAAGGTTGACCCAGAGGTGGTGCTGGCCTTTAAGGAGTTTATAGTCAAGAGGATAAACCGTTTCAGTTTTTCTAACATCCAGGCTCTGTGAAGATTGACCCTTGTTGTATCTAGTACACATTTCTTCTTTCCTTCAGTTTACTTCTTTTATCATAAATATTTATTTTTGTTTCTTTCATTTTTAGCCAGTGGCTGGACCATGTTTAGTCACCAGCAGCCACTGTTTGCACGAAAGAGTTGGGACTAGTATATATTGGTTTTCTCCCAGGCGTAACTGTCAGAGGAGGTCTGGAGAGCTCCTGGCATTTGTGCTTAAATATTGTAAGGCATACAATGGGGACGTCTGTTTTTAAGGAAAGATCTATACAATCTGTTATCTCTAGGATCCACCACCTGGTGTTCTCAACAGCCCTGAGCCAGAGCAATTCCCAGTTTAATCAAAGTGGCACACAAAGGGAGCAATGGGGGCTGCGGTGCGCAAACCCCTTGAAGTGGGGCCAAGGGAGAGGGCCCTTTTGTTACAGAGACAGCTCATTTTAGAGTTCAGTGGCCCGTGACACTTCCCCAGCTGGCCGCTCAGCAGGGACCTTCGGATACTTTCCTACACTCAAAAGCCATTTTGGTGGGCAGAACAGTAAAACGGTCATTAAGGGCTACTTGGTGGGAGGGTGGGTGGGGGAGAAGGAGAACAATAAGGGAACTGTGGTATTAATGTGCCTGCGGTGATGTGATGGTTTTTGTTCAAAATGAGCTGTCTTCATATTCTGAGTCTTTATGAGATTGGCGATGGTTTGTATATATTGACTCTAGTGCTGTAGTGGTGATGATTTCATTGGATTTTTACAAAATATGCGTGTTAAAGATCCTTGGATGGCAGCTAGAGTGGGAAGAGGGAACCCATTTGTTGCCCATAATGATTTTGAAACGCTAAATCCCCTTCCTGGACTGGAAAGTGGTTCCTTCTAGTGAGGTGTTTCAGAGGAAAGACATGAAATATTCTCAAAAACTATTCCAATATCAAAATAAATTTCATAGAAACCTAGGGTCACAAGGCTGGGGAGTATCTCACAGTCATTTGTTCTCACCCAGGGAAAAAAAAACTGGCCTCGTGAGTAGACGTCTCTCTGACCACTTTCCCCGCAACATCATCCCAGCGTTTCGCCAGCAGGGCACACTGAAGAGCAGGAGCGTGGGGCAGACCGAGTTGTTTTACAATCATCATTCCATTTCTTCCCATATGATCTTGAGCAAATTATTTCTAAGCCTCGGTTTCCTTTCTGATAATGAGAATAATAGTATCTAACCTTGTGATAATTAAAATAAATAACAATGTTAAGTAACTCGAAATCCTAAAACATAACATTTAAGCACAAAGATCTCTATCCAGCAATAGTTTTTAAATTTCCCTGGAATACGTTATGTGAGAAATGACTTGGGCAGATCTAAATTTCATTTGGAGAGGCTGGAGAATGGGGAAGAAGAAGGAATGTTAGACTAGGTACCCGAACACCAAACCCTTATGTCCAGCTATCAATAAGGAAGAGCTATCTATTCTTCTCAATTTATTTATCTAACCATTTCAGTGTGATCATTAGCTATTTATTTTGTTATATGGATTTAACCCAATACTATTGTGTTTTGTTACTCAAACTGTTCTAGCTTAGCACCACTGGCTCATTCCTACATGTCTCTACCCTTATTATTATTATTTTTTACTCTAAAAATGTGTCTGTTTCTGTTGGCTAGGTGGAGGAAGATGAATATAGGGTTGGTAAAGTCTCATGCAGGCTAAAGGGTCCTGTTGGATCTGTGGTCCTCCACAACTTCCTTGGGGTGAAAGGAGCTTTGGACACAGGAAGTTGAATGCCTTATGTATATAAATGTTATTTAAATCATGTGCTGTTATCAGGGTCCCAAGTGTTGCCTCGATTCCAACACATGTCATCCCAATGAGTCTGAAATTAATATCTGACAGAAAAGAGAGAAATCCCGACTCCCCGTTGCCAGTCCAGTACTATTTCTGTGTCCTCGAGAAAGCTTCAGGCTGACTGTGGCACTTCTGAGCCCATACCATCTGGCTGTCTCTCAGCCCTGTGGATTTTGAAATACGATGAAAGACAGAGAAAGTGGTAGCTTCCTGGGAGTGTATAAACTCTATGAAAGTGAACATTTCCATTCCTGTTTTAATTGGGAGAGCCAGTGATACTGCCATGTATCGAGTGCTTAATATCTCAGATAAAATGGACATTTGTGTTAAGAAGCTTGGTATGGATCGCCTGCTCAGCATCCCAGCTCTCAGACGCTTACTTCTAGTTGTCACCTGATACACCTAATCCCTGTTGCTCTTGCCCATGACTAACCAGCACTGCTCTTGCTGGATCAGTCTTCAGGGATCACAGGACAGCTTGGCTTCTTCCTTCCTCCAGCAATGCATTGTTAATGCCAAGCACGAGGAACTTGGTGTAATGCAATACAGACACTTGGAATCGCTGAATCACTTCAGTGATGGCCATGCCTCATGTTGCAACTTATAATTTTCTAAAAGCTGCATTTAAAAAGTGGAAAGTAGGTAAAATTAATTTTAATTGTGTATTTTACTTAACTCAATAGGTCTGAAATATTATGGCAATGTATAACCAACATAAAAATTGTTAATATTATACATTCTTTTTTTGTACCAAGTCTTAAAAATTTGCTATGTATTTTATAATTACAGCACATCTAATTTAATAGCCACATGTTAAATACTAGGTAGCTTCATATGGCTTCTGGACTGGGGCACTGTAGGTTTACTAATACCCCATACTTAATCATACAAGTAAATTTTTAGATCTTGATGATTATACTAGTAGTTAGGGAGGGAACTGCTGAATCAGAACTTGGGAAGAGTTTGAGGATGCTAAAGGTGAGACTGGAGGGCTGTGTTGGAGTTATCCAGGTACAAAGGTAGGTAGGTGTGCTCCAGGCACAGGGAATAGTATGTGTAACCACTTTGAGTTGAAAAAGGAGGCCAGCAAGTAGAAATTTGTCAGGGAGGAGAAAAATGAAGCTACCAAGAACAGAAAAAAAGAAGCCTAATTGGAATTCCAGACTAGAAGAAATCTAGTTTCAAATGAAAGATAAATTTGATTTTAAGATTTTGACTTTCAACCCTAACCAGTTTGGCTCAGTGGAAAGAGCATCGGCCTGCAGACTGAAAGGTCCCAGGTTCAATTGCGGTCAAGGGCATGTACCTTGGTAGTGGGCACATCCCCAGTAGGGAGTGTGCAGGTGGCAGCTGATCAATGTTTCTCTTTTATCAATGTTTCTAACTGTCTATCCCTCTCCTTCCACTCTGTAAAAAAATCAAAATGCACATTTAAAAATTTTTTTGACTTTCAGGTACAAAAGACAGAGTGAAGGAATAGGAAAATGGGGGAGGAAGGACTGGAGATTTAGCCTTCTCTGTTGGTGGAGCTGGCAAGTCATTCATTTTGTTGAACTTCTGATGTGTGAACTTCTTTTCTGGGGTCACTTGTCAGGTAAATTGGAGGCCACAGTGGGGAATAATTAGGTTAAATGGATCAGGAAAGGAAAGAGAGAGCATGAACACACTGGTGGTTCCAGCAGAAGTGACCTAGAGACTGAGGAGAGGTCTGGAAAATGGGCTGATTCTTCTAAGGGCCACAGTCCACTTCTAAGCCTGGAGAAAGAGCTCACCTATTTGGGCACTGTGGGAAGCTTCTGCCCACTGTTACCTTTCATGTGCTTATAATCTGTTAAGCAAGGTATCTGCTGCTCTCAGCAAATCTTAAAGAGATGGTGGGGATGTCTACTGATATTTATCTTTCAGATGGTGAAGTCTTTTCTCTACCCATCACCAGAGAAAGACAGGGCACTCCTACAGCACTACCTGGTGAACAACCACTCATTTTAAAGCTTGAACTCAGTTAAAATAATGGGGTGATGTTCTGCTGTGGAGGTGAGCCTGGTTTTCAAGGACGGACATTTTGCTCAGTGATGTTTTTGGAAATGTTAATGTCTACTCTCTAGGTCATGGCTCTCATAATCATCCAAAATTAAGGATGATAGGTAAATGAGTAATAAGGAGTAACAAGACTGGAAGCGTAATTTACATCTGGGCTTGACAAAATAACTGTGTGCCTAGTGTGTTCATTAAACAATATTTAAGAGATTGTTAATCCAATAAAAAATTGGCAAAGGACCTAAATAGACACTTTTCAAAAGGGGACGTACAGAAGGCCAAGAGACATATGAAAACACTAGAGGCCCAGTGCATGAATTCGTGCAAGGTGGAGTCTGGCTGGTGAGGAGGGTGGGTGGGGCAAAGCTGGCTCAGCGGGAGGGGCTTTGGGTGGTTGGCCAGCTGGCCCCATCCCCTAGTTGAACTCCCAGTGGAACTCCTGGTTGAGGGGGACAATTTGCATATTAGCCTTTTATTATATAGGATGCTCAAAGTCACTAATTATCAGAGACATGCAAATCAATGACAATGAGGTACCATCTCACATCTGTCAGAATAGCTATCATCAACAAATCAATAAATGACAAGTGCTGGCAAGAATGTGGAGAAAAAGGAACCCTCTTCCACTGCTGGTGGGAATGCAGACTAGTGCAGCCACTGTGGAGAACAGTATGGAGTTTTCTCAAAAAACTAAAAATGGAACTGCCATTTGACTCAGTAATACCACTTCTAGGAATATATCCCAAGAAAACAGAAACACCCATCAGAAAGGATATATGCACCCCTATGTTCATAGCAGCACAATTTACAATAGCTAAGATTTCGAAACAGCCTAAGTGCCCATCATGATCTCACTCCTTTGTGGAATATAATGAACATAAACTGATGAGCAAAAATAGATGCAGAGACAAAGAAGCATCAAATAGACTGTCAGACTTCAATTGGAGGGTGGGTGGTGGGGGGTTGTAAAAGATCAACCAAAGGACTTATATGCATGCATACAAGCCTAACCAATAGACACAGACACTAGGAGGGCGAGGGCATGTACTGAGGAGTGAAGGTGGGCAGGAGGAAGCCAATGGAGTTTGGAAAAGGAAACATATGTAATACTATATGTCTTAATATCTTTAAACAATGATTTTAAAAAAAATTGTGTTAAATCACTCTGGAACAATGCAGACTTATTTATTTATTTATTTATTTATTTATTTATTTATTTTAGTAAATTAAGAGAAAATATGATTAGGTCTTGGTCTGTAAGCCATTTCTTGGATGGAAGTGCATTTAGGCCTTTGGTGGATGGGAAGGGAGGGAGAAAGGAGCGGGGCTGGAGAAGGTTGGAAGCTGCATAGGACTAGATCATTCAGGGACTGGAGGTCATGACAGGGAGTTTGGATTTTATTCTAAGAGTAAGAAGAAGCTAGGAGAGTGTTCTCAAAACCTGATTTTTGTTTTTAGAAGCTTACTCTGGCTGCTTTGGGTTACAGCCATATTAGATCCAGAGAGAGTGTGAAGTTTGTATTCTGATTCTGGTCATGTCGCTGGTGAAAGGACTGCTTCTCAGGGACGGTGGCAACACATGGAAACAACTCAAAGGCATAAAAGGAGCAGGACAGCGCTGTCGCCAGAGGTTTCTACTGCCCACATTTCTCACTGGTCTCCAATGCAGCCAGAACCAAAGGAAATATAGCATAGAAAAGACTTCTTTGAAGTTTTGTTTAAAGAGAAGCCATGCGTGGATTGGTTTTGAAAAATTTGAAACTGTGACGATTAATGTCAGGCTTGTCCTGCTCAGGGGGCTGGCACACAGCAGGTGTGCTGGACAGATTCCCCAGAACAGACCCCAGACACAAACCCAGCACAAACCTTGCAGGTTTCTCAGTATTGTTTTTCCCACCCTGAGGAAGAGTCACAGGGGAATTGCCTCCAAAAGACCATCTTGGATTGAAGCCCACCCCTTCCAACCCGTAGGGAGACCAACTCCTCCACTTGTGGGCCACTCTCTGCACCCTGCACATAAGCATGCGATCACCCCTGAGCCAGGCACAGTGCCCTCTGCCCTTCTGCAGTGTCTTTGGCAGAGAGGAGCCAGACAGCTTACCTCTGTCAGCTGTCTGCTTTTATTACCAAGAGGAAATGTCAAGGGACAGATTCCACGCAATCCTTTTTTCTCCTCCTTGGTTTGGAGTCAGTTAAGGAAGAAGAAGCCCCTCATTGTGCACAAGTGCCTTTGCTGAAGGAAGCTGGGGTGCACTCTGGTAACCCCCCTGCATAAGTCTGCAACGCCAAGCTCTTCCTTTCCAGTGCATCCTGACTGCCGCCCTCCAGAGCTGGGCTGGACTGACTGGTTCAGCTGACCTGTTTCTCTTTCTCTGCTTCTGAGGTTTCTGGATAAGCAAATTCCAGTGTAGGGGTGGCCCCAGACTTATCTCTTTAACCACAGGCTGGGGTGGTTTTTCTTGAAGCCACATGGACCTCAAGCACCTAGCAACCTCTGGATTCTGTCCTTGGAGCTTACCAGGTTCACCTTTTCTTGGCCACAGAGACTAGGCTCCCTGCTGCTGCTGCATTCAGAAGGGAGTGCACAACCTCAGCTTGAGTGAAGGCTCTGAGTCTGCATTCCTCTGTGAACCACATTAGCATGTCCCCTCATGTCATCTTTTGCATCCTGAGCAGTGATGTCTGATGAATGTGAAACAAACCTGTGCTCACATCATATCCCTAGGGCTTCTAGGCAGTGAATTTCACAACTTTGATAGGTTGTGAAAGACCATCCTTGGAGTTCTTTTAATTAGATTTTCTAAAAATTTTTCTCGGTATTTAAAAAGTTTTACCCTCTATATGCAATTTTCAAATTCTCTGGATGCCCTGAATTTATTAATATATCTCTCTAAATATCTGTTTTTCTTGAGGAATATCATGCTCCCTATCTGATTAAATGGTTGTTATTTAAAAAAAACATTTATTTAAAAATATTCAAATATTTTTAAATGTACATTTTAAACTTTAAGTTGAAATGTCTCACATCTTTCTACTCTAGTAATTAGAGTTAAAATTAAGTTTAGGAGAACCAAGATGTGACATAGGTGAACACCTAAACTGTTACCTCACACAACAATTTTAAAACTACAACTAAAAGAACGGTCATCATCTAAAACCATAGGAAATCTGGCTGAGTGGAAATTCTACAACTAGAAGGAAAGAGAGGGGCTCACGAAGACTCAAAGGAGCTGCAAAAAGCTGAAGTATGGAGACACATGCGTGGAGAGGACTGGCGGTGGAGTGCCTGGCTGGATTCCTCTAGCGGGAGGGAGACAGAACTCCCGACTACACTGAACCCCAGTTCCAACTGCACTGAATCCCAGTTCCAGGCGAGACTCATACCAGGAGAGTATGGACTATTGTGAAAAGGGAGGACTGCACTGAAACTTAGGAAAACTCAGGGGAGCTGTGAAAGGGAGAAGTATGGAGGTTCGCAGAGAGGACTGACTGCTAATTGTGCTGCTGCCTTTCTCTGGCGGAAGGAAGACCAAACCTCTCAACTGCACTGAACTCTACTTCCGACTGTACTGAACCCCAATTATGTGCAAGACCCTGGGGACCCAGACTCATACAGGTCCCCGGAGCACACAGAAACTCAGGGGAGATTCAATTGGCAGAGGTCTGAAGACACATGCGTGAGTGTGCACACACATGTGTGTGCACTGAGAGGGCTGCAGTGAATACCAAGGGACAGCGAGTATCCAGGGGCCTCATAGGGCAGGGCTGTCAGGAAGCCAAGGATATTTGCTCAGCCCTGAGACTCCATCCATCCAAGCTGAGCACAGAGGCTTTTGCAATTTTGCAAGTCTTGTCGCATAAGGCTGACTCCAACATAGAAGTTCTCCTGTTGTAGACACAGCTGATCCTCACAGCCAATTGGCCTGGAGGTCATTTCCTCCCAGTGATATCAACAACAATCAAGACTTAACTGCAACAAGGCTGCACACACAGTCCACAAAAGGGTGCACTAACAGTGTCTACCTCAGGTAACTGGGGAGGCGGAGTTACTGGGTCATAAGGACACCTAGCACACAAAGCTACTCTACCAACTGAGGAAAGCAGCAAAAATGCAGAGACAAAGAAAAAGATCACAAACTAAATAAATGGAGGAAAATAAATGACTAGATATAGCGTTCAAAACCACGCTTATAAGGTTTTTCAAGAATTTCCTAGAAAAGATGGATAAATTTAGCAAGTCCCAAGAGGAGATGAAAAAGGACCAACTAGAAATGAAACATACACTGAAATAAAAAATATTACACGGAGATCTAACAGCAGACTAGAGGAACGCAAGAATCAAGTCAAAGATTTGAAATACAAAGAAGCAGAAAACACTCAACTGGAAAAGCAAAAAGAATCCAATAATTTAAAGATAGTGTAAGGATCCTCTGGGACAACTTCAAGTGTACCAACATCAGAATTATGGGAGTTCCAGAAGAAAAGAGAGAGCAAGAAACTGAAAACCTATTTGAAGAAATAATGACTGAAAACTCCCCCTACTCCCTCCGCTCCCCCACACCCCCGCCTGGTGAAAGAAATAGACTTACAAGTCCAAGAAGCACACAGAACCCCAAACAAAAGGAATCCAAGGAGGAACACACCAAGATACATCATAATTAAAATACCAAGAGCAAAAGACAAAAAGAGAATATTAAAAGCAGCAAGAGAAAAACAGTTAATTACCTACAAGGGAGCACCCATACTATTGTCAGCTGATTTCTGAACAGAAACTATGCAGGTAAAAATGGGAGTGGCAAGAAATATTCAAAGTGATGAATAGCAAGAACCTACAACCAAGATTACTCTACTCAGCAAAGCTATCATTCAGAATTGAAGGTCAGATAAAGAGCTTCACAGGTAAGAAAAGCTAAAGGAGTTCATCAACACCAAACCAGTATTATATGAAATGCTGAATGGTGCTTTTTAAAAAGAGGAAGAAGAAGAAAAAGGTAAAGATACACAATATGATCAACTAATACATATCTATCAACAAGTGAATCTAAAAATCAAGTGAGTAAAAAATCTGATGAACAGAATAAACTGGTGAATATAATAGAGTCAGGGGCATAGAAAGGGAGTGGACTGACAATTCTCAGGGGGAAAGGCATGAGGGGGGTGCAGAGAGAGATTGGACAAAAATCATACACCTATGGATGAGGACAATGGGAGAGAGGTAAGGGCAGAGAGTGGGGTGGGACCCTGGTGGAGGGGAGTTATGGGGGGAAAAAGAGGAACAATTGTAATAATTTGAACAATAAAAAATTATTAAATTAAAAAAAATTAAGGTTAGCTTGGATTTTTTTAAAAAAGAGATAAACCTAATAATTACGTCCCAGTGTGCATTAGTAAAAATGAATATTTCTATTATTATAGAACAAAGGTTCATTGGTGTTTCCCCTTTGCTGAGCATTCTGGCATGGTTACCAGTGCAGGAAGAAGAATTAAGGTAGCAGGGAGGGTCTGTATCTTAAGTGTTTCATAGATGCAGGCTGGGGATGGGGAGAAACAACCTTTGCCTTGAATTTTACTTGAGTCAGGCTTTGGGAGCTAGAATGACTTCTCAGAAGTTAGGGCGGGCAGTCCCTAACCATTCTTGGGTATTTCCCCCACAGTTACAAATTCCCTGGAGACTTAATTACATACAAAAATGTAGATGTAGTAGGGTCATTGAGCAGCCTATAACAAGGTCACCGTGCCTGCAGATTCTCCACCTGCCCTTTGTTGCACAATAGTATTTTCAGGTAATAGACAATGAACCAGGTGTTCAGAACCCTTAGGATTCCAACAGTGAGACCTTGCATAAAATCTAGGTCTCACTGGCTTTGAAGTGGGCGCATATGGACTTAGAAAAGCAGGCCCTTTGCTGTGATCTCTGAGTCTTTGTGGGATTCCACATTTGCCCTCCCTGCTTCCCTTTGATCGGTGACTTTTAACAATTTATGCATCGTTGGCGTTTATCATGAAAGTCATTTTTTCAAAAAATTAGGAACAAAGGGAATACAGTTTAGAGATGTAATCTTTTTTCCTTCTTTTCTATTCATATCCCTCCCACTTGTCTCTGTGTCCAACAAGATTATTTTCTTCATCTATAGATGCACTCTATGTTTGCTGTGGAAAAATTAAAAGAAAATACAGAATAGCAAAAGAAAAAGTTATCCACAATGCCACCATGTGGAGGTGGCCAGTTTGGTTTATAGCTTTGTCCTCGTTGGGATGCATCAACACACCAGGTTTCTGTGAACTCTTCCTACGGTGCAGTGTACCATGGCTCGATGTATAAAATGTGCTGTTACCAGAACCATAGAGAGACAAACCATTCCTGAGACTAAGCACAGAAGGATAATGAGAAGCAGTAAGACTATAGTATAATGTGCAGTTAGTGCCAGGGAAAGGCGAACCCGTGAGTGTCCGCCATCCTGTGAACCACTTGGCTTTGTGAGGACGGAGGAAGCCTCTGTCAGGACCGCGAACACATTGGCTACCCCAAACTTGCACTGCAAAGTGACAGACTGATTATAGTACGGGGTTACTATGAGGTGGCCTCATGCTTTTTTCCTAAATCTTGGTATCCTTTTTTACTGTCTGGCCTCATTTTATAGTTAAAGAAACATTCGTTGAAACAACTCTGAGCTCTACTACTACTTATTACTTCAGCAAAAACATTAGTTTCAATGGCACAATCCAGTGCTAATGGAAGTGTGGGAGAATAGATACATTCGTATGTTGCTAGTGACACTTAAATTGCTCCAATGATTCTGGAGTGCATTTTGTCCAATTATAAGAGCAATATAATGGACTTTGTGCCTTTTACTCACTTATCACACATTATGGGATATAGCTCAAGGAGAAAAAAGAAAAAAAGCAATTTATATAAAGATTTAGTTTAAATTATAGGCAATCAAAAAAATCATTGTCAAGAGACTCCTCTTTTGTCTCATCAATCTCAGAAATGAGTTTTACCCACTTCAGAGAGCTCTTGTAAGTAATGAAGTCTTTACTTCATGAGAAGCGGTGCCACTGCTTCTCATTATCCTGCCATACTTTGTCTCAGGAGCAGTTTGTCTCTCTATGGTTCTCTAACAATAAATTTTATACATCGATCCAACATAGATGGCATCCTTAGGAAAAGTTCGTAGAAACTGGTGGGTCAGTGCACCTCACTTGTTACCAGGGTGGCGCCTTCAGCATCCCCACCTGTTGCCAGTAGCAGTGGAGTTCTTGGGGTGCTGCTGGAAAAGAATTTCCTGAGGCCCCCAAGGGAAGATGAGGTATCATGGAACGCTTTATTGATGGTGTAAAATTAAGGGAATCCCCTTCCAAGGTCCCATCACCTTTCAACTAGCCATGGAAAAAATCCAATCACGTCTTCAGCAGGGCTGGGATTCAAGCCACTGCCAAGATTTCCCACTCCATATTAAAGTACAGTCCAATCCAGCAGCTGGCTAGGTTAGCTTGTGTTCCCAGCTGCAGTCCATTGTTTATTCAGTCTGCATGGCCATAGGCCACGTGGCTGCATTAGGCCACATGCAGGCAAGTGCTGGTCATGGAGCAAGAGAGTGCAAGGGAGCAGGGTCTAAGCAAGAGAGAATCCTTTGTCTGGGGATTATAATTGGAAGCTTAAGGGCTTAATCACAAGGAACAACAACAGCCTGTAATTATTGGAATCGAGAGTCTAGGTCAGTGGACAGCAAACTCATTAGTCAACAGAGCGGCAAACCGCGGTTTGCCAACTACTGGCTTAGCCAATTAACCTTTCAGAGTTTTGCATGCTTGTATTGGCTCCACTCCTTTAGCCAATTATCTTTTCCCCAGGTTAGACTATCAGGCAAGAACCTTCCCTACAACACACCAAACTCACTGTACATGTGCCCATCTCCCCCCTTTGTTAGATCTGTTTTCCCAGGAATTTGCAGTGATACCATGGAGAGTGTGAAGTTGCAGTTTTCTAGTGAAGCTGCCAGATGACCATGCTTATGTCCAGCCTTCCCCTTGTTTTCTTTCTGTCATTAATATTGACTAGCTCAGTGGTCGGCAAACTCATTAGTCAACAGAGCGGCAAACTGTGGCTTGTGAGCCTCATGTGGCTCGTGAGCCACAGTTTGCAGACAACTGAACTAGCTCATTATGATGATAGCACAATGAAAACACTGCTATAAACCAAATAGGCCACCTCCACATAGTGGAATTGGGGCTGACTTTTTCTTTTGCTATTCTATATTTTATAATTTTTCCACAGTAAATATGGAGTGCTTCTATAAATATAGAAAATAATCTTATTGGAAACAGTGGCAAGTGGGGGAATATGAACAGAGAGAAGACTAAAGACGAGAGAAGCCTTGTTTAACTGGCAGCATGGAGTCAGTGACTTTCTGCACAGAATAAGCCACATGTGCAGTTCCTTCATTCCCACCAAATGTTTCCAGTTATACCCTAATATTGATTAGAAAGATAATGGAATGCAGCATTAACAGGGATCTTGAAAAACATTTCATTTAACTCACTAGTTAAGACAGGATCTCCTCCAAGTATACAGGCAGATTTCTAGTCATTGCTTCATCAACCCATCACCCATTTGGGGCAATTTATTAGAGGTCCATTATTTAACACATTATTCCTTATGTTAAAATAAACCCACTTGCAATTTCCATCCATTAATTTCATTTCAGCCTTCTGAGGACTTGTAAAATAAATATAGTTCTACTCTAAGTCTTTTTATTCTCTCCCCAGTCCAAAAAGCCTTAGCTCTTTTAGACTTTCCTCAGATGTTCAACATACGGTTATTTTTCTCAGGAAAGATACTAATTTCTTGATGTTCTCCTTAAAGTATTTCAGAGGAAAATGATCACTAGTCCCTGAGTAAACATTGCAGAGAAAGCTTAGTAGGACTGATCTTTTTCAACACCACATTTTCTGAGTATTAAGACTTCATTAGCTTTTATCCATGCCATTTTTCCAGATTGTGCATGTATAAAACTAAAACTCATTAGTATTTTCATTTGTATAGCTGTCTGGGTTCTTCTTCTCTATCCTGTAGAATTGCTTATTTGAATTTAAGTGCAGTTCTTCATATATTAATACATACACACACACACACACACACACACACACACACACACATCTATATTTGTTTTTAGATCAGGGATTGGACCAAAACCGCCAGTTGGACATCCCTCTCACAATCCAGGACCGCTGACTCCCAAGCTCTTGCCTGCCTGCCTGCCTGCCTGCCTGATTGCCCCTAACCACTTCTGCCTGCCAGCCTGATCACTCCCTATCCACTCCCCTGCTGGCCTGATTTACGCTTAACTGCTACCCTGCCAACCTGATCACCCCTAACTGCCCTCCCCTGCAGGCCTAGTCCCCCCTAACTACCTTTCATTGCTGGTCTGGTCATCCCTAACTGCTTTCCCCTGCAGGCATGGTCCCCCACAACTGCCCTTCCCTGCAGGCCTGGTCGTCCCTAATTGCCCTCCCATGTAGGCCTGATCCCCCATAACTTCCCTCCCCTGCTGGCCTGGTTGCCCCCAACTGCCCTCCCCTGCTGGCCATCTTTTGGCGGCCATCTTGTGATGACATGGGGTGGCCATCTTGTGACCACATGGGGGTGGCCATTTTGTGCAAGCCTGTGACAGTCAATTTATATATTACCTCTTTATTATATAGGATAGAGAGAGACATAATTTAGATACAGTAACAAGCACTAATCTGAATTTTTAATGCCCATATAAGACCACTATCCAGATCAACATATAGAATTTTTCTAGCACCCAGAAGGGTCTCTCATGCTCCCTCCCCCCAGAATCAACAGTTCCCCAAATGTAAATTATTCTGCCTTGTATGACCATAGATTAATTTTGCTTATTTGAACTTAATATAAATGGAATTGTGCAATTCCAATTCTTACATTGGTGTCTGTAAGATTTATTCATATTATTGAATGAAGCAGAAGATTTCTCATTTTTTATTGCTATGTAGCATTTCATACTATGGATTATACTACAATTTATCCAGCTATTTTGCTTTTTGAATAAAGAGAACATGACAATTCTAATACATGCCTTTTGGAAGATAGAAATACTTATATCTGTTGGTTATAGAATTGTTGGGTCCTGAAGTATATAAATGTTTTGCTTAGTATATACTGCCAAATAATTTTCCATAGTAGCTTTGCCAATATATATTATCACTAGTAATATATAGAGTTCCAATTTGCCATATATTCTCCAGCATTAATTGTTGTAACTCCTTTTAATTTTAGCCACTTTAAAAGGTATATGGCATTATTTTGTCTTAATTTGCATTTTCCTGATGATTGATTACCCACATAAATTTCCCATTAAAGATTGCATGTTTTTGCTCTATTGAATTCATTTTGGATTGCTAATTTATCATCCCATGAATTTTCTCTTCTACCTAGCCTTTTGCTACCCACTCATTTTTTAATGTCATTTGTCCTCCAAGTCTCCATAATAGGGGTATCAAACCCCTCTAACTTGATATCAATACTTTGATTGACATCCTTGGGTAGGTCATTTAGCTAATTATGAAATTAGCCGAATTGTATCCTATCATCCCATATTTCACCATGCTGTCAGTAAAGTTATCTGGAAATATTGAAATTCTGACCTTTTCATGCCTATAGTATTCTTTGAATATATCAGTCTAGTTAATACTCCTATCAAAAAATTAAGTATCTTTAAGTTGGTATTCTTGTAAATCCAGAATGGCCCCCATTAATCATTTAGTCCTTTTCTGTGAGCTCACAAATCCTCCTTTTGGTTTCTTAATGATATACCTTTCACTTTAAAAATGTAGAAAAACATTTGCAACTTCTTACTTGAAGCAAGTATGATTTATAATGGTCTCCTGTTTAATTCAATTGCTATGTTTGAATTGATATTCTTTTTTATAAATTAAATCCTTCCTTAAAGACTTTGAAGCAACCATATAATTAGTACTATTTTTTTTTGAGGATGAAAATTAAGTCTTTTACAATGTAAATAATTATTCACTAATTTACCTCTAAACTTGAATTTCTAATTATATGATTTTCTTAACACATGAATATTAAAGTAATGTTTTACTTTTAAAAATGGGCATAATGATAGAAAAAAATGGATAATGGGAATGATTTTTAAAAGATAATTTAAAATTACAAACCACTATAGATCATTTAATAAAATTATCTTGACCCATTAAATAGAACTTCAGTGGCTTAAAGTTAAATTTTTTTTGGTCAGATTTATTGAGATACAATTTACATTTGTTATGCCCAGAGTTTGGGATCCCCAATAATCCACCACTAAGGAGCCTTTTCCGATGCAAAAGCAAAGAGTCTTTATTCAAACCCGTGTTTGGCTCTCAACCTCTTTCTGGCGCAGCAGTGAGGCAAGAGAGCCAGCCGGGCGGGAACAATGAGTTTTATGGGGTAGGATAATTGGGAGAGCTTAGGAAAGTGACAAGGGTTACAGAGATTGGTCACTTGAATTAGGGTCTTTCTGTGGTTTAGCCTTATTAGGACCCTCACTGTGTTCCTGGAGCTTTATTGGTCCATTCGGGTGGGGGTCAGGGCAGTTAAGACATTGCTGGCACACCTGTGGCCACTCCCAGAAAAGGGAGGGGGTTTAGGCAGGGGTCCCAGCCCTATAGGACAAGATGGAGGGAAGTTCATTTCCTTTCACATTAAAGTCAACTTTTAAAGTGTGTTAGGTATTAAGAAAATCTGATTTAGCCTTGAGAAATCTTGCATCAATAACAGAAAAACAACTAATCTGTATTATAGGGCTAGCATTGCTGGTTATGTTTCTTTGTGATTTAAGTAGGAAAAAGTGAACATTTTATGGAATATATCCAATTACTAGTAACTAGAGTAGCTGCCCTAATTGATTGAAGATTTTTTGGCAATCACAAATCCCAATTAACTTTCCCTTTTATGTTTCTTGTTATATTGTATAAATAATAAAATTTTTGAGTCAAAGGAAAGTTAGAGGTTATCTAGTTCAATGTTTCAAATTTACCTATATGGAAACTAAGACCCAATGAAGCTAAGTGAATTTCACCACCCAAGTGGTGGTTGAAGCAGCTGGACAATGTTTCTGATCTTTTAGTTGGAAAGGGAGGAGGAAAAAGCAAACCACAAATACTTGAAAATCAAATGTGAAGTGTTAGAGAGGCTGGGATACATTATATTGAGTGGCCAGATCCCAATTTAGTTCTCTTTCTGCTATGTTTCAACAAAATAGAGGAGTTAAGTGACACAGTACTTTGTGTGTATATGGGATGTCAAGAATTTTTTTCAATCAATTTATCTGAATTTTTTTCTTTAAGAAATAAAAATTCAGACAATATTTCCAGAATAAAGATATATGTAAATGAAGAATATACTGAAGATCATAAAGTCCAGCAGTGTTGTCTATGACAAATAAATCATCTATGTTTGCCTGTAAAACTATTTTTCCCGCTGTATTAATTAAAGAAATCCTCTCTTCTCTGAAGGATTTGATAAAATGGTGCAGATAAGAGGCTTGATGGATATCTAAAGGAGGAGCAAATACCTCTCTGTAAGAGGAAGCTTACTTTGGAGGAGCTATGAGTTGGGCTAGACTCTGTAGGCTGCTTGCTTTGAAAAACAGAACCCTGTAATTATAGCAGTACCTGTGGAAGATTTTCAGATAAAGGTTCTGCAGTCGCCAGGGGCAGAGGTTGTTACAGCTCCTCAGTGACAGAGAACTAAAGTCCATTGGTGGCCAACAAAACTCAGAGGCTGGATGAGGTGAACAGGCTAATAGTTTAAGGGACAGGTTTAGCTGGAGATACACATTTGGGAGCCATCAGATGAGAGACATGAGATCAGACCCCATCACCAGAGAGTGATGGTAGATAGAGAGGACCAAGCACTAAGCCTTGTGCATTCTAGCTGAAAGAGAAGGGGAAGGAGCAGCCAGAGTGGCAGCAGGAAAACCAAACACATGTGTCTTGGGAGAAAATAAAGGGATAGTCATATATGAAAGGAAATGATCAACTATATCATATACTGCCGATAGATCAAGTCTGATGAGGACTTAGACTTGATCATTGGATTTAACAACAGGGAGGTCATTTGAGAGTGGGGAGGGAAAAAGCCTCAAGTGGGAGGGTTTATGAGAGGAGAGAAAATGGAGACAGCAAAGCTAGATAACTTCTTTCAGAAGATTTTCTCTAAGAGGGAGGAGAGAAATGTATTGATAGATGGGAGGAAAGTGGAGTCGAGAGCATTTCTCCCCCAAGATGGACCAAGATCAAATAGAAAAGAAAAACTTTGACAGTATGGCTGTGAGGAATAAGAGTTGTGGAATAACATCAAGAAGAAATCCCCTGGACAGGTGGCTCAGTGGTTGAGCATTGACCTATGAACCAGGAGATCAAGGTTCAATTCCCAGTCAAGGCACATGCCGGGACTGTGGGCTTGATCCCCAGAGTGGGGCATGCAGAAGGCAGCTAGCTGATCAATGATTCCCTCTCATCACTGATGTTTCTATTTCTCTCTCCCTCACTCTCCTTCTCTAAAATCAACAAACAATATATTTTTTTAAAAAAACAAGAGAAGGAATAGAGCTAGTACACAAATTGTAGAGAATGGTCTTTGCTTGTAACTTGGGCATTTAGTTCACCTATAGCCGTGATCAGCAAACTGTGGCTTACGAGCCACATGCGGCTCTTTGGCCCCTTGAGTGTGGCTCTTCCACAAAATATCACAGCCTGGGTGAGTCTATTTTGAAGAAGTGGCATTAGAAGAAGTTTAAGTTTAAAAAATTGGGCTCTCAAAAGAAATTTCAATCATTGTATTGTTGATGTTTGGCTCTGTTGACTAATGAGTTTGCCGACCACTGGCTTATAGTAACAAGACCACATGTCAGTAGGTAAATGTGGGAGTTGCTGCGAAGAGTAGTCGGAGTCCTCAGTTCTGGGTGAGCCTGACCATTCCTCAAATGAGCTGTCTGCCCAGTGGTGTTGGGGCAGCGAGTGGCATGTCCACTGTGGACCTTTTCATAAGGCTCTCTAGTATATTAATGTCAGGTTGGTATTTTCAGTGTGTAAGACATTGGAAGTTGGGATTTATTTCAGTTCTATGTGAATTTCCCAAAGGCAAGCTATTTCTCTGATTTTCACTTTCTTTAGAGAGGTAAGGAGAGAGAGAGAGAGAGAGAGAGGTTTAGCTTAGATTCTTTTCTCTTTTTCAGGGGGTAAGTTTATTACTTCCCAATTCTATGCTTTTCTCATTCTATTTCATTCAATTCTTCCATCCCACCACTCTTTAGATTTCTCTTGTTCAGAAGGCAAAATTAAACAACTCTAGAAAAATTTCCTTTCTGTTGTGTGGCAGTTTACTTTTGTTACTTCGCATTGGAGGAGCATTTTTTAAAAAATATTTTTATTGATTTCAGAGAGGAACAGAGAAGGAGAGAGAGAGACAGAAACATCAATGATGACAGAGAATCACTGACCAGCTGCTTTCCACACATACCCCACTCGGGACTGAGCCCACAACCCTGGCATATGCCCTTAACCGGAATCAAAACCGGGACCCTTCAGTCCACAGGCCAACACTCTATCCACTGAGCCAAACCAGCCAGGACTGGAGGAGCATTTTATGGCTTACAGGTACTGCCTTACAAATTATGTCATACTAATGGGCAAGAAAGTATCAAATTTATTGTTTTAAATAGGGTGATTCATAACACAGAGAGGTTAAGTGACTGCTCTAAGGTCACAAAGTAAGTGGTAGATCTGGGCAAAAAATAAAGCATTTTTCTCACAGTAAGTTGACTGCCTTTCACAATATTAAATTGTAATGGTGGAACAGGCTTACACTTGAATATAAAGTGGAAAGAAATTAAATAAAGAAAATATCCAAAATATTTCCCACCATTTTTCTGTTGTTAAAAAATAATTATTTTTATTATATACAAATAATAAAATACTATATTCTTGTTTTAAAGAATCCTGGCTCATTCTGGTTTGGCTCAGTGGATAGAGTGTTGGCCTGTGGACTGAAGGGTCCCAGATTCGATTTTGGGATTGCCAGCTTGATCCCCAGTGGGGGATGTGCAGGAGGCAGCTGATCAATGATTCTCTCTCACCATCGATGTTTCTCTCTCTCTCCCTCTCCCTTCCTCTCTGAAATCAATAAAAAGATATTTTTAAAAAAAATATTTTAAAAAAGAAAGAATCCTGTAAATGCAGACAAAGCAATTTCTCATTTACTCACCCCAGTCTCACTGCCCTTCATAGAGCTGACTACTCTTATCAGTTTAATATATATCTCTCTATTTTAAAAAGGGGCTCTGGTATTGGTTTTGTCTGGTTAAGAAAAGCAATGCTTTGTTATTATAAGAGAAAAAAATTAACCACTCATTATCTCATTACAGGGAGATAAATATTTTAGTATATTTCCTACTATTCCTTTATCTAAGCATTCAATTATAATACATATTTTGCATAATTGTCATTTTAGTGCACGTATAGTTGCCTGTCTTTAAAAATTTGTAACATTATATCATGGACATTTTCCCAGGTTGCTTAACAATTTTAGGGAAACATATTTATCTTTTTTTAAAATATATTTTTATCAATAAAAATCAATATTTTATTGATTTTTTTTACAATATCAATAAAATAGAAAGGAGAGAAATAGAAAGTCAGAAATATCGATGAGAGACATCAATCAGCCGCCTCCTGCACACCCCACAGTGGAGATGTGCCCACAAGCAAGGTACATGCCCCCGACCGGAATCGAACCTGGGACCTTTCAGTCCACAAGCCGACGCTCTATCCACTGAGCCAAACCGGTCTCAGCTACTTGTCTATTTTTAAATATATTTTTATTGTTGATTGTTGATTGATATATTACAGATATCTCCCATTTCTCACCCTCCCCCCTCTTTCCAAACCTTCCCCACCCATCTCAGGTCCTAAGGGAAACATTTTATTCTTTTTTTTTTTTAAATATTTTATTGATTTTTCACAGAGAGGAAGGAAGAGGGATAGAGAGTCAGAAACATCGATGAGAGAGAGAGAGACATCGATAAGCCGCCTCCTGCACGCACCCCACTGGATATGTGCCTGCAACCAAGATACATGCCCTTGACCATAACCGATCCTGGGACCCTTCAGTCCGCAGGCTTGGCGCTCCATCCACTGAGCCAAATAGACTTCGGCGGAAACATTTTATTCTTAATGGCAACATATTTCTTTAGTTAGATGTAGTCCCATAATTTAGTTAACCATATAAGGAAAATTTCTAACGTTTTTGCAATTATAAATAATGTTGAGGCTAACTACCTCTTTGATAAGGTAAGAAGGTTTTCTTTTCTCTTTAATAGTACATACACACTTTTTTTTATCCCCATTGAGTGTTTCTGTAGGAAGAGAAACCAGGTACCATATTGAATCGCAGTATCTGGATAAGTGCCTCCCCTCTTCTGAGCCATGTATGTCAGAAAAATAATGGAGGGCACAATAATAATGAACATGCATCTTTGGTTACTCATTAATGCCATCTGCTCAGTGAAACACTAATGAGGTTGCATTTTTGACCTGTGAAAATGAGCTTTTAATTACAGTTCTTTTCTTTGTCTTTTTGCCAGTTGAATCTACCAGACTGCTGGTTCCTTTAAATATATTGTCCAGTGTTTGGAACAGCAAATGAGCTTTCTGGTTTTGAACTGATTTAAACTTGATGGTAGAAAAACAATGTATAAAAGCAAATATTCCCTTAAGTTTTGGATGTTGCACTGTATATAGAATAAACGTTATATGGATTAAAAGTTCCCACAATCTATTTGATTAAGAAACAAATCACACTTTTGAATAATAGGCAATTGCTCAAGGATTACAAATGAAAACAAAACAAAAAAACAAACAAACCATGAAAATGAGCAAACTAACTAGTAATCAAATAAATTAGAAAATTGGATACAAATACTTTTAAAAATAAAATATCCAATTTTTCAAGGATATAGAGAAATAAGCATTTATGAAAAGCCTATTGGCCAGTGATGATGTAAATTAATTCCATTTGGTCACTTTGGCTGGGCCACAGAAGCATATTTACAGGAATGTTGCCTTCTGAAATTCCAAAAGAGGAGCATTACAGCTTCAGCTTCTTTTTCATTGGGGAAAAGGAATGTGCAAACTGAGCGACCTCACCTACACTTTGGAGGTGCCATCTTCATTTGTCCCAAATCAGTTGGGCCCCCTAATGTCACTGAAGATCTGGATATCATCTTTGAATTCTTTTCTTCTTCTTAAATATATTGTCTTGCCAAAGTATCTAGTGTAACATACTCTTTTTTTTGTTGTATACAAGGTCAGGGAGCTATGAAATGGTGTTATTAAAGGACCCATCAACTAGGTTTTAGCACAGACCCAAAAAGTTGACATAACTGAGGGAACATGAAGATAGGGATTTTGCTGTCTGCATACTGAAGAAAAGTAGGGGGAAAGGCATTTTCCAGTTTAATAGCTGTATATCAGGTACTAAGGATCAGGTTGGCTTGCTTAAGTATAGAGAGTATCTTGAGGAGAGCAGATACAGTTAGAGATGCTCCTTGTTAATCCACTGTTGCTCTGAAGGACCTATCTTTGTGCTACACTGATCAAAAATAAGGTAAGCACCCAGCTGGCATGGCTCAGTGGTTGAGCACTGACCTATGAAGAGGTCATGGTTCAATTCCCAGTCAGAGCATATGCTTGGGTTGTAGGCTCAGTCCCCAGTGTGGGGCGTGCAGGAGGCAGACGATCAATGATTCCCTCTTACCATTGATGTTTCTAACTTTCTCTCCCTCTCCTTTCCCCTCTGAAATCAATAAAATTATATTTTTTGAATGTTCTAAAAGAATAAATAAGGTAAGCAGAGTTGTAATAAAACCACCACCCTCCCATTTATCATATCTTTGTTGATAGAACTATTCTGTGTTAGCAGTAGGAATTCAGAGTTTTTACTCGCCCAGTTCTACCATAATGCTCCACAGTTAGAGATCTAATGTGCAGACTGTGCAATTCTGAGTATACCTATTCCAACCACACACTCAGAACTGCGGATGGAGTCATGTGATAGGCTAGAGGTCACCCAGGGCCTATGAGTAGGTAGGCTTATCTGATATTCTAATCCCAACTATGAATGGTATATCTTCAGGAGTCAGCACATTTTAAATACCTATGTCAGAAAAGATTTTGATCTTTTCCTTTCTTCAGTGGATAGTTATCTTGTCAAATGGTCATGCTTCGCATAATTTTCGTAGTAGGAAAAGCCAGAGGAGGGATGTGTAACACCTGCTCTCGTGAGATTGCAGTTTCTTTCTCCAAGGTGCCTTTCTGGTTCTATGAAATGCTTCAGGCCAAAAAATTGGACAAGCATGGCTTCCTATGATAGTGGCTCTAATCAACCCTTTGTTTGCAGACTTAGAATTTTTTAGTTATATAAATCAAGTAGAATCTTAGTGGACTACCCACTATTTCATTGTGGGGCCCCACAATTAATTAGCCACCAAATACCACCACTGAAAATCAGGCCATACTGCCCATTATGTAATCTTGCACTTGTCTACCTTGAATTTGAACATTAAAGACCAATACTCTGCATCTGTGACCCCAGAATCCTGGTATTTTCAATGAAATCGGTGGAGCCCATTTCTGATAGAGCACCTCTAGCTTATAGAAATAGTCAAGTGAGAGGTTATGAGACCTTTAAGCAAGATAGGAACAGTTTTATTAAAAGGAGCGTTTGAGGCTTTTTCCAATGGCAACAGACTCTCAGTGGTAGTCGAGTTCAATGCAGTCAGTCATCTGAATCTTCCCATATGGCCTTATTCTAAATCTTGGGGTTCTAGTTTATTATTATTTCTGCCCTTAGTTTCACCTCAAAGATCTGCCTAGGCAGTAAATTTAGTTGACATTATAAGTTGGCAACATCTGAGGTCAATCTCTGAGTTTGTTTTTAGGCTATTAGAGACCTGCAGGATAAAGAATAGGAGATTAATTCATGCGTTATAGAAATTCCCTGATTATTGGTCTGTATTTTTGGCAATAATTTTTAGGCTGAAGCTTATCTTTCTTAAGCTATCCAGTGCTATTAACAACCACCCCATCTTCACAATCTGCATTTTTCATTTCCTTTATACAATACTTATATGACATTGGCTCTCCCATGAAATAGATTTTGTGCAGTCTCTACTTCTTTGGTCATTAACTTCCAATCAATCCATGTGTCTGATTATCCTGGCTTGGCTATTATGCTTACAATATAGCTGCGCGGGAGGTTGAGTAAGGTAGTACCTGGAATATTTGGCATCTCAACTCTGCTTCAAAGCTATTAAATTTCTTCAAAGCTGGTGACTTGGATGCTGGTGACCAGAAATAATGACTACGATCCCAGAAAAGGAGAGATTTTCTCTGACTCCCAGGTCTGTTTCAATCTTGCTTGGGTGTTTTGCTGGCCCCTGTAACCAATTCCTGTTTAAGATGTGGAGAGGTTGACTGGACTAGCTGATTTTGGAGCAGATTCCTGACTGACAGCCCTTGATGGAAAGATGCAGGTACCCAAAGGAAAGGGGGTCTGTTATTAGAAGAAGTGGGGAGAGGGGGAAAGGCACATTATGGTGAAAAGAGCTTAGGATTACAGTTAGACCCATCCATGTTAAATCCTAGCTATACCACTTGCTTGCTTGCAAAGTCAAATTTACTCACATACCTGCAGTTTACCAGAGGAACTGAGTCCTGATTCTGGTGCCAAGTTGCCTGGTATGTGTCTGTCCAGGTTCTGTCACTTACCACCTGTGTGATTTTCATGTTTCAGTTTCCACACATAAGGCATCAGTATAAGAAAAGTACCTTCTCCATAGAATCATTGTGATTAATACATGAACTAGTAACTGTAAACATTATAATAGCCATCACTAATTTATATATTATTTTAATAATAGAGGCCCGGTGCATGAAATTTGTGCATGGGAGGGTGGTGTCCTTCAGCACAGCCTGCACCCTTTCCAATCTGGGACCCCTCGAGGGGATGTCTGACTGCCCGATTGAGCCTAAATGGGCAGTCGGACATCCCTCTCACAATTCAGGACTGCTAGCTCCCAACTGCTCACCTGCCTGCCAGCCTGATCACCCTCTAAGCACTCCCCTGCCACCTGATTGCTGCCTAACTCCTCCCCTGCCAGCCTTTTTGCCCATAACTGTCCTCCCTTGCAGGCCTGCTCACCCCTAACTACCCTCTCTGCAAGCCTGGTCTCTCACAACTGCTCTAATCTGTAGGCCGGGTCCCCCACAACTACTCTTCCCTGCAGGCCTGGTTACTCCCAACTTGCCTTCTTTGTCAGCCTGGTCACCCCTAACTGTCCTCCCCTGCTGGGTTGATCACTCCCAACTACCCTCCTTTGCAGGCCTGGTCCCTCACAACTGCTGTCCCTGGCTGTCCATCTGGTGGTGGTCATCCTATGTCCACATGGGGGCAGCCATCTTGTGTGTTGGAGTGATGGTCAATCTGCATATTACTCTTTTATTAGATAGAATAGAGGCCTGGTGCATGGGTGGGGGCTGGCTAGTTTTCCCTGAAGGGTGTCCCGGATCAAGGTGGGGGTTTCCTTGGGCATGGGGCAGCCTGGGCGAGGGGCCTGTAATGGTTTGCAGGCTGGCCACGCCCCCCAGTGACCCAAGCAGAGGCCCTGGTATCTGGGATTTATTTATCTTCTATGATTGAAACTTTGTAGCCTGGAGTGGAGCCAAGCCTCCTGCTTGCTCGGTGGTGGCAGCCATTTCTGTTGGGATTTATTTATCTTCTATAATTGAAACTTTGTAGTCTTAAGCAAAGGCCTCAGCCAGCCAGGGTGTGCAGAAAGCTTGGCTTTCTTCATCGCCAGGGGCAACCCTAGCCTCCTGCTCTCTCCAGCTCTGTGGCTGCTGCCATTTTTGTTGGGATTTATTTATCTTCTATAGTTGAAACTTTGTACTTTGAGTGGAGGCCTGGGCCCGCCAGGGTGTGCTTCCTCCATCCTGCTTGCTCTGTGGCTGCAGCCATCTTGGTTGGTGTTAATTTGCATGCTCGCTCCTGATTGGCTAGTGGGTGTAGCTTGTGGGTATAGCAGACTGATGGTTAATTTGCATATTACTCTTTTATTACATAGGATGACACATACAGAAACAAAAGAAAATTATTTTTCTATAACTGATTTAATTTCATTTTCAAATTCATTACTGATAATGGTAATAGGGGTGTGGGTCGTGGAAAGAAAACTGAAAATTGCTCATAATGTAATTTCAATAGTGTCTTTTAGATAGGAATGCAATTAGTTTAAAATTCAAACTCCTTATGAAACTGGCCTCCCTCTTTATGGGGTTTCATGCTACTCTCCTTTCCTTTCCTAATGGAACTGGATACAGAGAGAAAGTGTAGATCATCATGATGGCAGGATGGTGTTAGGACTGTACTGTGTCTTTTTGTTCCTGGTTGGCTTGAGCTGGTGGCCATTGAAATATGGCTGGTCCTGTCTGGCTTTGAGCATCAAACTGTTACCTTCCCTTGAAGAATTCAGGTCTTGCTACAGCCTCTAAACACAAAGTCCCTGCTCCTTGTGGCCCCTTCACCCTGCCTCCAAGATGCTTGACTTTGATTATCCTGGGATGCCCAGAATTTCCATCTGTTTGCTCTCTATATATTATGCTGAGAGGTACCACCTGCTACTGTTCCTACACTGTTAACCATGCACCATGTTAAAGATGGAATGTCAAATGCTGGTCTTCTACAAGGAGTTTGTATTTTTAAAGGCGAGTTTTTTGAGAAATGAGAAAGAAGTCCCTCTGAACTTGGATTTCCCTAGGGTGTTTTATTCTTACTTGTATCCCTAACTGGAGTTTTGACCCTTAGAGGGCAGTCAGGATGCCTAAGCCAGAACTCCTTCCTTTATTTCTCTCATTTGTTATCTCCAGCTCCCCCAGTAAAATTCATTTTTCTTTTCTTCCTCTGATTTGGGTGTTAAATCATATCCCAGATCATATCCTGAGTTCTTTCTGGCTTCATTTTCCAATTTTATCTTCCTGGCTCTGGTTTATATTATTTCAAGGAAAGTCTTTTGAGTTTGCAAAATTCTACTTCTCCTCAACAAAACCTGGTGACCAAAACTAAAAATGGGAACTAACAAACTTCTTTGTTCTTTATTCCTCCTCTGAAAATGTTAAATGACTGTTAATTACTGGGTGTGGAGCACCAAGGCTTGTTCAATATTTTCAAAATAGTATCCCTGTTCCACCAGCTATGCAGCAAAATTTGGTAACAGTTCTTTTTGTTATTTTGTGTAAATATACTTGTTCAGATGGAATCAATAAATAATGCTTAACTTGATACATAAGCATTTGAGTTGCTCAGCAATATACTAGAGCCCTGAATCATTCATTCATTCACTTAATAAATACATACTGATAGTCTAATGTATGCTAGGTCCTGCTCTGAAGTGTTCCATAACTTCTCTAGAGTTTAGGCTCAATGGATGACAGTGGTTTTAACAGTGAAATTTCTACAAAGTGTTCCTAGGTTCTCCAGTAACGAGGTTGGAGATGGCTCCAGATGGACCAGGTGAATACATTAACTAATTTTTTAACTACATTAACTAATTTTTTAACTTCAGTGAGTTCAATTGCTTCCTCTGTTCCCTACCCAGTAATCTTAGCTAAGTATAGAGTGAATGACAAGGTAGTTGTTGGGAGTAATACCACAGATCAAACCCAGGCCAGCACTATTGGAAGGTTCTTGGATCTCCTGTTGGCTTCTTCCTCCTTTTTGCTTAACTGTGGTCATGGCAGGAGAGGGAGGGCTAATGGCAGTTATGAGTTGTACTGAAACCAAGGAGAAGTGCTACACATCTCACTGATTTTTGCGTCGGGGAGCTATTGGTAAGATCCGTGTCTGTCTGTTACTAAGTCATTACCCCAAGTAGCCAAATGACTATAGCTTTTTGACTCTCTATTGTTATATAAAATCACAGTATGACTAAACTTTAAATAGCGAGAAGGCCATTGACAAAGAAGGTAATTGGGAACATCTTGTTTATACTATATATCATGTCTAATCATATTTATAACCAATTAATAAGGCAATGTATAAGGCTCAAATAAACTTATATAATTTTATTTGACCAGTTCTCAGCAATGATAAAAATATAACAAATTTTCAGCGATCATATGACTATTTTTGAATGTGTGAAGGAGACTTTAAGTGTTTTGCTCTATGTGAAATGGCAATTTTGTAATGTGCAAAAGCAGCTTTTAGAAAGATAGCAATAGATATGTCAAGATAAAAATGAAGATGCTTGCCCATACAGGAAAATGTCATATGTAGCCAGATTGGCTTGTAAATACAAAAGTTTCTTGTGATTCTCTTCTTTTGATTCTCTGCAACATGTCTTTCCCTCCTTTGTTATAAGAAAACTTAGAGAGGTAGCTCACCAGTTGTGACATGCCTACTATGAGGACTCTTTTCTTTGAAAATAAACTCAGTTACTTATGCTTTTGGGAGTAAGCCAAATACCTGAGAGATTCTTTGGAAGCAAGATGGCTGAGACATTTTATACTTTTTGAGCTGATTCTATACAACATATACATTCCCCCAAAGCTATTTTGAACTATGTATTTGTAAACCTAATCGGTGTAGTAAAGGATCTTGTTATTTAAAGGGACACCCAAGCAAGTACCCAGAGTAAAAATTATTTGTTTAAGTACCTCTTAATTTAGCTATTTTATAATTCTTTTCTTTTTCTTTTTTTAAAATATATTTTATTGATTTTTTACAGACAGGAAGGGAGAGGGATAGAAAGTCAGAAACATCAATGAGAGAGAGACATCAATCAGCTGCCTCCTGCACACCCTACACTGGAGATGTGCCCACAACTAAGGTACATGCCCCCTACTGGAATCAAACCTGGGACCCTTCAGTCTGCAGGCCAACGCTCTATCCACTGAGCCAAACCAGTTCTCGCTGTAATTCTTTTCTTTGAACTAGGACATGCCTACTTTGTCTTTCAGATCAAACCATGTATATGAAAATGCTAATTTTTATTTATTAATGTATGAAGTGCACATATCATAACTGTACATTTTGATGGGTTTTGACAAATATATCCACCTATGTGACCAACATCCCAATAAAGATGTAGAACATTTCCATGGCTTGTAAAATTTCCTTATGTGTCTTTGCTATCAATCTCCCTCAATCCCAACCAATGCTATGATTTTTATTACCATAGTTTAGTTTAACCTATTCTCTTTATTTTTATTGATTGATTTTAGAGAATGAGAGAGAGAGAGAGAGAGACAGAGAGAGAGAGAGAGAGGAGAGAGAGAAGGAGAGAGAGAGAGAGAGAGAGAGAGAGAGAGAGAGAGAGAGACATTAATTTGTTGTTTGTATCTGTATGATGTTCTAACCAACTGAGCTACCTGGCCAGGGCCTATTCTTGAACTTTCTATAAATGGATTACTCTCTTATATCTGGATTCTTTTGCTCAACAAACTGCTTTTAATATAGTTAAGATTCATTGATATTGTTATGGGTATCAGTAGTTTATTCTTCTTTATTGTTCTCTCCAGCACTCCATTTTATGATTATACCATGATTTGTTTAACCATTCTCCTGTTGATGGGCATTTTAGTTCCCAATTTTTAGTTAGTATGAATAAAATTGCTGTAAACATTCATATAAAAGTCTTTGTGTGAACATATTTTCACTTGTCCTAAATTAATTCCTAGGAGTAGAATTATTGGGTTATAAAGTAGGGATATGTATAATTTATTAAAAACCCAAAAGTGGTTTTCCAAAGTGGTTGCTGCATTTTTTCTCCCACCAGTAATATGAAAGTTCTAATTGTTTAACACCCTTGCCAATATTTATATTGTCAGTTTTTAAATTTTAGTCATTTGAATGTCATGTAATAGTATTTTGTGATTCTGATTTGAATTTCCTGGATGACTAATGATATTTAGTAACTTTTCATGTGCTTCTTGGCCAGTGAAATGTCTTGTTTCCTTACTTTTTTAGTGTATTTTCAAGTTTGCCTATTTGAAAAATTGGGTTATCTCTATTACTGATTTGTGGTTGTTCTTTATATAATTCTAGACATAGTCCTTTACCAGTTATATGGGTCACAAATATTTTCTCAGTTTCTGGATTATTTATTCATCTTCTTACTGTGTTTTAATGCATAAAAGTGGTTCAGACTATGTTCTCTTCATTATAGAAATACATCTTTTCTTAGTACCATTTATCAAAAAGACATTTTCCCCTTTACAATTGAAACTTGTCGACATTCAGTTTTTTTTTAATCTAATATGGATCTATTTTTGGATTCTTTATTCTATTTCACTGATGTGTCTGAATATTTGAACACTATATTATATCAACTTAGTTACTGCAGGTTATAGTAAACCTTGGAATCAAATGGTGTAAGTACTTTAATTTTGTTTTTCTTTCTAAAGAATGTTTTGATTACTTTCAACCCTTTTATTTTCATAGAAATTTTTAGAAATAGCATGTTAATTTTGCCTTAAAAAAATCTTTTGGGGTTTGGCATGAGATTACTTTAAACCCATAAATAAAATTTTGATAAAATTGCCATATTAACAAAATTGAGTGTTCCCACATATGAATATTATATATTTCTCCATTTATTTAGGTTTTAAATTCTCTCAGCAATGTTCTATAGTTTTCACTATAAAAGTGTTCCACATTTTTTGTAAAATTTGTTTCTAATTTTTATATTTTTTAAAAATATTTTTTTATTGATTTCAGAAAGGAAGAAAAAGGGAGAGAGAGATAGAAACATTAATGGTGAGAGAGAATCATTGATCAGCTGCCTTCTGCATGTCCCACATTGGGTATAAAGCCCACAACTCAGGCATGTGCCTTGAGCAGGAATTGAACCAGGACCTCTTGGTTTATAGGTCGACACCATGCCGGCTGGGCGATTTTATACTTTTAAAAAATATATATTTTATTGATTTTTTACAGGAGGAAGGGAGAAGGATAGAGAGTTAAAAACATCGATGAGAGAGAAACATCTATCAGCTGCCTCTTGCACACCTCCTACTGTGGATGTGCCCACAACCAAGGTACATGCCCCTGACTGGAATCGAACCTGGGACCCTTGAGTGCGCAGGCCGTCGCTCTATCCACTGAGCCAAACCGGTTTCGGCCTAATTTTTATTTTATTTATTTTTTATCAGCTACTATCACCATCATTTTATTAAAAGCACATAAAATGTTAATACACTATATATCCAATTAAATACATATAAGCTATATGAAAGCTCTTCTTTTTTATATTTTATCACTTTTTAATTATGTACTTTTATTTTATTTTATTTTATTTTTATTGTTTAAAGTATTACAAATAGTAGTACATATGTCTCCTTTTTTTTTCCCCCATTGACCTCTCCCGGGCCTTCCCTACCCCTAGTACATGCCCTCCCCTGCCCCCCCCCACACACTTTAAAAGTTTATCACATTTTAAAAATCTTTTTTAAGATCTAGTTTTTGTATCTGTTGCCTGTTTATCATTTTATTGTTATTCATTCTTTTATGACTTCTTCTAATTAATTTGAGTTTCTTTAGCTCGTCTTTTTCTAGATTCTTTAGATAAAAGATTAGATCATCATTTTTAAATATTTCTTCTTTTTAATATAACCAACCAAAACTAGAAATTGTCCTCTAATCACAATTTTAGCTACATCCCACAATTTTTGACTTCATTATCTTTTGCTTGAGATATTTTCTAATTTATATTTAATTGCTTCTTTGATTTATGGGTTATATAGAAGTAGATTTGTTGATTTCCAAATACTAGAGTTCTTTCTATATCTATTGGAAGCTAATTTAATTTGTTTAATTAATAGTCAGAGAAATGTTCTTTATAATTAACTTCTTTGAAATTTTTGAGATTTGATTTATGCCATATCATTTGGGCCTTCTAGATATTATTCCATCTGCATTGGAATAGAAGTGTTATATATATATCAAGTTGATTGTTCAGTGTATCACAAACCTGCTATGTTAGTTTTGGTCAAATCTTTAATATCCTTATTGATTTTCTTTATTTGATACATTAATATAATGAGTGAATGAAAAAGGTATACTCTCACTCTAAGGTATAACCTCAGTCTGTCTGTATATTTGTCTTTTTCCCTTCAGTTCTGTCAGATTTTTAAAAAATATATTTTATTGATTTCCCAGAGGAAAGGATGTGGGGGTGGGGGAGAAACAGAAACATCACTGATGAGAGAGAATCATTGATTTGCTGCCTCTTGCATTGATCATTGAATCATTGATCACATGCCCCCGACCTGGGATTGAGCCCGCAACCTGGGCATGTACCCCTGACTGGAATCAAACCTGGGATCCTGCAGTCCACAGGCCAACGCTCTATCACTGAGCCAAACCATCTAGTGTTTGTTTGTTCTTCATGTATTTTGAAGCTCTATTATTAGGTGCACACATTTAAGAATGCCATTTATTTTTAATGAATGGACCCCTGTATGATTATAAAGTACCTTTTTATAAAAAGATATTTTTTATTATTTTGTGTTTGTTTTTTTTTATAGAGTGAGAAAGGGAGAGGGAAAGAGAAACATCCATGTGAGAGCAGCCCTACCAGGGATTGAACTTGCAACTGGAACATGGGCCCTGACCTGGAATCAAACTGGCAAACTTTCCATGCATGGCGCAATGCCCAACCAACTGACCCCCACAATGGCCAGGGCTGGAGTGCCTTTTTTTTTTTTAATATATTTTATTGATTTTTTTTTACAGAGAGGAAGGGAGAGGGATAGAGAGTTAAAAACATCTATCAGCTGCCTCCTGCACACCACCCACTGGGGATGTGTCTGCAACCCAGATACATGCCCTTGACCAGAATCGAACCCAGGACCTTTCAATCAGCAGGCCAAGGTTCTATTCACTGAGCCAAACCAGTTAGGGTGACTTTCTAAAAATCTCTGGTTGAATTCTTTACCTTGAAGTCTACTTTATCTGATATTAATTTAACTAGTAAGAAAATGGTAGATTTTAAAATGTTTTATCTTCATTTTTCTCATTTGCCAACCTGCTAGCCCTCCTGCAGTCCTTTGCCAGGCAGTGTTGTTACGTTGGTGGGTACAGATGGTATCAGGTACTGCTGGTCATTGCAGTTTCTTCAAAATGGGCAGTCTTGAGACTATGAGGGCAGTAGCATAAGCAGTTTGTTGGTTTCAGGCTAAGTGAATGGAGGCTTGGCTTTAATCTACCTTCAGAAATGTTTCCAATCTTTGCTTCCACCAAGCTAGTAGAGGTTTGTTTGTTTGTTTATTTATTTATTCATGCCTGAGAGAGATTAAAACTGAACATGTAATTGTAGGTGGTGTCAGTTTGCTGAAAATTATGGAGTCTGTTTTTCTTTAACTGTATTTTCAATATTTTTACATAATAGAAGAATTCTATGGCATTTTGATTTGAAGAGTTTGAAATTCACTGAAGTGAAAGTTCAATCTGTGAGTCAGACAAATTGTATGGTGTTTTTTTGTTTTTTGTTTCAAATTCCAAATGTCTGACTTAAGGCAAGTCATAAAATCTGTCTCAGAAGAATAAAGAACAGTGATGTTTATCCTAATCTATACAACTCTTGCAATTTTGTAATTAGACATGATGTTAGAGAGTATCTGCTCCTACCTGGTAATTTTATGGATAAGGAGATTGAGGCTTTGAAAGGCAAAATGATTTGCCTAAAGACGTTCAGCTTCTTTATAGCAAAGATGGAATTTGAGCCCTGGATTCTTGTTATTAATCTAGTGGTATTCTTTACTCAAGTCTGACAAATTTAGAGAGCATTTAGGAAGACTCACAAGATTCCAATATAATGAGTCAATACAAATCTTTAATGTAAGATGTTAAATTATTTAAAATTTTAAAAATACTGTTACATGAATTTCAAATAGCAGTTTATCTTCTACGAGACCTAAATGGGCCTAAAGGGGCAGTCAGACATTCCTCTCACAATCCAGGACTCCTGGTTCCCAACTGCTCCCCTACCTGCCTTCCTGATTGCCCCTAACTGCTTCTGCCTGCCAGCCTGATCACCCCCTAACCATCCCTTGCCAGCCTGTTTGCCTTTAACTGCTCTCCCCTGCAGGTCTGGTCACCCCTAACTGCCCTCCCCTGAGGCCTGGTTTTTCCCAACTGCTGTCCCCTGCAGGCCTGGGTCCCCCCTCCTCCCCGCTCCAACCTCTCCACCCCCGCTCCCAACTGCCCTTTCCTGCAGGTTTGGTCAGCCCCAACTGCCCTCCCTTGTAGGCCTGGTCCCACCCAACTACCCTTTCCTGCTGGCCATCTGCTGTCAGCAATCTTGTGTCCACAAAGGGGCAGGATCTTTGACCACATGGGGGTAGCCTTCTTGTGTGTTGGAGTGATGGTCAATCTGCATATTACTCTTTTATTAGATAGAGGCCTGGTGCATGGGTGGGAGCTGGCTGGTTTGCCCTGAAGGGTGTCCCAGATCAGGGTGGGGGTTCCCTTGGGGCATGGGGCGGGCCTAGGCGAGGGTTCTGTGGTGATTTTCAGGCTGACCACACACACACACACACACACACACACACACACAAACACATATCTGGCGACCCAAGCAGAGGCCCTGGGATCTGGGATTTATTTATCTTCTATAATTGAAACTTTGTAGTCTGGAATGGAGGCCTGGGCCCGCCAGGGTGTGTGGAAAGCTTGGCTTCCTCCATTGCCAGGGAAACCCAAGCTTTCCTCCTGCTTGCTCTGTGGTTGCAGCCATCTTGGTTGGGGTTAATTTGCATACTCACCCCTAATTGGCTGGCCGGCATAGCTTGTGAGTATAGCAGTGATGGTTAATTTGCATATTAGATAGGATCAGCTTAAATTTGAGCAAATATGTCAGAAGAGTCCCATAGATCCTTGTCAAGTACAAAATAACCTGATTTGAAGAAGATATCATTCTCCTCTTTATTACTGAAATAATATCAACTTGTTCAGCTCTCAAAGATTACAAATGTATCATTATGTCATAGGCAGTTAGGCATGACTAGCATGGGAACCATAGGATAGGCCAGGTATGGAATGTCACCAGGGCAGAAATCCTGGGGAACTAGCAGTGGGCAAAACTAGGAAGCAAGTATTGTAGGGTGGGACCTTGCCCCCAGGGTGACCTTTCCTCTCCTAGCATATCTTAACCTTTTATATTGCTGGTCGTGTGATTCGGACCCTCCCTTGATCTTTTTTCCTCTAGCATGTTGCTAGTCATGTGGTATTCCCCTTTGAGGGGGATCAAGGGGACCAGAAAGTAGACCAAATCAGTAGAGACCAGGACCCTAAAAGGACACACCTGGAAAGCTAATGAGTATTCCTCTCCTGAGACTGCCCCCATAAAATCCCCACGTTTAAAAACCCTCAAGATGAAGGAACCAGTGTGTACCTGCTCCCTCTCTCTCTCTCCCCTCCCTCCCTTCCTTCTTCCCGCCCTGGGAAGGCTGGTGCCTTTCCCCTTCTCCTAGGTGTGTTTTCTTTGCCTGTCTTGCTCCTAAGCTCCAAGGGCCTTTCTTTGCCTCTATCCCAAGTCCACGCAGCCCAGCTGGCTCACTTCTTCTACCATTGTGAGTTTCTAACTAAATTTTCTCCATCAATTTGGGTTCCTTGGCTCTGAACTCTTTGTCAAATTTAAGTACCAAGGTTCCTGAACCAAGGTCCAATTGCCAGTAACTTCTAGTGCTGTTTCACAGCTAACCATTAGATCCTTACAAACAGCACTATAAAAATAACATATGCCAAGAACTCCTCTAAGTGCTTTATATCTGCTAACTTTATTCATACAACAGCCTTATTTTTGCCCTCATTTTATAAATGCACAATTAAAGTAATTTGCTCAAGGAGGCAGAGTTGGGAATGGACCTAGAATGGATATCATTTGTACTTTGTCATAGGAAGACAGGGCAAAGATACAGATTGCTTTATCCTTTTTTTTCATGAGTGTGTCTTTCCGCTGCCCTTCACCCCTCCGCCGCCCCCGCCCCCGCTCCCCCCTCCCCGCCCTCCCCCTCCGGCTTCTATTTACATAGAACAGTTTACCCAAGTAGCCATTCCAAGGCCATAGGATGTATTGTACAACTTGGCTCTGGCCAGGTCTAAGGTACTAGAGGAAATGTTTTTCAAGGTGATAAGAAAAGTCATGATAATTTTTCTTATAACTAAAATGAAATAAAACCTTTAGTTTTTAAAATTATATTTGAGTCTTCAAATTACAGCAATTAAACCCTTAGAGAGCGTATCTTGCTTTCTATTTCATCTTTATTACAAATGGGTATTTTCTCTATTACATTATTCAATTTGCCATTGTTTATTTTGTATAATTTTATAGAATTTTCTATATGCTCAAAAGAAAACCAAGAGACTGAAGAGACTGAGAAGACAAGCCTCAGACTGAGAAAAAAGTAACTTTTTTCTTTTTTAATTTCAGAGGAAATATTTTTGCCTTTACTTGGCAACATTTTCTTTTTAATTTTAATTTCTTTTATTTTTTAAAGAGAGAAGAACAGAAAGGGAGAGAGAAACATCAATTTGAGAGCAAAACAATCACTGGGGATCTAAACCACAACCCCAGGCCCTACTGGGAATTGAACTGGTAAGATGCACAGGAGGAAGCCCAATCAATTGAGCCACACCAGCCAAGGGTATTTGGGGACATTTTCCATTGGGGCACCAAGTAATTCCCAAACATGAATGCTCAAGTTTTTCAATATTTTGGTGGGGAAACAAAAAGGGCATTGATCTGCTCTTTGTTTCTCCTTCCATCCTGATCCCTTTAAGATTCCCACCCACACCCCATCAAAGAGTTAAAAAAAAGAACGTTTCCACGTTAGTGATTAAAAAATGGTTTGCAAGCTTCTAAGAGATTCCTCACTTGACTAATGCACTTGCTTTCTAGAAGATGATCAAGTTCTTTGCAATAATTTCATGGTAATTAATCTAGTGCCTAAATGATAATATAATTAGAAGCAATTAAAATTCTGCCCAAGAATGATCTACTCAGTCGATGTCCCTATATGCTCATGGAGTAATCTTTTTTTTAATTGAGAGAGAGAGAGAGAGAGGAAGGGCGAGAGGGCGAGAAACATGGATGGCCCTCCAACTGGGGACCAAGTCCACAACCCAGGCATATATGCCCACACTGGGAATCATACAACCTCTTGATGCATGAGACAATGCTCAACCAGTTGAGCCACACGTCCAGGGCACTCATGGGGGAATCTTGAAAGAAGCTCCAGAAATCATTTGTTTCTCCGCTTCCCAGAGATGCAGGCATTCAGTGTCCATCTTAAGAAGGGCAGGAGTCACTGAAGTAAATGTAGAGGGACGACTGAGGCCCCTGGAAAGAATCCGGGGGCTTGAGACCATCTTAGGCAGGAGAGAGAGAAGGCCATGTCATCACTCTCAGCTTGGATACCTGTGACACTGAGCTTTTCACCGGTGACCTCAGTTTCTGGTAGAGTTGCTCCTCTTCTGAGTGGAGCAGAAGCTGGGGACCTTCGCCTCACAGCGCTTGTGCACGTTCATGGCGCAGGCCTCGCATTTCATCCCTTGCCGGACAAGGCCGGACAGCAGTGAGCCACAGTGCTGGCAGAAGGTGGGCCTTCGGTAACTGTGCACTTTAAACTTGTGCCTGTTCTTGGGGTCATCGGTGTTGGGCCCCTGGCCTGCGCCCCGACAGGGAAGAGCAACCAGCTCATGGCACCTCTTGTGCACCACAAAGCGGCAGAGCTGGCACTGGTAGCCCTGCTTCCCGAACCCCCAGATGAAGCCCGAGCAGTGGCTGCAGAAGGTGGGCTGCCGTAACACCTGAGCGGCGAAGTGGTGGCCCTTCACCTCGTGCACTTTCCTCTGCGTCCCCTGGCGGGCGAGGCTGCTGGGGGCGGGCTGGGCCTGGCTCTCACGTGCCCTGGGGTCGGTCATGGTCCTTCTGGTCGCGGCGGGAGAGCAGCAGCCGGGCGGGCGCAAGTCCAGGAGGGAGTCGGGCCGGACTGGCAACGAGCGGGAGCTGGACGGGCTGGCACGCTGGCAGGCCCCGCGCGCTCTGAAGGCCCCGGGCCCGGCGCTGGCACTTTCAAGCCCGCGGGCGCCGGCAGCACCGCCCACCGCGCCGGCCCGAGTGCAAGGGCGCGGCCGGAAGGGGCGGGGAGTGCGGGGCGCGGGCGGGGGTGCCTGCTCTGGAGCGGGGATTTTCGTGGTTGGGGGGCAGCGCCAGTGGAAATTGGGGGCGAAAATGAGCGCCGGTTTGGGGCGCACCGTTCTCTGCCGCCGCCTTTTTCTTTACCTCCCTTTTCCTCTCCTTCCTCTGCTCCGGTTCCTCTCCCTTCGCCCACTCCTCGCCTGTCCGCCTCCTTCCCCTCCCGCTGGCGCCCTCCTGCTCCTCGCTCTCCTCCCAGCTCTGTGCCGAGCTGGGCAGGGGCGGGCAGGGCAGCTGCCCCGTCCTGGTCTTTACTCAGCTTGTGTCCGAGGGAGGTTGCAACCAGCACACATGAACTCATTGCTAAAGTTCTGCGGCACTAAAAGCTAAAAACTCGTTTTTGCCAATATTTAAAAAAAAGAAAAAGGTAGAATTTTGATTCAGACGGTACCAGACAGCTATTGTGTTGGCTGTGGTCAGTTTTTAATTTGATAATCTAAGGGGGAAAGAGGTAAGTGCCCCCTGACTAAATAGCCAGGTGTTGCCCGTTGTAAAGATTCTTGTGGCGCACACACCTGTTGAAAACCGCTGGTCTGCACCCCTGGCAACTCCCAGACACTAGGAGAGAGAGAGGCTCTCCTTCAGAATCTCCAGAAGGATCCCACCCTGCTCCCACCTTGATTTCAGACTTCCAGCCTCCAGAACTGCGAGGCAATACATTCCCACCGTTTTAAACCACCCATATTGTGGCAATTTGTGATGGCCTCTCCGGGAAACTTATAAACCCAGTGAACTTCGGCATTATTGATCAGGCCCTATGTTTAAAGCTTGGTGTTCAGCCATCCCTTCCGGGGTGCTCTGTGACAGGACATGTCTTTCCAGCTGGCGCATGAGAGCAGGGACTGAGGGGCTGCTGCTCCTGGCCCCTCCACACAGGAAGCCTGGAGCCTTTCTGGTCTTTCTTAGGTACTTGATTGGCATGGATTCTCTTGAGCAGCTCCTACTATGATCCCTCTGTGGGAGTGACTTCCAAACGGAGACCAGGCCCAGCACGTATAGCTCAGTGGGCGAGCCTCAGCCTATGAACTAGGAGGTCAAAGGTCAATACCTGGTGAGGGCACATGCCCAGGTTGGGGCTCCATCCCCAGTGGGAGATGTGCAGGATGCAGCTGATCAGTGATTCTCACCATTGATATTTCTCACTCTCCCTCTTCCTTCCTCTCTAAAATATATTTTAAAAATGTAGGCCTGAACTGAGAAGAGACATTTAGAAAACAATTCTGGGCTTCCTTTAGCAGACCTTATTTTACTTTATAATTTTCATGTCAGGGTGATCACCAAGAAATTATTTTTCTTTAAAGACTTTATCGAACAATATCATGACAGTGTCATTTTATGTTGATGTGGTAATTTGTCCCTTTAGAAGGAGCTATTTCTTGAGTAATCATTTTGGGTGCTGTGTGACAGGCTTAGACTATTTTAGGACTCTGTGGCCCTGTCTCATGCAAGCATTTACCTTCAAGATAATGCTTGGGGCAAGTGTTGCCTGTGACTCATTCCTCTTCTAGCAGTGTCTGCATTGTTCTTGTCTTCAGCAGAGAATGTCATGAGACAAGGATGGCTTGGAAGATTGGCTGCCAATGTGATTCTTATGTAAGACTGGCATGAAAGATTGTCTTTGTCCTTATTAAGCATCATTTCACCCAGACTAGATTTTTTTTTTTTTTTGTGACAGTACAGGACATTCACTAGATGTGAGGAAGTATGTGAAAGCCACATATTATGTTTGATAGTTTTAGAAACAGCTTCCAGTTTGAAGCCGTATCACTTAAGCTAATATGGATTTATAGAAAGTCATCCTGATTTATGGTTTCTAAAATGCAGGATTAACAATCTCTATATTAATTTGTATGAAAATGAGATGCAAAATTTATAAAACATTGCATTTTCAAGGTGATGACAAATGTATCAAAATAACATTTAAATCTTCCAACTTCCATCTTGTCCCCACCTTCATCTAAAGTGACCAACACTAAGAGTCTGTTGTGTATCCTATGTCAGTTTTTGGTGCTTGGGTTATAATTTCATTTTTTCCACAGTCTTAGTTTCAAGCCGTAGCTTAATCTCTGTGTGCCAAAGTTTATCAATGCTATTTTAGTAATATTACCTATTGAATACCTGAAGCTCTATGAAATGTCCATTGCCTATTGTGGGCAACAAAGGTGTGAATGTTCAGGTATAAAGATAATTACCTCCTTTATATATGAAGAAAATGTGATTCAATAGGTTCAATTACTTGCTCCAAAGTATGTAAAAGAGCAGCAAAACAGGAAGATTGCTCTATTCCAAAGACCCACTCATTTTATATCAAGAGTTTGAGAATCTGCACTCAGGAATATTTAGACAAAATTATAGAGTGTAATGCTGTCTTACTAATAAATGCAATTTATTTATTTTGGCCTGTATACAATTTAATTATCTTAGTAGCTATTAGCTACAAACTTTTTAGCTCCTTAGTGATTTTTAAAATGTGACGAAAACCTTAAGCCAATGAGCCCAAAGCAAAACACAGTTTTCTTCTGATAATGACATTTCCCAGATGTGGTTTTTCCTGCTGTCAGCATGTTATAAAAAGCTCGTGTTTATAACTTGACCTCAGCCTTACCTGGGTCTTGAATGGCAGACATATGTGTTTCACTAAATTAACCACAGATCCCAAAGCAGAAAGAGAAGTCAAGCCGATCACTAAAGTCTGTATTTTGTCCCCGTAACTTGCAGGTGAATGAGGAATACAGAAATCAGCCTAACATAATTTTCCCATTTTTCTCTGTTCAACTTCTGAGATGGCAACTGCTGGTGTCAGTTTGTCTGGAGAGTTCATCTTCCAGGGATATCAAGAATTTTAGTGGCCGTCTGAGAAACAGCAGCCTCATGAGCAGCCTGTCCTCATCCGAGGAGCAGCATCTGGACAAGCAGCCTGTCCCTGCCAGCCAGAGGAGCCACCACTGCTGTGAGCAGCACCCACCAGAAGAGCTGCCGCCAACGGCGACCACCTGAGGAGCAGCCGCTGCCCGAGGAGCCACTGCCACCCGAGAAGCCCCTGCACGACCTAGATCCTTCGGTGAGAACAAAAATAGGAGATAAAGAAACTCTCAAATGTAAGAATAGGAGGAATCACCAAAAAATTGCTAAGAGAAACAGATGCATGCGGTATGTCAGAAAAAGAATTCAGAATAAGGGTCATACAGTTCATAAACTGGATAGATGAAAAAAGTCAACAACTTATGTAAGAATCAAGAAGAAATAAAGAGTGGTATAGCTCCAATACAAACAACAGGAGACTAGGAGAAGCAGAGGACCAAATTAGTGAATTAGAAGACAGGGAAGCAAAACACACCCAAACTGAACTGCAATTGGAGAAAAAAAAATTAAAAGACAGGAGGAGAGCTTAAAGGAGCTTTGGAAAAACATGAAATGAAACAACATACAAATAATAGAGGTGCCAGAATGACAGGAAGAGGTTCAAGGATTAGAAAACCTATTTGAAGAAATAATGTCAGAAAACTTCTCTGATGTGGAGAAGAAAAAAGTCATGCAAGCACAGAAAGTTCCAAATAAGATGAACCCAAAAAGACCCACAAACATTCAGGACAAAGAGAGAATCTTAAAAGCTGCAAGAGACAGACAGAACCTTACATATAAGGGATCTCCAATTAGATAATCAAATGATTTCTCAGCAGAAACATATCAGGCCAAAATGGAATGGAAGGAAATTTACAAAGTGATGCAAAGCAAAGGACTGAATCCAATACTCTATTCAGCAAAGCTATCATTCAAAATTGAAGAGGAAATAAGAAGCTTCACAGATTTGTAAAAAGAGGCTAAGGGAGTTTATCACTACCAAGCCAGCAATGCAATAACTGGTATAAAAAGAAGAAATAAAAAGGAACACAGGCACAAAAAATAAAAATGGCTACAAACAAGTACCTACCAATAATAACTTTAAACGTAAATGGACTAAATGCTCCAATCAAAAGACATCAAGTGGCTGAATGGATAAAAAACCATGAGCCATCTATATTCTGTCTATAAGAGACCCACCTCAGAACAAGGAACTTAACAAACTGAAAGTGAAGGGATGGAAAATATCTTTCAGGCAAATGGAAATGAAAAATAGCAATACTTATATCTGACAAAATAGACCTCATAATACTAAAGGGATTGATACATCAAGAGGATATAACCCTGGTAAATATATATGCACCCAATGCAGGAGCATCCAAATACATTAAAAAAACTGGAAGATATCAAGGGAGAAATCTATAACAATACAATCATAGTAGAGGACTTTAATATCCCACTGACATCACTGGATAAACCCTCTCGATAAAAAATCAGCAAAGAAATAGCAATCCTAAATGACTCACTAGATCAGATGGACTTAGTTGATATCTTCTGAACATTTCACCCCAACGCCATCGAATATAATGTTCTTCTCAAGTGCACATGGAACATTTTCAAAGATAGACCACATATTGGGGTCACAGGCAAAGTCTCTCCAAATTCAAGAAGATTGAAATCGTATCAAGCATCCTCTCAGACCACAATGGCATATTAGAAATAAACTATAATAAAAACAATCACAAAAATTCAAACACTTGGAAACTGAGTAGCATGCTTGGGATACCAAAAAGATCAATGAAAGAATTTAAAATATACTGGAAATGAATGTCAATGAAAACACAACAATCCAAAATCTATGGGACACAGTGAAAATAGTCCTGAGAGGGAAGTTTATAGCTCGACAGGCCTACCTAAAAAAAAATAAATAAAAATAAAAAACAGAAAAAAATGGTAATAAATCATGTAACTCTACAACTTAAAGAATTACAAAAAGAGCAACAAGAAAAGCCCGAATGAGCTGAAGGAAGGAGATAATAAAGATCAGAGCAGAAATAAATGACAAACAAACAAACAAGCAAACAAAAAAGTACAAAAAGATCAATGAAACCAAGAGCTGGTTCTTTGAAAGGATAAACAAGATTGATGAACCTCTAGCCAGGCTCACTAAGAAGCAAAAAAAGAGGACCCAAATTAAATCAGAAATGAAAGAGGCGAACTAGCAACAGATCCCACAGAAATACAAAGGATTGTTAAAAAAAATACTATGAACAACTCTGTTCCAACAAACTAGATAACCTAGAGGAAATGGACCTGTTCCTTGAAAAATACAACCTCCCAAAACTCAACAAGGAAGAATCTAAAATCTCAATAGGCTAATAACTATGGTCAATGCTCAACCACTGAGCAACACCAGCCAGGATCCATTTTATCTCCCCCCCCTTTTTTAAATATGCATTCATTAAGCATATTAAAATTGATGGCCTCTTGGTTCCTGGGATGCACTGGCTGGCCATTTACTAAAGGGATTGATACAAGAAGATCATATATGCACCCAATAGGAGCACCCACTACTTCCTTAGCACAGCTTCTACAGCAATGCAGTTTTTTTGTTTTTTACTTCTATGGCCATTTTCTCTCAGATGTCTTTGCTCATTCCTTCATTCTTTTTTTCCGGGAAATATATCCACTCCCTAAGATCATGCATGACATCCTATTCCCTTTTTCTATGGCTTTCTTTCTCAGTCAGGGCCTCACATGGCTCCTGGTAGAGCAGTGATTTTACCTGTTTCTTTTTATCCTCCTCTCCCACTTTAAATAATAGCCATCCATGTTCCACCCTGAACCCTCGCTTAATGATTGTGCCCCTCTGGAATGAGTGAGTGGGGTGAATCCCCTTGGCTTTCTATCCACAACAAGTTGACCTTCAAATGCATTCATCCTTACCTCCTGCCCCAGGAAGAGGAAGAGTTGGTGCCTTTCCTGTTTAAGGTCAATCCTTTGATCCTACTCCTGTACTATTGATCATTTCCTCTCTATCTGATACTTTCAACTTGTCAGATAAGTTGAACCCATACACATGCTCCAGTCCTTTAAAGTGTCTGACTCTACCCAGGGTCCTCTCTCACTACTATTCTGTCTTCCTCTTTCCCAGAAAGGCCAAGCTTCAGTAAGGAAGAGTAGACAGGTGTTCTTTGTACTTCCTCTGCTTTAACTCTTTCCTCAATCCAGGCTTTCATGTCAGCCTTCTGCCCATACTGAGGTTTCCCAGAGACATTTGATTGCCTCATGTCATCAGTGTTACTTAATTCCTCAGCAGCAATTGAGCCTGCCACTACAGCTTCTTTTTCTGGACTTTGCTCCATTGCACCAGTCTGTGCTGTTTCCTGACAGTTTTTTCTTTTGTTAATATTCACCTGGGGGTATTTCTTTTCAGACAATGGAAGGGAAGGGGAGAGACAGAGAGAGCGAGCTACATAGATTTGAGAGAGACACATCCAGTGGTTGCCTCCCACACATGCCCCAACCAGGGTCAAGGACTGAGCTTGCAACCGAGGTACACGCCCTTGACTGGAATTGAACCTGCAACCCTTCAGTCTGCAGGCTGATGTTCTAACCACTGAGCAAAAACTGCTAGGGCCGATTGTTCTTTCTTTGTTTCATTCGGGCTCTCCTTCTTTCTCACTCCTGACAGTGTTGTTTATCTTCTCCTCCTTTATCACTGCCTTCAGTCCTCCCTCATATTCCTCTGACTTTCTTCTCCTTTTTCTTGTCCTTTTTATTCTTTCCCACTGATTCTCTCCTTTTGACAGTAAGTGTGGACCCCATTTTTACACCATGGTACAAATGACAGATGTTGTTCTCACATGCTGATAACCTTCTATGGGACTGTCCACATTATTGGCCTTCATGTCTTCTTTGCTCATTTAGTAACATGTATTAGAAAGCAAGATGAATGAGAGTGGTTATTATAGAGTCAGTTTTAGTTTCTGGAAACTTGAAACTTTTGTAGTGACAGATTACTGGCAATACACCTCACCATTGATTGGTACACATTAGTACATCATGACAGCATGATTGGGAAAGGCTAATATGTTAGGTGTTCAAATGTTTGTTGAATTTTGGAAATAATGTTAATAATATTACAGTTACTTCCTGGAGATTTTTGAACAACAACAACAAAAATGTTTTATTCTTCCCCTACTCCACAAGACTCACTAATTTATTTACATATTCTAAATAGGTAAACTTCTTATTCTGTAAACACTGGATTGGAAGGCTGTGCTCTCAAATTCTTAGAATTGAGCAATGAGAAAAATCATTTGCCTAGATCTTAAACACTGCTTAGTTTCTAAGGGAACTAAGATACTTTCCTTCAGGGAAAGTCATTGGGAAAGCATTTTTCTGGGAGCTGGAAAGAATGAACAGAATGGAATGCCACACATAATCTTGAATTGCTGTTAAGTTACAATATCTTGAAACTTGGCTAGGAAAATGTTAGAGATATATGTGAATCAGAGCAGCATAAGTCCTGAAATATTACATTATTTCTCAGGGTGGCTTTTAGGATAACTTTGAATTTCATAACCTCAATGAGTATAAAATCTGAATGAAAATAAAATAAAATGTTCTCTAGAAATTTATAGCAAGCACATTCTTTTAGTTTATTTTTATAACTTGAAGTAAAACAGTCATGGTGAACTATTAAATCTGCTTTTTCTTTAATAGTTAAGCATCCAGGAACCAAAATTTAACCCAAACAGTTACATTGACCAGCTCATTTACTAATACAACCTTTCCCCCTCTAGCTGTCCTATCTACTTCTATTTTTAACTTATGTCAATAAAAGTACGTAAGTTACTTTAGCAAACATACCACTTTACCTCATCAACATTAGATTAGAAGCATTGTAAAAGGCAGGAACCATGTCCTAATCTCTATTCCTCAAGTTCCTTGTTTACAATTGATGTGCAATATATAATTTGTAAGTTTTATTCATCAGTAAAACATTTATAGGAAATATAGATATTTTAAAGAAAAATACTTCATTATATTAACCAGAAATAATTATTATCTGCAATTTAGTATAAACCAGAGAAGTTGGCCAACTTTTCTGTAAATAGAGAAACAGTATTTGAGGCCTCTCTAGCCTTGTGGTCTATGTAGTTCTGCTGTTGTGGTGTGTAGGCAATAGACAAGACAACTCATAAATGATCTCTGTAGTAGTTTTCCAATAAAACTTTATTTACAAAAACAAGCAGGTTGGATTGAGCTTGCAAGCTATAATGTGCTGACTGACCCCTGTATGAACTATCCTTTAAGCCCCTATATATGTAATATATCCTATCTAATAAAAGATTGATATGCAAATTAACCATCACTCTGCTACACCCACCAGCCAATCAGGAGCAAGTATGCAAACTAACCCAACCAAGATGGCTGCAGCCATGGAGACAGTGGGAGGCTTAGGTTTCCCTGGCAATGGAGGAAGCCAAGCTTCTGCAGCCCTGGCCAGCCTTAGCCTCTGCTCGAAGCTACACAATTTCAATTATAGAACATAAATAAATCCTAGATACCAGGGCCTCCTCTTGGGTTGCTGGGGGGAATGGCCAGCCTGCAAACCACCACAGGCCCCTCACTCAGGCTACCTCATACCCCAAGGGAACCCACACCCTGACCTGGGACACCCTTCAGAGCAAACCAGCTGGCCTCCAGCATGCACCAGACCCATATTCTATCTAATAAAAGAGTAATATACAAATTTGATTGTTACTCTGACATACAAGATGGCTGGCCCTATGTGGTCAAAGATCCTGCCCCCATGTGGACATAAGATAGCCACCACAAGATGGCCTCCAGGGGAGGGCAGTTGGGAGGGACCAAGCCTTCAGGGGAGGGATTTAGGGATGACCAGGCCAGCAGAGGAGGGAAGTTGGGGGTGACCGGGCCTGCAGGGAAGGGCAGTTGGTTTGGGGGACTCAGGCCTGCAGGGGAGAGCAGTTGGGGGTGGAGGGGAACCAGGCCTACAGAGGAGGGCAGTTAGGGGCAAACAGGCTGGCAGAGGAGCAGTTAGACATCAATCAGGCTGGCAGGAGAGTGGTTAAGGGTGATCAGACTGGCAGGCAGAAGTGGTTAAGGGCAATCAGGAAGGCAGGCAAGCAGTTGGGAGACAGCAGTCTTGGATTGTGAGAGGGATTGGGCCTAAACAGGCAATTGGACATACCTCGAGGGGTCCCAGATTGGAGAGAGTGCAGGCTGGGCTAATGAGGGACACATCCCCCATGTATGAATTTTGTGTACCAGGCCTCTAGTATAATAATGAACAGGTACAGTATATAAAATGTAATTTAATATGTATAGTGGTCTTTTTTTTAAGTGACATCATAGCCTTGGCTGGTTTGGCTCAATGGATGCAGCATCAGCCTGAGGACACAGGGGTCCCAGGTTTGATTCCCATCAAGGACATGTAGCTTGGTTGCAGCCACATACCCAGTAGGGAGTGTGCAGGAGGCAGCTGATCAATGTTTCTTTCTCATCAATGTTTCTAACTCTATCCCTCTCTCTTCTATAAAAAATCAATAAAAATATTTAAAAAATATAAAGTGACATCATAGACTACCAGATATCCTTTCAGTAGACTAATGGAGACTTTGGGGGTTATTTTTTCTAATGGGCATGTATTCTCAGTCACCCAATAGGGGCAAAAATTGGTTCTTGGGAGTGGAAAGAAAATGTTAAGCTATTACAGTGGTTTGTGGCTCTTCAAAGTCCAATTCTGCTCAATAAGATTTTATTCTTTAGCATTTAATTTAGAGTGGGGAGAAGATTAAGTAAAAATGTCTAAAAAGTCTGCTTTGGAAGGAAAGAAAAAAAATTGGTGAAACACTGCTATAGGGATATGAACCTTTGCTTTGATAAGGTGATTTTTCAACTTGTAGTTTGCAGTTCACTGAAAAATTGTTGCAAATGCAAGTAATTCTTATCTACTTGCAAAAGACTTCTGGGTGGTGGAGAGCTATCCCACCCCACCCACCCACATCTCCATTATCAGGAAAAACCAAATTGGTTTCAATTTGTAAATTTATTTCAACATTCATGTAAATGTGTGGTTTTCAATTTCTCCTTTAAATGGGTTGAAACACTTGCCTGGTTCCCTCATTTAATAATCAATAATGAGTTAAATAAATATTTTTAACAAATATTTATTTAATATCTATATGAGTCATGGTTTTACTATTTCAAAAAAATATAATAAAACATTTTCTGTTGGTTTGTAACAGCCCATTTTTAACATAAAAATATTACCATATCATCACATATTTTAAAGGTTATAAATATTCTATTAAATAAAATATAATTTAAAATTTTATCTTTTATTCATGGAAAATAAGGAATCATTGTTATGAGCAAACATGGATTTCTTTCTTAAAAACACACAGAATGCAGAATGTCCTAAAATGTGTCAAAAGCTTGTTACTTAATATTTTGGCAGAGTGCTTGTTTGCTTCCAGTTTCACATTGACTTTTTTGAGGACATGGGTCAGTGGACATAAAGGCCAGTGCTATTTTCACGGCTCTTCTTGTTGACAGAACAAGCTGTGTTGCTGCTGTGAACCTGAGAACATTCAGGGGAAAGCAACATGCCCTGGCCTCCTTGGAGGAACACACAAGGTGCAGGACACCAAGTATGCTTTGACCCTTTGCTTGGCTCAAAATACCTGGTCAGGATTCTGGTTTGGCTTGTCATTTCTTTCAGGAAACATGGAAAGCTCCACTGTTTGTTGGAGATCTGCCTTACTTGCCACTGCCTTCTACCCTTCTCTTTACCCTCTTAGTGTACCCACTCTGACTTCTAGCCCCTATGTATATGTTGGATATTCTTGAAAAGTTTCTTCTCTAGAATTGTTTCCAGAAGACACATAAAGAATGGCAATGATGGCAAAGTCTTTGGGAGGTGTGATAACACATAATTGGGCATACACATTTGTGTGTTTTCTTAGGGTGACTTTGCCTCACATGTTTGTTGTATCAAATATCTCCTGATAAGAGAACCAAAGATAAATAAGATTTGGACTCATAAAACAGAATGGGTATAATAGTACTGACCTAAGGGGATTATGAGGAATAAATGAAGTAATACTTGCAGAATTACTTAAGACATTAAAAATATTAAGAAACCAAGATGGCAGTATAGGTGAACACCTAAACTGCTGCCTTGCACAACAATTTCAAAACTACAGGTAAAAGACAAAACAGACACCAGAACCACAGGAAATATGGCTGAGTGGAATTCTACAGCTAGAAGGAAAGAGAGGGGCTCACAGAGACTCAGAGGAGTTGTAAAAGCTGAGGTATGGAGACACACACATAGAGAGGATGGGCAGTGAAGTGCCTGGCTGGGTTCCTCTAGAGGGAGGAAGACAGACTCTCCGACTGCACTGAACCCCACTTCCGGTGAGACTCATTTGGGGGGAGTCTGGACTATCATGAAAAGGAAGGAGTGTACAAAAACTTAGGGGAGCCATAAAAGGCAGAGGTCTGGAGGCGCACGAGTGCGAATGCACACACAGCGGGCTGACTGCTGAGTGTGCCACTGCCTTTCTCTAGTGGAAGATAGAGCCTCCCAACTGTGCTTAAAATCCACTTTGATGATTAGTGACTTTGAACAGGTTTTCATATGTCTCTTGGCCTTACTTCTCTCTGCTTTTGAGAAGTGCCTATTTAGATCAGTTGCCCATTTTTTTGATTGGGTTGTTTATCTTCTTTTTGTGAAGTTGTATGAGTTCTCTGTAAATGTTGGAGATTAAACCCTTATTGTTGATATCATTCGCAAATACGTTCTCCCATGAAGTGGGCTTTCTTGTTGTTTTGTTATAGTTTCCTTTGCGGTGAAGAAGCTTTTTATTTTTATGTAGTCCCATTTGTTTATTTTTTCTTTAGTTTCCATTGCCCTAGTAAAGAAGTTCCTTCAGCATATGTCAGAGATTTTGCTGCCTGTGGATTCCTCTAGTATTTTTATGGTTTCCCATCTTATGTATAAGTCCTTTATCCATTTTGAGTTTATTTTTGTTTATGGTGTAAGTTGATGGTTTAGTTTCATTTTTTTCCATGTATCCAATTTTCTCAACACCATTTGTTGAAGAGACTGTCTTGACTCCATTGTATGTTTATGCATCCTTTGTGAAATATTAATAGGGCATAGTAGTTTGGGTCAATTTCTGGATTCTCTATTCTATTCCATTGATCTATGTGTCTGTTCTTGTGCCAGTACCAGGCTGTTTTAAGAACGGTGGCTTTGTAATACAGCTTGAAATCTGGTATTGAGATCTCACCTACTTTGTTCTTATTTCTCAGGATTCCTGCCCCTATTCGGGGTCATTTTTTATTCCAGATGAATTTTTGGAAAGTTCATTCTAGGTTTGTGAAGTATGCCTTTGGTATTTTAATGGGGATTGCATTGAATTTATAGATTGCTTTGGGTAGAATGGACAGTTTGATGATGTTGATTCTACCAATCCATGAACATGGTATGTTCTTCCATTGTTTATGTCTTCCTTTATCTCTTTTTTCAGTGTCGTGTAGTTTTCTGTGCATAGGTCTTTTACCTCCTTAGTTATGTTTATTCCTAGGTATCTTAATTTTTGGGAGGTGATGATAAATAGGATTGATTTTTTAGTCTCTGTTTCTGTAGGTTCATTATTGGTATATAGAAATTCCATAGATTACTTGGTGTTAATTTTGTATCCTGATACATTGCTGAATTCATTTATCAAGTCTAATAATTTTCTGATGGAGTCTTTAGGGTTTTCTATGTAAAGTATCATGTCATCAGCAAATAAGGACATTTTTACTTCTCTTCCTATTTGGATGCCTTTTATTTTTATTTTTTTCTTGTCTAATAGCAGTGTCTCATACTTCCAGCACTATGTTGAATAGGAATGGTGAGAGTGAGCATTCCTGTTTTGTTCCTGTTTTTAGGGGAAATGATTTTAGTTTTTGCCATTGAGTATGATGTTGGCTGTGGGTTTATCATATATGGCTTTTATGATATTGAGGTATGATCCTTCTATTCCCACCTTGCTGAGAGTTTTTATCAGAAAAGGGTGTTGAATTTTGTCAAATGCTTTTTCTGCATCAATTGAATGACTATGTGATTTTTATCTCTCAATTTGTTTATGTGATGTATCATGTTTATTGATTTGCAGATATTGTACCATGCTTGCATCCCTGGGATAAATCCTACTTGGTCATGATGTATGATCTTTCTGATGTACTGCTGGATTCAATTTGCTAGAATGTTGGCATCTATGTTCATGAGGAATTCTAAACAAGAGAATTTTTTCCTATCTGTTATTCTCTTCATTGTGTTATCTTTATCTGGTTTTGGTATTAGTGTGATGCTGGCTTCATAGAAGGAGTTTGGAAGTGTTCCTAGCTCTTGAATTTTCTGGAATAGTCTGAGAGGATAGGTTTCAGTTCTTCCTTGAATGTTTGGTAAAATTCCCCCGTGAAGCTGTCTGGCCCTGGGCTTTTATTTGCTGGAAGCTTTTTGATGACTGCTTCAATTTCTTCAATAGTTATCAGCGTATTGAGATTTTTACAATCTTCCTGAGTTAGTTTTGGAAGGTTGTGTTTCTCTAGGAATGTGTCCATTTCCTCTAGGTTGTGTAAATTGTTAGAATAGAGTTGTTCATAATATTTTTTAACAATCCTTTGTATTTCTGTGGGGCCTGCAGTTATTTTGCCTCTCTCATTTCTGATTTTGTTTATTTGGGTCCTCTCTCTTTGCTTCTTGGTGAGCCTGGCTAGAGGTTCATCAATCTTGCTTATTCTTTTGAAGAACCAGCTCTTGGTTTTGTTGATCTTTTGTATTTTTTTTTTTTAAGTCTCTATGTCTTTTCATTTCTGCTCTGATCTTTATTATTTCCTTTCTTCTGCTCACAATGGGGTTTTCTTGTTACTCTCTTTCTAATTCTTTGAGTTGTTGAGTTAGGTGATTCATTACCATTTTTTTTCTGTTTTTTGAGGTAGGCCTGTAGAGCTATAAACTTCCCTCTCAGCACAGCTCTTATTGTATCCCATAGCATTTGCGTTGTTGTGTTTTTATTGTCATTAGTCTCCAGGATATTTTTAATTGCTTCTTTGATCTCATTTATAACCCAATCATTGTTTAGTAACATGTTATTCAACTTCCAAATGTTTGAATTTTTTGGAATGTTTTTATTGTACTTTATTTCTAATCTTATGCCATTGTATTCTGAGAAAATGCTTGATATAATTTCAATCTTATTGAATTTGGGGAGAATTTGCTTGTGACCCAATATGTGGTCTATTTTTGAAAATGTCCCATGTGCACTTGAGAAGAATGTTTATTCCGTAGCTTTGGGGTGATATGCTCTGAAAATGTCAATTAGGTCCATCTGATCTAGTGAGTTATTTAGAATTGCTGTTTCTTTGCTTATTTTTTATCTAGAGGATTTATCCAGTGATGTCAGTGGTGTATTAAAGTCCCCTATTATGATTGTATTGTTGTCAGTCTCTCCCTTGATGTCTTTCAGGATTTTGTTTATGTATTTCGGTGCTCCTGTATTGGGTGCATATATGTTTACCAGAGTTATATCTTCTTGTTGAATTGCTCCTTTTAGTATTATGTAGTGGCCTTCCTTATCTCTTGTTAAGGCTTTTACTTTTGAGATCTATTTTATCAGATATAAGTATTGCCATACCAGCTTTTTTCTCATTTCTCTTTGCCTGAAAAATGTTTTTCCATCTTCACTCTCAGTCTGTGTGAGTCCTTTGCTCTGAGGTGGGTCTCTTGCAGACAGCAAATACAATGGTACCTCAAGATACAAGTGCCCTAACATATGAGATTTTTGAGATACCAGCAGTCGAGTGAGCAATTTTTGCTTTGAAATACGAGCAACATTTGAGATAGGAGTAATTACACGGATTGGCCGGCTGCACACAACCCACCAGTTTACCGAAACTCTAGCGTCTCATAGTTTCCCACGCCTCAAGATTACGGAATGAATTAAACTCGTATCTCGAGGTACCACTGTACATGTTTTCTTATCCATTCAGTTACCCTATGTCTTTTGATTGGTACATTTAACCCATTTACTTTTAATGTTATTATTGACAAGTTCATGTTTGTTGTCATATTTTTTCTTAGTGTTTATGTTTCTTCTTTCCTTTCTTTTTCTTCATTTTACAACAGTCCCTTTAGCATTTCTTGCATTGTTGGCTTGGTAGTGATAAACTCTCTTAGTCCTTTTTTGTCTTTGAAGCTCCTGATTCCACCTTCAATTTTGAATGATAGCATTGCTGGGTATAGTATTCAGACCCTTGCTTTGCATAACTTTATATATTTCATTCCATTCCCTTTTGACTTGTTTTGTTTCTGTTGAGAAATCAGTTGCTATTCTAATAGGAGATCCCTTGCAGGTAACTTTCTGTCTCTCTCTGGCAGCCTTTAAGATTCTTACTTTGTCATTAGTGTTTGCCAATTTAATTATGATGTGTCTTGATGTTGGTTTTTTGGGGTTCAGCTTGTTTGGGACTCTATGTACTTCTTGTACTTCCATAGTTTTTTTCTTGCCAATATCAGGGAAGTTTTTTGTCATTATTTCTTCAAATAGGTTTTCTATTCCTTGCTTCTCTTCCTCTCCTTCTGGTATCCCTTTTAAATGAATATTGTTTCATTTTGTATTGTCCCAAAGCTCCCTTAGGCTTTCCTCTTGTTTTTTAAGTCTTTTTTTTTCAGTTGCTTTATGTGTTTTTTCCTACCTTGTCTTCTAATTCACTGATGCGGTCTTCAGCCTCTTCTAATCTGCTGTTCAGGCCTTCCATTGTATTCCTTATTGCAACTATAACATTCTTCATCTCCTCTTGGTTTCTTTTCTTCTTGGTGACATTCTCATTTAGCTCCTTATAGTTCTCATTAAGTTGTGTGTATTTGTCATTGAGTTGTGTGTATGTGTTATCCATCCATTTAAACAGCCTTAAAACCATTACTCTGAATTCTTTCTCTGATAAGCTGCTGGCTTTAATTTCATTTAACTGCCTTTCTGGTGATTCCTCGTTTTTTTTCCTTTGGAGATTGCTTTTTTTGTCTTCCCATGTTTTCCTGTAATGTTTTAATTGTAGACCCAATTGCTTTACTACACAGGTTTTTTGGGGGAATGGTGCTACTGGTGTATTCTCTCAGTTCTCCTGTGCTTGTTAATCTATTATAGTTCCCTACTTGAGCTATTTGGGTTCTCTTGATGTAGATCTGTGAGCTTCAGCAGCACAACTGTGGTGTCTAGAAGTTGGCAGCCATGGAGGGAAATGTCCCTATTTTTGTGTTTTGCACCCTTAATTGAGATCACACATGCCCAGCGGGGACTCACAGTGGCACCAAGGACCCGGATGTTGGGGTGATGTTGTTCAGGGGGCCTACACTCTGAAGAGGCATGACTGTGGTACCCATAGTTACAAAATCACACTCAGGGAGCTCTCAGTGGCTCCCAGGCACTGCCTGGGAACTGGACTACCAGAAACGCACTGATGTGGGTGCGCTGTAAATACACTGATGTGGGCATGCCGCCAAAAAAGACATTATAAATGTTAATACTATTTTGGAGGGGATGCCCAATGAATAGAAATATTGAAATGTTTTACAGCAAGATGAACTACTCTTTAAAAGTGTCAGCTTAGACCGGACCTTTTCTTGGGAAAAAACATTTATTGGCTCTTAGAAGTGTGAATGCACATTAATAACCATCCTTGGTTATGTAACAATATGAAAATGCTTTCCTTGTAATCAACAAAAAGAATACTCAATTGAGTATACAACAGAATTAAATACTTATGATTCATGTTATAAGAAAGATATAACAAATATGAAGAAAACACATGAAATACAGATGTATTCTGGGGGTGAAATACAATTTTATTTGGCCGAACAATGACAGTCTCCTCTACACTCTTGGTATATAGTGGTAGGTTGCAGTTTGATTCCCAGTCAGGGCACTTACATGAGTTACAGATTGGGTCTCCAGACAAGGCACATATGGAAGGCAACTAATCTCTCTCTCTCTCTCTCTCTCTCTCTCTCTCTCTCTCTCTCTCTCTCTCTCTC